>VYXD01014188.1:292272-354008 GCA_013397195.1 Hylia prasina
TTTTTTTTTTTTTAACTAAGTAGTATGCTTGCATGAAGAGGTCACACTTTTCTGACATTGAACCCAGAGAAACTGGTACATTCGTTCCATTCTTCCTTAAGGCTCCTCCCTCAACTCTTTCTCCCCCTTTTTTTTTTTCTACAGTAGTCTTGCTTTTCTGTCAGGGCTGCCTTCATATCTCCTCTTACCTCTGTCATTTCTGCCAGTTCATTGCTCATTCCTTTCACCTGTTCTGTTTTTACTCATTTAGCTTTTTCTTTAGACTTTCTCTCTTTTTTTTCCCCCCTATTCCTGTCCTCCTGATTGAATGTTCTTCCTGCTGTTAATAGTTTCTTCAGCCTTTCTCCTTTACTTTCTTCCTGCTCCTCCAGTCCATTTATTCTTACCTCTTTCCTCTTTGTTCTCACCATTATTTCACATTCTAGCCTATTTTTACACAGTTACTTTATGACTTGCTTTACTTTTTCAGTCCCTTCCCTCTCCATTACTTATCACTCCTAACAGTCATATTTTCTTCTGAGTTTGCAACTTCTGACCGTGACCTTCTGACAAATACTAGTTGTTCTGTCTTCCCAAAATGTCTTTCCTGTTTGAAACTTCACCAAGTTGTGAACCTGGCACTTTTTTAGTCTTTACAGGACTGTCCAGTTTTGGATACTTCCCATATCCATGGTTAAGGAATCACATTGTCCTAACTTGCCAGGAAGAACAGTGCAGTCCTGAATGTGTTAACAAAGCTTACTATCGTAAAAGACTCTAAAGAGTACTAATTTTTAAGACAACTTTCAGCATATGTAGCATATCATGGTTCAGGTTAAGAGATCATACTCATCACAGACAGGAATTATTGTGAACAGAGGATTTCTAAAGAAATAGCAAACTGGTTTTAAATGTAGAATATTTATTTTAAGATTTCATGCCATTTACGATAGCTTTTAGATATGGCAAATTTTCTTCATTTAAACACATTCTGAGATTTGTGTAGGGCAATTTGAATGTAAAAAATGTTCCTGCTCAGACAGTCTGTGGAAATAAGACAGTATGTTAATCCTTGCAACCAGCACCTGGATTCTAAAAATTGGTCACAGTTAAAGTTGTGCTAGCCTCATACGTACGGGCACCTGGCTGGACTGCTCACACACAGCTCACATGCTTGGATTTGAGCTGCCCTCCAAGCTGCCACTGTCTCTCCAATAGGGCGTGGTGTCCAGTGGTGTCCAGTGCCTCCTTTGGCCTGTCTGACACAGGTGGACCTTTCAAATAACCTTCAGCACCTCAGATACCACCAGTGGGCAGCTGAGCTGATTCATTTCTGTTTGTCTGTATCATGCAAAATAATGTTACTATTTCATCTAATATATTAGGATTTAGCTCAAGTTAGGAGCAGGGAATCAGCAACAATCTCGCTTGGGCTGTGCTAATAAAGCTTTGTAGAACAACTGAATATCAGGTGCCTGCAAGCAGCTACATCTTCTGACTGTCTGCCTTTCTCCCATACATCCAATACCATATGGGACATCCTGTAATTTTGACTCTTTACCTCCTGCTGCAAATTGTGCACAAAAAGCCTACTTTTAGTATTTATTTCTAAATCCTGTTCCTTAATGGACAGTATCTGCCTGGCAAAACTGAATTGCTACTATTGCTGATCTAGGTAACACATGTAAACAGGAGGAAGGACTTGGTCTGCTACAGCTAATTATGCCACTGTAAAAATCTGCCAGAGGTGAAATCCAGACAGTTGTGAATTAATTATCACTCATAGATTCTTGTTTATGCTGTGTTGTCTCATGTAGGTCAGAGCATTTCAAGCTCAAGAGCTGAGAGCTAGAGCAGTTAAGTGTTCCTTATTTTCCTGCCATCTCTCCTGGGAAGAACATCTACTGAGGAGAATGGAAATTTGCTTTCAGTTAAATAGGGACCATAAGTGATAGAATCTCCTTTTTCTTTAAAATGTCATCCCATAAGAGTATTTTAAATAGTTGCCAGGTTTATTGAGATATGACTGTTTAGTCCCTGATAGCTAAAGTGTACGTCCCTTATAAACTTCCTTAATAGGGACAAATTAATGACTTACCTATTACAGGTATTTTTGGCCTGAATCTTACATATTAAATCCTCATCTAGAAGCAAAAATATTTATAGAATGCTGTTCAATTTTTTTTTCTGCAACCAAATTCTCTGGAATTTGGATGCTGAAATAGGAAAAGTAATATTTTTATAGTTGAACCTGTACCTAGCCTGTTGTAGTTATTTCTCTGAATGTCATGGAAAGAGGTGAAGGATGAGGGGACAGGTAACTGTAAATCTATAAATGATTATGTAAATATGCACTTAAGGGTTGTTTTTTGCTTTATTTTGGGGAGTTTGAGGGACAGACAGGGTGCTGCCTGTTAAGTATTTATGATTTTTTTTAATGTCTCTTCCTTCTTCCCCAAACCTGCTGCTTCATTCACAAACTCTTTTAACAAAATTTTATTGATTTTTCTCATAGAGCTCTGTATTAGCAGTGTTGTATTAACATGATGCTTTCTAATAAGTATCAAGCAATTTCTCAATGTGCAGTTCTGTGTCAGAGATTTCTATTACTAATATCTTCAGGCAACTTCATTTCAATCCATGTTGTGCTTCAAGGATCTGTCGAAGTGCACTTCAATGCATCTGAAAACATCCTCAAAATAGAACAACATGGATTGAAATTGAGGGGCCTGGAAGCAAACCAGAAGGGACAATAACAGCTTAGTAAAATTCTTATTTTTCTTTAGTTTCGCTTTCTTTTTTATCCCACCATTAAACGTAGGAAGTTGAACAACAATTAAATACGGTGGCTTGCTGTAGCAGTGTGGCAATCTCCCTGGAAGAAACAACCTTCACAAGTCTGAAGGATAAGCTGATGGTTGTTTCTGAACTTATGTGGCTGTCCTCTGGTACTCAGATTTCCAAGGGTGAAACTGGAAGAGCTCTTGCTGATTTTTAAGCCCCCTCTCTGCATATACAATCCTCATTTTGTTAATTCAGCAAAATTAGTGTTTGTTAGTGTGTTGAGTGGAGATGCAGTATAGGAGTTTCTCAGCAGTGTACCTGTTACAGACTTGCTTTCAGTTTTCATGTACTCCTCTTATGAGGATATACAAAAGAATAAAAAAGCTGCTTTCTTTCTTTTTTTTTCCCTGCTAAATGTAAGATGAGTAGCAGTGATGGTTGCTTCCAAAGAATCATTTTAACTGATTTTCTATTAGAAAATAAAAGGTTTTTGAGGGCAATAGATAAATATTCTTGTCAAAAACTGACAAAAATGTTTTCTATGGAACCTGTTTGTCTTATCAGACACAAATTAAAAGTAATAGCTTTGAAAGAATGTGCATGGCATTTAATTTGGCATTTTTAATTTGGCCAAAATTCTGTGCATGAAAGTGCTATCACTTGCTGGGTGGTGTCCTCATAGGTAACAGTTTTGTAGATAAAAGATGATCAGGCTTCAAGCCTGGGATCATTCTGTAGGCATGGGGGCTGCATTATTTCCCTAAATCTAAGGAGGTTTCTAGTTAGTTTGTGTATTTCAGAGGAAAAGTTCTGAAAATAAACAATGTAATTGATAATATGATATCTGGATCAATTTCAAGAGACTTTGAAAGATAACTTGAGGGAACTGATAATGCAGTCACCACAGTGAGCCACCAATACCCAATGATTTTAGTTATTTATCATGTATAACAATTAGTATAACAGTTTCCGTAATCTAAGGATATAATGTGATCAGAGAAGCCATTTCACTTGTGACCAAAGTACATGAAAAAAGAGGGAAATGTACTATTTACCAATGTGTACCCAAGACAAATATCCTTTTTGTTTTAGAGAGCAGGTCTGTTTAAAAGGGGCAGGAGAACAGGCTACTTATTAATAAAGTCCAATCACATATAAAAAAATTGATATAAAAATATTGTTTATATTTCATTACTTTTTCTGTATGTTTGGTCAGATTTACCTAATGGAAAGTCCCCCTGTTTGGTTATTCCACTGGCATGTAGTCAAACAGTCCTTGAATAATGCTGGTGTGTAAGAGGGGCTCTGACTTTGGAGTAGTACCCACATACTATAAGTAGTACTGTCTTTCAGTCTAGGAGCAAGGCAAAGGACACTTTCCTCCCCATTCATCAAGGTGCAACCCTAAATACTTCATTTTAAATTAAAGAAGTAGATCACTGATGCTTTTTTTTTTTTTTAATGTATGAAATACAGCAAAAGAAATAGAGAGAATATGGTCTGCTTTGTTCATAAATATTTTCAAGTTGTGGGTGGAACTGAAGATGCTAATATCTTCGGTAGGTAAAAGCTTAAAGCAATTTTTTTCAGATGTACCTAGGAAATCTGCCTCTAAGTAGTGTAAAATACAGTGTACTGAAATTTTCACTTCAGGCCAAAAGTTATGCCTTGGAGGTTTATTTTGAGCAGGCTTTTCCAGTATCAACTGAATGGATTTACCAATGGAGGTGGCTTGTAAGTGGTTCCATACAGTGAAGTGTCTAACTGGAAGAGCTAGAACCTAAATTAGGTAATACTTAGATCATCTTCACTAAAGAAGGTTTTAAAACCCATTTTCAGATCTGGTGGGTGTTTGCTGGGTATTTATATGGACATATAGATGTTTAGAAGTCCCTTTTTATTCAAGATCAAATTTGGCTCTGCCAGCTGCAGTTTAGAGGTAAGAAAAGTCATGAAAAATATTCAGTTGTACATGACTAAGAGGGGAAGAAAGTAATTTTGTAAAGCTATGGTTTTGTTATAAACCAGAACCTAAAGCCTGAGTGACAGTTCAAAAGATTTCAGTTTTATTGTTGTGTGAAGCTTGCCCCTAACCATGCCAAAATCAGAACATGGACTCTTCAGCCCAACTTTGCCTGAAGAGATACAGTCTTGAATTTGTGGATTCCAAAGGACTTTATTGCCTTCTGTATTTTTCCATTGTCCTTCAGCCAAGCTCAACAAGACCAAACTTGACTTTCTTAACATCATGTCTGAGGTAAAAATCTAGAAAATCACCACAAAAAAGAAAGAAGCTGACTCAAGAAACTTCATGTACCTTCTGTAGACGTCAGACAAAAGAGAAGAAAAAAGCCCCATAAAGTCATTCTTTGCCCTGAAGCTGAGTTTATTCAAATATAATGCATGTTACCATTGTTAAACTTTGAAAAATAGGAATTGCAAAAATTGGAAGCTATTCAGTTTACAACATAAGCTTTGTTCTGTTGCTTGGGAGTATAGTTAGACATATGCATGTAAATTTTGGCGTACAAACTTAACATCCTTAAGGATTTTTTCCAGTTAAGATATGAAGATAAAGAAAAAATATTCAGAAGTTACAGAGAGGAGTTGTAGAATATTCTGAGTTGGAAGAGATCCACAAGGATCATCAAGTCCATCTCTTAGGTGAAATCAGCATGTATGAGATCTGAAGTGGATCAGAAATCATGTCCTGAGGCAAATAGAACTGAGGAGAGTAAATGAATTTTAACAACTCTTAATACTGACTCTAAGAGACCTTCTTCAAAACGATGTTTCTATAGGATAGTTTTGAGCAGGCCAAACTATGAACTGCATTCTAACGCTGAATTGAGTCTTAGTCATCCCAAGTTTCTCTCTTGTCTTTAAAAGGACGAAATCAAACTCAGAATACCACTGGCTGTGAATATCATAATTTCCCATTGTGAAATTTGTTTATTGATGAATGAAATGTGAAGTCTTCATTGCACAATATTTTATTGTGGGTTTTTTTTCTCTGTTCCCACGTATAGAGAGACATTATAGTTTTGAACTTTTTTTCCTTTTTGTGCCATGATTTCTTCTATTTTATGCTTTTCAGAAAGCATGTGTTGTTTCTTTAGTTGAGAGACTATGTGCTGTAAAAGGATTACCTTGTTAATTGTTTTTTTCTAGTGCAGTTTTTTAAAATTCCAATGTTTAAATAGGTGCTAATGTTTTTGCTTTGAAAACCTCCATGTTTACTGCCACAATAAGGACATGAATAATTTTATAATCTTAATGTTTTCTATGTGTGGAAAAATTTCTTTTGTCCATCTTTTTTAATACATTTCCTATGCATTGGTCTTCATTTTGTGCATTTTTCTAATCTGTAGTATTCCAAACTCCCTTTCAGTCCTACATTATAATGTATGAACATGATTACAGGTATTGTGTTACAGGAAGGGTGTTGTTTTTGTAAGTGTCATGATGGTTATTAATGATATTTCAATGGAACAAAATTTTAAACAGTAAATTTTGCTTCATAAAATACTTTAGAACTTCATTAGTTTGGCTGTGAAGTCTGCAGAGAGGTGAATTTTAGTCATTTAGCTCTGTTTTCTAATCCTTTACAGTCTCAAATGTGGGTGTATTTTTAACAGTACGTAGTATATACATGCAAATTTCCAACATCCTGCTGCATCTGAATTACATTTTGATTTTAGTTTGGTTTTTTTAATCATGATGGTTTTCTACTCTTTTGATTTCACATGACGAAAAAAATAGCTGGCATGGATTTTATCAGACTTTCCAAAGAGCATCAGCCAGTCATGGAAAATCACAGACAGCATGAAGAAAAATTAGAAAATGAAAACAGGTTATAACTGAAACAAGACTATCAAACTTCTTGACAAATAGACACTTAGTTATAGTATAGCAGTTTATTCAGGAGCCAGATGACAAGAAAACCTTTTTATGCTATGTGATGAGACGTACCTTCCCAAGCCAAACAGAATTATCCTGTAGAATGCAGTTTGGATAGTCAGATTTCAGTATTCTCTTAAGCTTTGTGTGAGCTTTATCTAACCATAATATCCAACATAAACAGAACAGGCAAAAGGGGATACAAGCATCATAAAGTCACCCTAGGACACCTGCAAAGTGATTATTTTCTTAAAGCAATTAAAAAAAAAAAAAAAGGGTGGGGCTACACAAAGGTAGTCTGTTTTTAATCAGCTGTAGTGCTCTCAGAAAGAGTGTCCTAGAAAGCGTGGATTTACAGATATACCTGCTAGCTAAATAGAAGGTAATCACAAAAGAAAAAAGATGGAAAGAACTTCAGAGAGTCCTTCAGATGTGCTGGAGTTCATGCATCCCATTTTTGGTTTGTTTCATTCCTTTTTTGAAACTCCCTGCTACAATTCATCTCAGACTAGAACTGACATGTTTCTCTTTTCCTTCACTTTCTACTGAAGGATGGCAATTATCTCCTCACTGTACAGTGAATTTGATTGCTTGTGTTTATTTAATCTCTCTCCACCCTCTCTGTTTTTTCTCCTTACTCTTCATGATCATATTATGTAGAGTGTGTAGTTAAATTGGTGTAAACCTAATTTAAAGCAAGTGAAGTGCACCTGTGTTCTAGGATTAGCTCTAGTGCATCTAGATACAGTTCCCTGAAACTAAGTGAATTGAAATATTAAGATTTCTGATAAACACAAGACCATAGCAAAAGACCAACACTTTGAGTATTTAAGAAAGAATTTTAAATTCAGCCTCAGTGTTCTTTCTCATATTGGATTTCTTGTAGTCCCTTATACCTCTTTCCTTCAAGACAAATACTGGTTTTCAGATTCAAATTTTTGCTTCATCTCTTTTTTCTCATTTTCTTCCCCTTTCCTTCCCCTCTCCCTTTAAAAGCAAGTCCAAAGAGGAAGTTGGACTAGTAGTTCATATTTTGTGCCTTAGCCTGTGACTTTGTTCTTTGGGTACCAAAACAAGTTGTTTTGTACAGTATTAAATCAGTAGAATCTGGTTTTAAAGTGGAACAACCCAAGAATTTCTTCCTTTACAAGCAGGGTTTTTTTTTCATATGCAGCATTTTTTACAAGTGCACAAATTGAAGTATGTAAATTTATTAAGTTTTGTTAATATTGTCAGTTGTTAGTAGTTACTGAGAAAATTGCTAGGTATAGTTTTGTATTTGTTTACTTTGGTTCTCCTTGATAGATTTAGTTTAAGTTTCAAATACTTTAATGATTATTTGTTCACCTATTCTAATATTAGGAGGTCAAACTCACAGCTGAAACAGTAATTGTCACCTCTTACTTGCAAATAATTCTTTCCTTCTAAAATACATAAAATAAACTTGAGACTGATTTAGAACCCTGAATCTGAACCTCTTAAATTTCCAGGACTTGGAGTTTGTACCTATATCCAAATTTCACAAATGATACCTATTTCCATTAGATGTTAAAATCAGGAAGGAAAAAATAGTCTACTTAAACATTCTCTGATTGCATATTTCAGTCCCTATTCTGTGTCTGTAACTAATCCTAGATCAAAGGTTTTGAACAATTTACATATAAACATGAACGGGAAAATGTTGCTTCAGTACTCTTCCAGCCATTTATTCCAGCCATCTTTTAAAAAAGTAATAGGTTTTAAAAATGTTAAAAATGGTTAGCTGGTAATTCCAGCCACACATCCTTCCCAAAATTTATTTCAATCCAGCTGGTGATCATCAGTTGAGATTGGATTTATTTTGGGACTGTTCTTCTATTTTACCTACTGACGGAATGAGCAAAGTAGAGGTTACATGACATAAGCAGTAACCACAGAGCAAGTAGGTGTCAGACCTAAGATCTACTTGAGCTGCTTTCTTTTGTCTCTTGCACCAAGCAAGGCTGTGAAGGTTTGGAATCAGAACTGATGGAAGTGATTACTTCTGCTTTTTTTACCTTTTTTTTTTGTTTTCCCGCTTGATCCAGATTGTAATGTAAGTATGTGGCATATAATAGTTGTTTTTTGTATTCATGTTCAGATTCATTGTGGTCTTTCAAATGGTGTTTACAGAATCTGTGAGAGAGCAAAACATCATGAACTTTTAAAATAGAAATATTAGGCAATAAATAGTATAGCTGAAAAATCAATAATAAAATGTAGGTGGCTTTTACTGCTAATTTAATTAAGTCTGTATCATGTGTAAAATTGCATATGGACACATAGGTAGAGCTGCTTACCCATATTGAAATGTAACTCTCATATACCACTTGAAAATGAGCTGACATGAAACTTGCTATAAAAAATGAAATATTCTAAGATATCCAATATATCTGTGAATAAATGAGATGTGCAGAAATAAAAAGGGAAAAAACAACTTCAAGTTGTCTAAAGAATTACATGAAGATAATAGAGAGTTTTTGGTTTTTTTCCTTATTGATTATTCCCAGAACTTAAGGTTTCACAGTTAGATTGACAACTGAGTTATTTGCCCATACCTAGTGACTGACAACAGATAATGGAAAGGCTTTTACCATGATATAACAGCAGAGAATAATTTCTAATTTACTACTATAGTTCTCATCAAAAGTACCCCAGCAAAAACAGTAGATTTATCACTTCAATTACTGGAATTTCACATTTAGTTTAAAGAGACATGTTTCTATAATGTGACAGGCTTTACAGATTCTGAACTTCTTCAGACATTTCAGCTATCAGAGTAATCAGGAAAAGATATAAATGAAAGCAATTGTTTTAGTTTTATAACTTTCAGTGCTGTCTACTGGCAAGAAACGAAACAGGCCATAAACTGATGGTCTTTGCCAAGTCTATAAAAGGGGAAAAAAAGACATTCCGTATCAGTCTTTTTTACTTTTTTTAAACCAGCTGTCTGATCTTGGATGAGAATAATGTTAAAATAATATTCAATTAATATCTACAAATTAACTTTTATGTCTATATTTTTTAAACTAGCCACCTAGTGATAATAAAATGTTGTTTACCTCAAAATATATTGAGTATATTTTTAATACATTTATTCATATCGCTTCTGTCCAGCTTGCATGCCTCAAGCTATGAGAGAGAACCAAAAGATTAAAGAAAAGACTAATATAAAGAACAGTCAACAATCATAGGCTTCTGTACTCTAAAAAAAGGCCATGTGAATGATTTTAAAACTGATTTAAAATATCCTAACGGATAGTGTTTTCTACTTTTGGGGAAGGTGTTCACTGCTTTTTTTGAGGAGCGTATTTTTAGTTTTTATAATTCACCCCAAACTTGGTTGTTCTCAGCTTGGGAAATACGAAGTGCTACATGTAACTGGGGATGCTGGGGCACTTCTTAAACACAGATTTGCATTCCCTCAATGTGTCCCAACCTCATGTCAGGGAATATCTGGTCACGTGCTCCCCATGTGCCTCTTGTGCTTTCTAGAGTGCTCTGATTCCTTGTTCAAAGACAACCTTTTCTTGTAAACCGATGGGGAATTCTGGACTGTCCCCAAAGTGGGTCCCAGCTCAGAGCACTGAGTAACAAAATGCTGGTGTGAGGGTTTGTGTCATGGTACCCTCCAATCAGTCAGGTTAAATGCAGTAAACAAATCTTAGTGGAGAACTGTGCTGTACTTTCCATTTTATGGCAAGATAAATCAGTGCACCACAGGACATTTGCACCACAGGACATTTCACTTCAGGAGATTTGGATCTGTCTCTAGAGAAATAGCCTTTATCCTAACATTATCCTTATGCAGACAGGCATTACCAGTTCATCCCAAACTTTCCCTTTTGTAGACAACCCTTGGCAATCCCTCCCATTCCTCATCAAGTAGAACTCTACCAGAGAAAGTCGGCACATTTTCATGTAGGATTCCTAGTCTTTCTTCAACAAGTCATTTCTCTCTTAAATAACATCTTATTCAAAGGTGTTCCTGCCTTCTCTCAGACCAGAGAGCAGGAGGGTAAGACTGGCAATCAAAGGCACATGGCTTAAGTGCACACTGCAGAAGATTCTCACTGGTGTGCCAGGTCAGGCGTGCTCTGCTGTGTTACCCACACAAAGGTGCTAGAATAGCAAAGCACCGTAATAAAACCTCACCAACTAGAGAAAGCAGTGGGGATTTTCCCACAGCTGTTGCAGAATTCATAAATAAGTTCACACAATTATGATATTTGGTATAAATGAAATGCCATCGCACATGGTGCCTCTGGTGGTCTGATGATTGCTAGGGTGCAGCTTGTATCACAGAGCATGCATTTACTGGCAAAGGGGAGATTATCTGTTCTATCATATGTGAAAGGGATCTTATTTGGGATTTGCTGTAGTAGAATAGTGTAGTAGTTAGGCCAGCTCTACAATTTTATTGCCTGTAACAGCTGAATTTTCAAGAAATGCTGTGATTTAGATCACAGAAAGGAAGTATCTAAGTGCTATATATGGTGTCAGCCGTGCATAAGTGATTGAGCACATCTGTTTATGAGGTACAATGCTTGAGTGATAATGTTTATGAGGAGTTCTATTAGGGTGAACAACATAGCTGCTGGTTGAATGCCTGTTTGGATTGGTTTTATATCCACTGATTTAAAGTAGATCTAAATAGGTTGGTCACATATTCCAGGTTTGTTTTCTGTTTGTTTGTTTATTCTTACAGAGGCCAGGGAAGTTGTTTTAATTAGTTCTGTGCCAATGAAGTTCTAACCTCTAACCTTAAGAACAAAGTAAAGGGACTGTAAAATCCCAAGATGGCAGCCCCAAATGAACCTGCAGCTCTTCAATGGTTAATATAGATTCTTCCTTCCCAAACTGAAGGTAGCAGTATTTTGGCACATGATTAGCATTTTATTTGTAATATTCATAAAGTAGTATTTCAGACAGCTTAGTAGCAGAAACGCTAAGCTTAAGTTAAATTTAGGATAAGGGTTTTCTTAAGATTTTTTTTTCAAATAATTTCATCTCACAGTCATATAGAATGGCAGATGTTTGCAAATCTTGGTGTAAAATTGATTGAAATATTTTAAGAAAACTGAAATAATGTCAGTGGCAAAATTTATTTTACCAAGTGCAGATGTAAGACATCAAGTTCTCAGACTGATGGCAGAATTAACAAAAAACACCATCTGGTTCAATAATTATCTGAGAATACCCATATTCTTGGATTTGTTTTAATACCACTTAGTTCCCAGCTTTATTTTATCAGTGTTTGCACACCAATGAGACTAGATTGTGCAAAATGAAGACTACTTCCATCTGATCATTTTTAAAAAGCAACGTGTTTTTGCATGAATAATGAATCTTTGAATTGTTACTAAACAAGCAAATTATTTGCGTATGTGTCACATCGGTTATCAAGTTTGCACATGTGACAGCTTCAACAGCCGTCACATAAAATGCATAGAGCTTGTAACCATATGTTTTTGCTTGACAAAAAGCTAAAACTCAAGATCAATTTTCAATATGGGATGCACAAATTAACACTTTAAAATGCTCCACAAATTTGGCAAAATACACAGAAATAGCGCGTTTCTAGATATTAACTGATATCTTTGGATTCGACCTTAAGGTATTCAGTCATTTTGATTAAAAGACTGATTTCTCATAAAACCACAGTCTGTTGGAGGCGCAAAGCCAATGACATTTGAGCATTCATATATTTTCATAAACTTTGAACAATGTCAGTGAGACACCTCTTCAATCTTAGCCACACAACAGCAGGGTATTCAATCTTTCTTTAGCTTAAGACAGAAAATTTGAATATCAGCATAGGGTTATTAATGTGACAGTTCACATGGTGTGTACCATGTTGATTCTTAAAAAGCAGATCTGTGGAATGTAGAGAGCACTCTGCTTTCCACTCTTGCTCTTAAAAATCCAACAGAAAGCCTTAAAATGCATTTTTTCAGCTTGATCGTTACACTTTTTATTAGTAAAACATGAAGAAAATTTGCTACAGTTTTACACTTTGAAAGTTACTGGTATTATTTCTGTGATTATATAATCTATTGTGTTTAATATTAAAGATGTACAACAGATCTCATTGTGTATTATTTAATTCTTTTTGTTTGTAAAAAATGGCATTAGCAAGTGACTAAGCAGCCACGCAGTTAAATATTTAGTTGCTCCACCTCCCCCTTTCTCTTGGCTGACTTAGTGTCTGTCAAAATTTATAGCATTCCAAATAAATAAATAGACACCCCTCCCCATGGTTATTTCTTTAAATACAGATTTTTGAGTAATGTAATGTTGTTCAATGTAAGCATGTCATTTTGCATTACATCATGTTGTAGGTCAGATGCAATGTAACTTTTTATGATGCATTGTAAATGACAAAACATGCTGCAATATGTGATATATATTGGTACGTGCCCCTGATAGCATCACTTTTTCTTTAGAGTGTTGTCGCCTGAGCAGCTTGGGAGAAACCAGATGGGCTGTGAGGGGAAGATGAGCAATTCTGTCTTGCCCAAACTGCAAATGTGACAACACACTGTTAAGACAGGAGACAGCGAGGTGCATGTGTTAATATAATACAAGGCACCCACAGATGTCCCAAAGTTTTCATTTAAAAAGCCCTGTTAAACAAACAAAACCCAGAATCTCATCTTATTTCAGTGACAGTGGGAAGATCTGCTATTACTGTCGTGCAAGGTGGGGTGGAAGTCTGATTGGTGTTAGATCTGTGGTGCGTGCTGGTAAATACTTGTTACTCTTGTACAGGCGGAAACAAGGAATGTATCTTGCAATTCAGCATTTCACTTGCTGCACCAATTCCAAATTTACGGTACTAATTTAATATTTCTATAAGATCTTCTGTCTCAAAGGATGTTGAAATATGTTACAGTTTTTCATCACACACAAAAGGCTTCACTCCCCATTGAAAACCAACCATCAGCTGAGGTGAAACTTGCAGGATTTCAACACAGCAACACGATATGACTGTATTTCAGTTTAAACTTCAGGAGAGACACAGGTAATCGTTATGTACTTAAAAATACTAGAATTTTCCCAAGACATTCTTACTTATAGAAAATGTGCTATAGGAACCTACCCCAAGTGCCTTACTGCACAGCATTTCCATCTACATGGTGCCCCATAGTCATAGCAACAAATGCAGTAAAAGGTCAATATTCTTAATGGCTTGAAATGTCCTTGTTAGGACATTAGGTGAATAAAAGGGTTTTTTTTATAGTAGTGTGGCCATGTAGTACTTTCACTATCATTAGCTCACTCTCATTTTGTTTTTAGACTGCGAGGCCTTTCCGTGGATTGCTTCCCTCCGCTCCTGTGTTTGTACAGGGCCTGTACACAATACCTCTAAGAACAATTACAACATATAAATTGTATATAAAACACTACTAAACTACTTAATTCCATGCAGGGCTATCTCTTAATTGATAACACAGCAGCAAAAGCAGCGTGAAGAGGCTCACCACTAACTTTTCTGTGCAGTAGAGTCTACTTTAAACAAAGATTTCTTTTATCTCATCTCCACCAAGTGTACTGAGGTTGCAGTGTTAGACCTGCAGAGCAATTTGTGGTGCTGATTTAGCTGGCATTACCCATCCATGTGTTTGGATGTGTGTGTATTTCTCAATAGATTACATACTTTTCTCTTATGAGGTTGGATGGACTGATTTTTCACAAATGGTAGAGTTGCACACAGGCACCTAAATTAGAAGTAATAAGCTACATCCAGAAGCCTATAAAAAAGCAATGCTGTATCTTAGAAACTGTGTATTTTGGGGGGTGTGGTTGTGTAACTTCTTTCACAAAAGTCACATTTTGTTTACAACTTGTTTTTGGTCTTGTTCAGTATATTTGGAACATGTTGCTTTTTCTATGATTTCTCCTACCTATGTAGTCAGTCCAGTTGTTCACTGAAGTCTTTTTGAGCGTTTTGTTTGCATTCCGGTTTCTTCAAAAGTAGAAAAGTGAAAGCATAGAAAGAAAAAAGGGACAGTAGAAAATCGTATGATGTAATGGTTAAAAATGCCTTAACTTGAAGAAGAAAGACTCTTATTTTGTGGGTTTGGGGTCTTTATTGAAGCCTTCTAGCAGTGAAGGGTTTTCTTTCTTTTCCCCAGTACTTGTAATGAGAATGTTGCTATATAATGAAAGAATCTACAGGACAAAATCTTTCCTGTTTTAACACAGAGACCATGTCACTGGCTGTCTTCTACTTGTGCAGTTGTGATGAAAGCTATATGAATGGCTGAGCTGTTCCAAAAGGCAGTATTTTCATTCTGAGTAGAGAATAGCTGTGGGAAGACTAAGAGCTTCTTGATGCTGCTTCTATTTCCACTAACTTTTCTTCCTTATTCAGCCGCAGTAGAAATTGGGTGGGAATTGATAATCCTTTAGGAATGTAGCTTTTGACACTTATCTGGTGGATGATAATTAATGCATTCCAAGAGGATTATCATAGTGGACTGTAGTTATAAAAGAGTGACATTCCATTTACGTGGAGTGAAAGTTTAATATATGGCTGTCTCTACCACGTATTTTTAGGAGAAATCTTCAACCTTTCAGCTCCAGACAATGTAGCTCCACCCAGTCCAGCTGTAATGAGCAACAGTAGGCACAGGCAGTTTTTACCGGTTCATTACCACGTCTTAAAAGCACAGAAAACCCCGAAATATTATTGTTAACACAACATGTACGTAACTGTTTCTGAGATATTCAGGATGAAGCATTTTGTTTGTTGATTTCAAAAGCAGTAATGTTTGCCAAGATTTTGAAATACAGGATAAAGGCTGAGTGCAGTGGGATTAAGACAATTCTTTGATTTTTGTAAGCAGCATTTTTTATTATAAACTTCACTGTAGTATTGCAATAGAATGGAATTTTCATACACAAATTGCTCAGAACTGAGATATCTTTAAAAACTTGCAAATTGCTATATCCCTTCAATAATAAATTTGATATTTTTGTGATTTATGATAGTGCTTTTGGGCAAGGTTAGCTGGTCTACACTGCTGTCTTTTGTGAGGAGCAAAGCAGACCATTTTCCTGAAATCAATGGGATTTGGGACTGACTTGCCCGTCCCACCATTATATGGGACAGGAGTCCATCTTCCCACATGGGTCACAGGAATGTTTTGGCTCAGTTGAAAGGGACAGTTTTCTTATGGTATTGATTACTGGGAGTGCAAAGTTTCCTGTAGGAAATTAGGAGATGACTGGGTTTTGCATCTATTTAAAATACAGGATATTGATGAGATTGATATCTATGTATTACCACCTTTAGGTTCCAAGTGTTACAGAACACAGTGTGACAGCATCAAGAAGGCTATCACTGATGGTATCATGCATTACTGTATAATCTAGGTGGTTTTATAACATTAGAACAGTAGCCTGCTATGATTCAACTACAGGAAAAATTGTCAACATACATTTGAGTACACCTTTGCATTTGTTATTTTATTGTCCTAAGTTAATCTTAGGGAGGAAGTGTTATTAGCCACCAGCCATTTGTCAGGATGGGCTTTGTTTTCGGTTTCACTGCACGGACTTCTGCATTGCATTGCAGATGCTGTGTGGATGCTCACAGGCTCGCTGTGCTAATCTGTAGCAGCATTTTGCTCTCTCTCTCCAGCAAGAAAAACTCCTTTATGATATTTCATTAGTGTGTTTTGTTGGTTCATTATTAGAGTTTATGGTCCAGTTTTTTGTTTAACTACCTTTTTGTTATGAACTACTGCCAATCTGCAAAAAAGAATATTTTTCAGTAAAAACATAAATCAAAGATGTCAGGCAATTCTCAGAACTACAAGAATTGTTTCAGATTCAAAGTATTCTGTAAAGTGCTCAAGTTGAGGTCATACTACTTCAATGTATCCTGACGCACAGTAAAGATTACATAAATGTTAAATAAGAATACCCTCTCAAAAAATACATTTCCTTATGTAGAAAACAAATTTGTGTCATAGAGTTGTAGATGTAGGAAATGGAAATCATTTATAAGGTCCCGTAGTCGAAGCCACATGAGATACGAGATTACTGAATAAAACAAGTTTTACAGTGCTCTGCCCCATCTTTGCTGTGAAAAGCAAAGACCCATTTAAATTGAAATTTTAAATAGCTTCAAGAAGAAAGAAAACCTCAACATTTGTAAAAGAATGTAAATTCAACACTTATAAGGATCAAAACCCTTTTTTAAATATATTGATATGGACATATATAAAATTTATCCTAACATCGGAATCGATGCTGGGAAGAAGCCATATTTCAATCATTAAAAGCCCAATGCCTTACTACCTTGACAGGATCCTGGCTAGGCTGTCCACAGGTATTGTGGCAATTAGGTGAAAGACAGATCCAAAATTAGTACCATGGGCACAACAAATATGGGAGATATTTTCAAACTAAGAGGCATCCTGGAACAAATAAGTCAGTGAAAACCTTGCTCTCTTATTTTTCATGGCAATATTCTTCTCTCATTTTACTTTGTCCTGATTTATTTCATGTCTATATTGTTGTCTTTGTACTTCTAAGAGAACCTCCATTTTATCTGGCCCCATTGGAAGGCACAGTGGCACTTTGATGTTTCTTGGCCTCTCATTTGTAAGAGGTGAGGATTGCAGTATGCTGGTTTTTTGACATTAGCAAAATAGTCCTAGGTAAATCTGAAGATAAATATTACGAACATAGTGTGTTACCTGAATGTTACAAAATATTTCAGGTAAAAACCTGGTTTCATCATCACCTTAATCCCATTCTTTCTTCTTCCAAAAAAAAGTAAGCCAGAAGCATTCATACATATGCTGCATCTGGCTTGATTCCTTTTTCTCTTTCAGTTTTTAGGCTCAAATTGTAGTAATGATTAATAACATAATAGCTCTGAGACATTTAATTCTTCTCTCAAAAAGGGAGCTAGTAAATTTGTTCTTTCACAAAAGGACATCCGTTTTAAGTGTATAGGGAAAATGTATCAAAATATTAATTAGACTTTTCTTTTGTTTTGCTAGTTTGCATTAGACAGATGGAATTCTGATCTTTAACAGCATCATGACTCATGAAACTGCTTGTGTACTAAAATGCCATTATTAACACAACAGTAGTTTTCAGCAGTTGGTAATTATTGGCATAATTAAACATTTATCAAGAAACAAGTATTTATCATTCATTAAACTTTCATTAAAAATCCATCTTAGCACAAGCTAGATTAGCCAGTGATTTTCAAGTGATAACTTCTTAACTTCTGGCAGGAACATAGAGCATTTTGATGGCAAAGAAAGTCGTGCATAATGCAACCTTTCAGGTTTTGTAAACAGTTATAACATTTCAGACTTAGGAGTGCTATTTTCAAGCATTCTATAAGACTCAGACAAGAAAGTACTTGGCTATTTTCTGTGGGGTTTACTAAGTTTGGCACTTCTTAACAGTGTATTTGGAAAAACAAGATGCCTTTGGCTGTGAAAAGCCAGTGCTAAGTTTGCTTTATAACTGCATTTACATGTCTTAAATTCCCTCAAAGCCTGATATATTTGCATATATTAGGACATTGAAATTTATTTTTGTTAATGGATCATCTCATAAAATCTGCCTTATGGTTTTGCAAAAGGACAGTATCTCAGACGAGATGTTTGTAATTGGGAAATCTTGAAGAGATGTCTGGTACAGTATTTTCCAACACTTCAATACTTCCTGTCACTGAAGAAGAAAATAAGCATATTTTCTTATTTAAAAGAAAGAGACCCATTACATCTCTGAAAGGTTTTGGTTTTATTTTGCAAAGTGAAGTATGAGACATTATGCCTGGTCTGCTCAGTTTTGATCAATTCTTTGAGATGGCTGATTGATTATTTTTTGGCATGTTTAGGTATGAATAAAGGTAAAGTAATTTGTGTGAATTTCAACGTGCAGAAAAATAAGATTAGTCAATGCCCTGTAGTTCCTTCTCATTCCAGTTTTCTTATTTAACTCTTTTAAAGTCTTTTCTCCTTGGTTATTTATTTTCCTCGGTTCTCGTCTGCCATTTCCACTAACCCTGATTATCGCGGAAGCACCAGCTTACTTAATCTTACAGCTACCGATTGGCTATCGTACCTCCCAGTCCTTTGTTTCCTCTCTTGCTTATAGGTATGAGAGGATGTATTACTTAACCCCTCCTACACAGTCACTGTTTTGCAAGAGGTACCAAATTGGCAAGGTTAGTGTAAGTTAAAAACGCTGTAATGTGATTGTCTAGATTGTGGTGGAGAAAAAACAATATTTAGTGAGCAAGACTGTCTCAGAAAGCTCCTTCACGTACATACAAGAGCTTCACATCTTAGCCCATATTCAGCAACTTTGTGTTTTCTCTTGGGCAAAAAATTTACTGTATCAGTGCTTTTATGTCACAAGAATGAATTGAATTCGTACCCTTTAGTGCAAACAACAATAGACAGAGTGGTAACCTAGTGGAAAACAAATAGACGCCCCGTCCCTTTTGGGGATTCAGAGAGGTTCAGAAAGATGGAGCTGACGGTAGAGAGGTGGCAGATAAAAACAGGCTGAAGCAGGAAAGAATCCTGCGGTCATTTATTACCATGCCATCTTCATAGTGTTTGCTGAACCAAGGTGCAGAGTAATGATTCAGACAAATGATGTTAATAATAATAGCTGGCCCTTTGGCAAAAATGGAATACCTAGTATTGCAGCATGAGACCTAATCAGATTCTCCAAAAGTTGCTTCAGACCGATAGAATTTTTTGTCATCAGGTTTTCCATCAATAGATTCTCCCTAGATACTACATTTTTAAAGGAGGCAAAGTGATAAACAGTTATTTTCCATGAGGCTAAAAACTCCAAGTATTTAAATATTATGTCATTTAATTTATAGATTAAAGCTAGTTTTAAAATACATGTTATTACTAGTTTATTTTTTCATTGGTATCTACAAGGTACTTGTAGTAATCATGGATTACTTGATCACATTTAGCAACTTTCTGGAGTTCATTATCTTCTTTTTTTTTTCATGTACTCAACATGGAATTCACCATTTTTATTGTAAGTGAATAATAGCATGCATGTTTTACAGTAGTTTTTGTTGCACATAGAGTATCACTGGTAAAAATGATCTCCATGTAAATCCTGGCTAAGGATTTTAAACAAGAAGTTGCTGGTAACTGCTGATCTGATGAACTGCATTGATCTATTGTTCGGAATTTGTACATAAAAGAACATTTGCACCCAAAAAAGCTTACTAACCATTTTGCACTGTTCAGGTTTTGTTGTTCTATTTAATACTACCCACAGTTTTTAGGCATATAGGTTGCAATTATTTTTATTAGCTGTTTTTCTGTTAACAACATAACCAACATCTGTTTTAATCTAAACATCATCAGACTTATTAATTAGGTACATTTTGGCATCAATTTATCACACAATGCTTTGACACTTTTGATACTTGAAGTGTAAGCTATTATGTGTAATGAAAAAAAAAGTATGATTTGGAATAAGTGTTATACATCATCTGTAGGGGACAATTATGTTGGCATGTGGGAGGTTAATGTACACACTCTAGATTCCTTTGCTTGATTTGCTGTTTTCTTCTTCATAACTCTAGGTAAACAGTTTGTGCTGCTATTTAATGCACAGGTTAAGTGTAGTTGCAGGCTATTATACATCATTAGAGTAAGTAATATTCAGCTGTGGAAGAAAGATGGAAGCTTTTCACTTGTAGCCACTTGGACATTTCATTTTTCATCTAGTATGCCGCTGCAAAAATTAGTTGTGGCAGGCCTGATGTAATTTATAGCCTGGTACCCTGAAATTAAGCAATGAATCACACCATTTTGGCTGATTAGAGTTAATGCATTTTTCCCGATGACATATTTTGTAAAACAATGCAGTTTATTCTAAACTTTGCCTTATCCGACCTAGTAATTTCTCACGTCAACCTGTTCAATGGATTGTACCATGTACAGTGCACTCTATCACCAGATTTCTTTTGGTATTGTATTGTCGTTATCTCCCAGCTTAAAGGGACAGCCTTCTCTTTCTTTCCTAATTTTCTCACTAGAAAACATCAACTTTCCTCTCCCTCCATCCCTGACTATCCATTCTCAAACCAGACAATTGAGAAGCAAAACACAGAGTAACACAATTCAATGCAGCTTGATTGAAAGTGGAGGGTGTAATGATCAAGTGAGTAGAGACCATTGGATTGTGCCTCAGGCCTTCACACTCTGGATCTGGTCAATAACAAATTTATTACTAATCAAATCCAATAAATACAAAACAGCATACATTTATTTTTATTTGTCATCCAGCTGGTCACAGAATAATAATAAAACAGGTAATCAGAGAGACTGCCTTTAGGAATAAAATAATGTAGCCAAAGCATGCTGCACTTAGAACTCCTGTATATCATAAGCAGATGGCCAGTTCCCAAGAAGCCTTGTTGTATTTGTCTGATTACCAGTAGGCATTGTGTCCCACTTGCCTGTGCAATATATTAATGGTTCCAGCTCTTGAGTTTGGAGAATTCTGTTTGCTGAGATACTTCGTGATAGGGAGAGGTATCACTGCAGAACAGGATCTATAGGTATTAGTGTCAAGAAGAATAATGTCTTCCTTGCCCTTTTTCCTGGGTTATTGCATGGGGCATACAAAGACTGGAATGAGTTAATAGAAAACAAAGAAACTAAAAGTGTTTGGGGAAGGGAATGAAATCAACAACTTAGCTGAGATGTGAATTTTACAGTTGCGAAAAATATTGTGCGACTGTTCGTTCCCCCCAGTGTACTAACATGCATAAGAGCAGAAGATATAATCATTGCAGGCATCTTACACCATGTAAGACCGACACAGACAAACAGTGCATAGCTAATTTAAAGCTGACATTCAGTATCCAGGATTTTTTTTTTTTGTATTTTTATATGTGTGTGCATGAAATGCAGCTAAAAACTCTCGTTTCTGCAATTTGTTAAGCACATTATGAATTACAAAGTGTATGCAAAGATGCAAACTGAATAAAATTACTGGGAATGTTTTACAATACAAAAAGTGCAGCTACTGTTGTTTGAAAGTCAGATAGTAAAAAATTTCTTATTGCTTAGTTGATGGAGTCCCCATATTTTTGAACAGTTGGTGGAAACCAGCAAGAGTCTGTAACATGTTGGAGAAAAAGGCAGCACACCTGCAAGACTCCAGCCTACCTTGTTCACACCCAGGATAGGGGAAAATGATTTATTATCTGTCCCTTGAATTTCTCTGAGCATTCTGTCTAAACTTTAAAAGCAGATTACATTTGCGATTAAACCTTAACAAATGTTGTTTTAACTAGACTGCAATATGTGTTATTGACAACAAGCTTTTTCCCCCGAAAATAACATTGGTGCTTAGGCATGCAATTTACAAAAATGACAAGGAAGGGTGGTACTTTTCCTAAGGTGAATGTGAGTTGACTGATTAGCTGGTATTTTAACTTGGATTCTTGCAAATTACAGACATAAGAAACCCTGCAATTTATATGTACTTTAGAAGTGAAAGCTTTAATCCCATGATTCATGAAAGTAAAGTGGTAATAATTTAAGTACCATATTTTATTTATCCCTTAGAGTTGTCAGCTGATACCAGAAGTATTCTCACTATTTTTGGGTTGCTGCCTTTGGCCACCTAATTGCTTCTTAGGAAGTAAGAGGGAAATTGCTTATATAACTACATGGATTGTCTTTGGCAACGTCAAGCCAAGGCATCAATCAGTCCATCTGGGTAAAATCACAAGCTGACTCCGATATTGCTAAATATTTATACTGTCAAATACACACAGACATCCAGATGAAAAGAGGCATTCATTAGGAATGCTCCAGCTTGTCAGTTTAAAGATGTAGATTAGAGCAAAACCTCCCACTATGATATTGAGTGCTCAGGAAAAGTCTATATTTAGCCATTCTGAGCAATAAATATCATCATATTGCCTCATTTAGGTAAATAGAGAATGAATATTGTCAAGATGATCTAGAGATAATGTAAACAGATCCCTGTTCAGAGTCTGTGTTACTAGGGTAAATTCCAGGACATTGGTGTGCTGCTGATGCTTTTTGGTTTAACCCTATTTCTTAATCGCATTGTTATCCCCTTTACATTAACAGTAAGGTTTCTTCTTTGCAGATCAGAAGAGAAGGGGGGAAAAAGAGATAAGGTGGGGTTTCTTTTTAAACAAAAGTGGATTTTCAATTCTAACTGAGCTGTTACATTAATTAGTAGTTTTGCTCTAATATTTTCTTGGCACTGGTAAAGACTGCTGCTGCTGCTGCTGTTGCTGGAAAATACTGATCTCTGTAGCAACGCTGAAGCTCATTCCAGACTTTAACATGGGAACTGACAAAGCCCATCAGTCAGCAGAACATCACAGCTCTGAGGTTAAGACAAGATTTCAAGAGTACACACAGTTAAGACTCATAGTAGAATTTATTTTATAGCACTTCCTTTTTCGTGATAAGATGAGGCATATTGTAAGAATAAGCAATGAAAGATCAGTACTTTCATGAGAATTAGAACAGTCCAGCTTCAAAGTGGGTGGCTTGTCCTGACAAATTAACAGAAAAAATTGTTCACTATACTATATACAGAAAAAAGATAGCAGAAGGACTTTTTTTACCTTTTGGGGAAGGCATGTGCCTCCCTCCATAGAATTAGCACCTTGGAAGTTACATACAAGGAGAGTGGTGACTGACATCAAAGTTTTAGTTAATTGCACAAGATGATTTTTTAGATTAATAATTAACATCTCTCTTTATAACTAAATATCTGTAATTAATCAGCAAATCATAATGTGGAGACTAATTAACTTCAAACTCAAATCTTAACAGAAAATCCATATTACTATCCAGCATCATTAATTACTTTAGTAATCAATGTTACTCCCCATGGGATTTGACATAAAGCTTTGTAGGTTTATAAACTGAGCTATATTATTAAAAAAAACCAAACAAAAAAAGAAAAACCACCAAAAAAAGCCCCACATTTCAAAAAGAGCTTCAAATAGCATTATAGATAACTAAGGTATTAGATGGGAAATTTAAATAAGTTTTTATTTAGTCTGTATTACATTATCAATAATCCACTCACTGAAGCTGGGTAAGTAACTAAGAGTGCAATTCCCTTCTTACTAGGTGCATGTAGTTTTTTGTTGGTTTCTTTTTTTTTTTTTTTTTTTTTCCTTTTGGGGTTACAGCAGTGATTTCTGTCAGAGGATTAATTTGTCAGTGTCTTTTAAAAATATTCTACACTTTCTGGTAGTGTTTGCCGTGATGCTATCCATGCTAGTTATCTGTTTAAGAAATGGATTACCAGCTGCTTATGCCCTGATATGATTCACAAGAAAGTACCAAAAAAAACGAAGAAAGATTGAGCCATAAAATACAGAAATATCTTTAGGAGTTGATTAGTTAGTGTTCAGTGGAAAAAAAGGACAAAGTAGGGCTGTTATGCCACAGAACCTTGGCCCAAACAAATCTTATTTTAATTAGCGTGGTCATCACAACCAGGAAGATTAGGAATGTGTTCATGTTAATTTTTAATAAACAGGAAAGCCAATAGTACCATTACAGCACACTGAAATCCCATAGCTGTTTTTCATTTAGAAAGTTAGGCGTTGAAATTGTGTCTAAAAATCCACATTTCAATTATTTTATCACCTAGTCTTGCAAGTGCACACATGTGATACTGTTCTTTTGTGTGGCAGCTGTAAAAATCGTAAGCAATTTTTACTGTCAAGAAAACTCTGAATAAATAGAGGCTGTTAACTTAGGCAGATATCTGAGGTTATTTGGTGGCAATCAAGAACTCACAGCACTTCAACTAATGGGTTATGATCAGAAACTGTTCCTAATAGCCAGCTAGACGGATCTGAATATGAAGATTTCTATAATTTTGTTGTCAGCTTGTGATGTACTCTAGTGCTAATTATTTGGAACAATTATGTTTTCCTAATAACAAAAGAAGAACAGTGAATTAAGCAGGCTTACCTTCAGATCTTTAGATAACAGTTTAAATGCACTTGCCATTAAGAAATAACATTTCTTTTTCCTGTATGGAACCCTAATTATTGAAGATGCTTGTCTTTTAAAATCTACTTCTACTTTTTTTAAGCATGTTCAATGTGTCAGTTTACACTGATGACTTCAGTAACTAGTATTTTCTCAGTCTTAGTTTTATGCCCGTACCTCCCATAGACTGCTTACTTCATTTGGTTATTCAAAAACCATAATTAGTGCAGTAATTAACATGTGGATCCTTCAAAGGAAGACTGTTAGAATCATGGGACGTCTCTCATCATTCTTGATGATGTATAGATGATAAAAAGACTTGGTTGAGGTGACAACAGGATTTGTATTACTGCACATTATCCGAACTGCAGGGAAATTCAGACAGGACCGTGGTCCATGGAGTCTTTCCTTCTGAAAAAAAGTAATTATCCACACTGTTTCTATAATGTAACTAGGTGTTATCCTGCATTTGCAGCTGTCAAATCATTTGTTTTAAAACCATTTTTTATACCTTATGAATACTTGAAAGTTGGAGGGTTTGCATATTGTATTTTAAGCAATTACAGAAGTGGGGTGCAGCAAGTGCAGCAACAAAAACAATAATAATAGTAATTTATATAAGCATAACAAATTCCTTCTTGACAGTTGATTTCAGAGATGTTTATGGTAATGTTAAGTTGATACCATCATAAGACTGCATTCATAAAGAATAGGCCAAATTTCATTTTATTTATTTTCCCTGGAGAAAATATATTTGTTTGTTTAAGATTTCACATAAGCTGAATCTGTTGTGTTTTCAAGCCATAGTAAATCAGTTGCTGATACGTGAGTCTCTGTATGGCTCACGTAAATATATTCCAGCATTTTTCTGAGATGCTTATAGTCAATGTTTTCAGCTTCAATATACAATGTTTTAAATTAGTGCATTAAGGAAATTCACATTCTTTCATTCAGCCTTTAACTTTCTGTAAGTAGTGGTCCTCTTTTTCACATTCAGTGACATATGCCAGAAAAATTCAGTATTTTACCCTACAGGCAGCCCATGGGACTGGGATGAAATGGCCTCTATACATAGGGTATGACTTTATTTGCTAAAGAGGTTATTTGAAAAAGCCCTTAGGGTACTGCTGCCCTTTTGTCCCTCAAACTAGTAGGGGGAAAAATATGAAAGGAACTACACGGTAATCCCTTGTAGACAGGTGACCTTAAGCCAATTCTATACTGTAAGGTTTGTTTCCATTTAAACTCAAAACAGACAAAGGAAAAAAGCAAAATGCAGGTTTTAATCTGTTGCAGAAACATTGCCATTTTTCTTCTGTAAATGTCTGTCAACTACAGACAACTTTAACTGCAAATTCATAAAACTGAGTAGCATTCTGTATAATTTAATTTAACATTCTGTAGACAATATGCCCTATATTTTATCAAAAATAGCATCTGAGGACTGATGGAAATAAACCTACCTCCGTTCATTTCAGGTAACCTGTTCAGAATTTTATTTTCTTTACAACTGTTTAAATTCTGCAAGTACAGCCAGGCATAATTATGCAAACCTTCTGATTCCAATCTTAACATTAAAAATCAGTCACCATCAGGATCCACTGGAAAAATCAGCAATCACATTTGTCCTCTGAATTTCTTTTTTTCCTCTGTTCTTAGTGTTGGCCATTGATTGGCATTAACAGTGCTATAGTCAAACCAGATGTTATCACAGGATTATGGTCCCACTGCACGTGCACCAGTTGGCGGTGGTATATTTGGTGTTTAGACCTGTGTTCAACCACAATAGTTTTCTAATGAATTAAGCCCACAATATTATTTTTTATATCATGAAATCAGCTGTTACAAGATATGTACCATCCCAATGTGAAACTGCCTTTTGCTAGGCAGGCTTCAAAACACCATTATAAATTATGAACAACAGCTCTGAACCCACCTCAGGATAGCCTCTCATAAGTCACAGGTGTGACATCATGGAGCACTGTAATTAATGGGTGTTATGCCACTCCCTTGACTTATGAGTTTTTCAGAGGCTTTTAATTACATTTGAGTTTAAGCCATTCTGGCAGAATTTTGAAGGAACTCCAGTGGCAGCCTCTTCTGAATGAAGCTGTTCTAGCGACCTTTGGAAAATGAGCCACTCTGGTGGCTGAAGGAAAATATTTCAGCTGTTCTTCACGCCTGGTAGTCTGGAGGGAGGTTAAAGGAAACAGCTTCTGTCCACTGCTGCAGGCACTTAGTTACTGTGTTCTTTTTCTGCATCGGGGAGGAGCTGTGAAAATTGTGGTCAGATCCACATATTATATCAAATAAAAGAGGGAAAAACATCTGAAAAGCCAAGAGTGTCTTGGAGGGTTATCATGATGTCATCAACCCGATTTTGGGTGTAGAGGAGCCATTGTTTCACATGTGAGCACAGACTTCATGTAAACTGGTAAAGAAGAAATGTCATCATTTTTCACCTATCAAGAATGAATTATAAATGATCACAGTTAATCAGCATTTAAGACATTACTTTAGTTTCAGTGCCAAAATGCAATATGAGAAGAGCTTCACCCCTCATACTCACACACAGCAGAATGCACGTACCACAATATTAAGTTAACTCAGGTGTAAAGCTTTGTTCTCTAAACAGCTGAAGCTTCATGTCATTGTTTACGTGCACAAAACACACATATTTCTCCATATGTTGGCACCATATTGGTGTTATCACCATAGCATTCCCTCCTCTTCAGATGATCTTTTGTTATAACATTTGTTTTTGTGAGGCAAATAAAATATAGTAAATGTAAACCAATTATTTAACCAAATTACTTTGATCGTGGGAAACTGACAATTAGTGTTACAGCTTCTCAGCAGTGAAATCCACACAATAGAGCAGACTGTGATATTCTGTACTGCAGTGTAAGTCGATGTAGTGCATTTATTTTGTGTAGCAAGCTGTGAGAGAGGAGGAGAGAAGTGCGGGAGACAAACGAAGTCCGTCTTGATGAACTGTTATTCTGTATCTGTGCTGTGTTTCGTGCATTGTTTAGTTCTTCTGGGTTTGCTTGTTAATATATTGGGACAGCTCTTCACAGCAACCTTCATGACTTCTGTCAACACCTAAAGCATATACACGGGTATGAGATGATCAGCTAATTAATCAAGGAGTTAGAGACTTGCCAAACTACCATTTTTAATTTTGACTTCTAGTAAATACTGATGACAGGTTAGTTTGGTTACCCATAACCACTATCCAGTTTAACAGTCTCATCTTTTGCTTGAACTGGAGAAGTATTAAAATCGTATGCACTGGTATAGCCACAGGATCTAGGTTTATTCTCAAACCTGGAATGCATCAGCCCTTCCATGAAATAGCTGTGAGTTAGGAGAGCATTCTGGGCATTGTCATGCAAATGAGGCCACCAAACATACCGCTTTGCTTCAAAATGGAAGCATTTGCTTTGCAGTGACAAGTACCTTTTAAAACTGGAGCAGGGTTTTCTGAGGTAAGTGGGCAACCTTATCTATCCTCTGAGATCCACTTTCTAAAATAAGTACCCATACATGAAGTCCTAATTCCACATCTGAGTGCTCAGATGGGCACTTCCTACATATCCATACATCTCTGTCACTGTTTAACCAGGCCACTCTCATTCTGATGCAGATTAAGGTGGTCCTTTATCCTTGAGCATTTTCCTTCTCCCACAATCGTACAATTGAAAAAACACCAGAAGATGCACATAGCACTGGGAGGTTGAGGTTGATCTGGTATTCAGCAACTCTTAAAACCAAGGTCTCATGATACATCACTTCAACCAGTACAAGTTTTAATTAATGCTACAACATCTTCTCAGCAGCCCTCAAGAATTTAGCCAGTAGGACGAGGGAAAAACAAGTCCTCACCTGCCTCATGGTTCACAGAAAATGCCTGTAATCAGAAACTATTTCAGTCTAGTTTTGGGACCAGCTTCAGAAATCGTAAGAAAATGTGACATGTATTTTTCTCTCTCTCTCTGTAACAAAATGAAAACATTCCAAAATGCTTCTATTGGCTGTGCTCATAAAAAGGGTTGTGGAAAGGGCAATAGAGTTAAACGCAGTGTTTCAGGATTAGGTAGCTTTTAACCAGCATCCTAATGCCCATTAGAAACCAGAATGGATTTCAGAGCACTGCCATTAAACGATAAAGAATGAGCAGAATCCAGAATTCTTTTTTTTCTTTAATCCCAAATTGTATTAATTACTTTGTGACTCAGTGGGAATTTTGTCTATGTCCTGAATCTGGACACAATTTTACTCCTAATCTCTGACCAATGTTGTTCCATGTGCTGTGCTCTGGACGTGACAAAGCTGTAGGTGCAAATAATGGCTCCTTCATAGTAATGGAAGTACTTGATCTGCTGGGCAAGGGTTTATAGAAGGTAATGGAAACTGTGGGTACTGGATAGCTGCAATGCTGGGACAGTCAGGCTTCTCAAATCCCTTGTGGCCCAGTGTCAGTGCCATTGTCAGTGTGGTGCTGCATGATGCCTCAGATGGTTTCTTTACAAGCAGGTTTGGGTATCCAGTTCAAGACATTCACATTTGAAAATGTAGATCTTAAGGACTTCACAGCTTGTTAGACCTTTTCAGTCATTGTGTCCATCCTCAGAAACAGGAACTTTCTTCCAGGATGACTGGCTAAAGTTATGGAGTTGTTTTCCAAGTTGGGTTTTCTGGTGTTTGCAGCACGTTTAGATGGTACCTCAATTCTAGGAACCAAACTATCCTCAAACCATCCCAACATATAATTTTTTAAATATTTGGGTTCCAATATTTAACATTGGTGTGAACAGTTTCATTAAAAAAAGAAAAAAGGAAGAGCTATTGCAGTTGCCCTTCTTTTTTGTTGTTGTTGTGTGTTAGCTACATTATCTCCCAACCTCTTTTTGAGCAGTTATTTAAGTAAAACATTTCCTTTTATTACAAATGCTATTTATACACAAATTGGAGCAGATCATGATGCAGCAAAGAAGTTTTTATACTGCATAGATTGTGCAGCAAAATAGTGCTTTATCAGCATTACATGCCTCAGTGAGGAATGTTTTGCTGTTTTAGATCTCATAATGATGAGAAGAATTTATTATCTGGATACAAAGATTTTACTGGAAACTATTGAGTTAGGCTGTTGTCATGTAACTGAAAATGAAATCATCTTCATGATAATTAGACAAGGGGGATTAATGAAAAACCCGTACTATATACACTGTTTACATAGAACCCCAGAGATCTACTTTGCAGGTAGAACATGGTCGCATTTGTTTTGGCTTCCTTGCCATGGGACAAGCCCAGAAATTATGGGCAATCCTTCTGCACTAAAACTCCTTGTCTACAAACATGAGGCAAAGTGAAGATGGTTGAGGTTTAATGGAAATGAAGCACATGGTGTGGCAGGCCCATCTGTGCCAGCTTTGTGAAACAAAAGTGCCCACAGTATGATCATCCTTGCCCTTTGTTCCACAGGACGCTGCTCAGGCCACGGGTTTGTGAACACTGCCGGTAGAGTCTGCAAACCTCGATTTGTCTAACTGCTTCCTCTCCTGTGCTGTCGGTTCTCAGTTGCACTGCAAGCTTCCCTGCCCCCACAGTTTCCTCCCTTTACCCAGCTCTTTTCCCCAGACGAATCTGAGGTAGAACCTCCTAGCAATTTTCCAAGGTTCTGGGCTCAAAGACTAAACTAATTTATTTTTGAATTGCAGATCAAACATAAACGGCAAAGAAGCATTTAATCAGTTAGGAGAAGCAAGGGTATGGCTTGTTTAAGTCCCAGAATGCATAAACCTGTAATGATTTTATTATATTGGTGTCAGTTTTCATTATTTTCATAAATGGGTGTTCCCTGCTTAATGCACAATATTTGCATCTGATGAACCAACGAGTTTAAACATGGTTTGTTTTAATGCTTTGTGAATTTGCATTCAAATTCATCAGGAGTAATTCTATTTGAAATCACACAGGGCTAAACACAGTGGTTGTAAATCCATTTGAATTGAGATGCCAGAATCAGCCCATTAATCTACAAATCTGCAATATAATTTTTGTATGGTTGGTGGGCTTCTGTTTTGTTTTTTTGTGATGAGGCAGTGGGGATACCAAGTGGACTTGTGGGAGGGGAAGTGTTTGAGGAGGTTGTGATAAATTGACCAAGTGGGAGTATATCTTTGTTATGGAAACCGGCCTGTGAAAGGAACATATGGAAGGCCAGAGACCATGGTTTGAGCATGTCTGTCACTGCCACTTGAGGAAATTGCATGAGGAGAAAGCAAGTCTTTCAAATGAGCAGATTCCCTAATATTTAGGATGATAAGAGATTGGCATTGGCACCTTCCATTCGATCTTCAGAGTGTCAGGGTTCACCCAGAGCTTGAAGTAGTGCTCTAGCCTGCATTTAGTATTTTAACTTGCTAAACACTCTGTTACCTTGGATTTTTCTGTGATCTGTTGTTAAAAAGGTAATGCATAAATGCAGTAAGGTTCACCTCCAACAGAAACAGGCTCTTTTTGGAAGGAATGGAGGGGGCTGTACTGTAGCGAACAGTGCTTATTTCCTTGAAACTGTAAAGAAATCTGTATTTCTTTCAGAGAAACTGGAGAATTGGTGTAATTTCTGTGTTCTTAAATAGACTGAGATATCTGAAATTAGGATGTTTGTTTAAGCTAATAGTTACCAGGTTTGAAGATGAATATATCATTGTCGGAGAGTGCAAAAGAATGTGTGAGAGGGATTACTCTTTAAGAAGAAAGGTTTATCAACAACATTTTCCATGCTACGCATACTTCTGAAGTGTAACAATGAAGTTTTGGAGAAAACTATTCAAAGAAAGTAATAATACATGTTAAAAATACAAAAATGCTTAGTTATCTGTAATGTACATTAGCCTTTTTAAAGGAATGTATTCATTCATTTATTTGAATAGGTGACAATTCAAAATAGAATTCAGCTGATACTTTTGAAAATGTTCATGTAATTATTTTGCTTAGTTACAATCAAGCTGAATTCAGTTTGAGAGATAGTGTTTGGCTGAGGCCAAAAGCGATTTTTAGCTAAGTTTGTGTCTGCCTTCTTCTGGGAACTAGCAGTCCTGATTTGGCCCTTGTGAAGCTGAAATTCAAGAATCTATATCCCTGTTTTGAATGGCTTGGACTGGAGCTAACAGGGTCCAGCATAGAAAAGCATTTAGGCCTGTGCTTAGCATTAGCTCTATGCTTAATTCCCAAAAGTCTAACCACAGGCCCCTTCTTCTGCACTTGCAAGAATTGCGACGAGCAGGAAGTCTGCCATCTGACACCTGTGAAATGAGCTGGTAGACTTGAGTCTTTTTCATAATGAACCAGTTTCCATCTCATAAAATTCTGTAATTGCAGATGGTATCAGTGGACACCTATGACAATCTCAGCAGAGATTGCAGCCCGGCATTCCTCATTATAGGATACATGGACACTGAACTCCTCTCTGCTGATGAATGTGGGGTTGAGTCATTGACAGGGCATTATCAGGAAAATTGCAATGATGTGACTAGAGCTTCACGGTGGGTAAATGGAGTACCTCAACTCTTGGAGTTGACAATAGGCTCTCCTAAGAAATGATAATGCAGTGATTAAGACGTAAAACTGGGACTCAGCACACCTGGGAATTCTTGTGTGACCCTGGCAACACACTTGTTTTTCACTTCTCTGCCTGAAAAGTTAGTATAATGCTTTTTCCATTTTTATAGTGTTATTTAGTGATAAATATGTTACCAATTGTGAGCAATTCACGAGATACAGTTTTAGATAGATGCCATTAGACTTTAAGTCTGTTCTGTTCAGTTTGCATTTGCATGTTCTTGTGCCTAGCACTAGTGGAAAGCAGGCCAATTTTATTTTGCTTCCTAATTCTGTATAGATGAAATCATCTTTATGCAAAGATACCTAAAAACCTTTCATAAAATTCACTCTATTATGAAAGAGGCCCTAAAAAATAACATATGAAAGAAGAAAAACATTAATTTTGGACTTCTTTTAGCTTGTTCTTTTAGGAACTGATATATTTTTTGTTCTGTCTGTGTACATTTTCATATGTGCATTTTCTCTTTATAAAGGAAATAATATTATTCAAGTATCTTTAGAGTCTTTTTATTCCAGTAGAAGCACTTGAATAATGTTTTAAGGGTACTTGGAGACACAGTGAAAGAAATGGTGAGCCTCCGTGGGTTTTGGAGCACTGGAACATATCATAAAAGTTATAGCTGCAGAATCTGTAAACCCTACCTCTTGGTAGGGTTTACCAAGCTGACTTGCATCTCTTTCAACCTGTGATGCCATGGGCTGCTCCAAAGCTCTGTAATCTGCACATATTTGAAATAACAAACACAAGGAGTCCTGGTGATTGGTCTGTTCCATGCCAGAAGTTAGAAAACTCTGAGCTCACTAAACTACAGTAGCTGGAAAAAGAGTAAGAGGTCTTTTTTTTAAAGGTAGCTGAAATAAGAACCTTTGTCAGCAGGAGCTGTTAGTTCCTTAGTGGTTTTGAAATCAGATCTTCCAGGTATCTTGCTCCAGTCTTTTGGGATTTGTTTTTTTGTTTGGTTTTTTTTTTGGTGGGGATGTTATCTGGTGTCCACTTTGTCATGTATCCCAAGCTTTACTGCTTTCATAGAAATTATCATGAATTCCTCTGAAATTTTGTCTACTGTAACAGAAAAAGTGAACTGAGTTGCAGCAATAGTAAAAGTGCTTGGGTTTATTTATGCTACCACTAAGGATGCTGTACCAGGTCCTGGGTATGATGCAAGATGATGGCATTCATTGCAGCATGCAGCATGCAGCAGGCTGCAGGCAAGTGAACCACCAAGTTTTGAAACCACTTGAGTATTTTAGTTAGCATGGTTTTAAGCATTACTTGGCTTCACTTGGAGACAGACATGGATAAGAAATCTTTAAACAAGTGCTTTCAGAATTAAGAACTAAGTGGCATTTTAAAATATTTTAGAAAAATATGATCATTATTTAACTTAAAAATATTCCCTCTTTTCCTAGTCTAAGTTGGGTCTCAGGAAGGAAAAAATTGAAAGCCCTAATGAGATGACCTTTCAGATTGGCAGGCATTGTTTACTAATCCATATTGGACTAGGATTCATGCTTTGTATGACTGACAGTCATTGCAAGTTCTTTGTGTTTAAAGACTTAAGGCACCACAGTCTTGAGTGAACTTTAGTTCAGAATGGAGATGTTTACAGAAGTTATCTAAGTAGTTCCTGCAGTAATTCCTGCAGAATCCTGTGCTGCTTTTCACTGAATTGTTCTGGAATAGTATGGATTTGCAGTGTAAATGGTGATGAGCTGGGTTAAGTCATATTCTTAACTACTGTACAGTCTATTTATTCCATCTGGGAGCTTCATCACCCTCACCCTTAAAAGTGGATGAGGCAGCTGAATTGACTTTCCATTTCTCACCATGTCGAACCATCTTCCTGCAGTATGACATGAACATTCTAGTCTTTCATCAAAATAAGATTATGCTTATTTAATGGGGACAAAAATTTTCCTCCCCTCTCCAGCATTTGCAGATTACATAGCCAGAATATCTTCACTTAAACTTTCAATAGTTCCATTCAAGTCAGACTTCTAATAATTCTTCTTTCACTATTCTGAATATTCTTTAGTCAAGAACTCTCTCCTAGAAAGATCAAGACATAATTGTATCTGTACCAGAACAATGTGCAGCAGACATGCCTTTGAATGTGCAATTAAAAATTGCTTTGGCCTGTTTTCTTTTCCTGTTTTACATTTCATAAACTTACATGTAATTTGATGAACACTGTCATTCTTTAAATTTCTTCAGCATTACAGTTCTCAAGGGACTCTCATTGAATATAATTTTTGCATATTTACTTTCTCCACTAGTGCAGTAGCACAAGTTCAGTCTTACCTTATTATTTTCTTATTTACTTACGTTACATCCTGGTTTTCTTTATGTTGATGTTAACACTTCCAGTTTGGTATTAGCTCCATGTGCCATCTAAAAGCTGTTGATTTCCACCTCTAGTTAACCAACAATTTAGGTAGTCTTGTCAACAGGCTAGTGTGGTAATTATTTAGCTCTTGAACACACAACTTTGCAGCCAAGTGCAAGAAACTTGGTAAGGAGGTTCTGAGCCCTTTGAGAGAGCTGCAGTTCAACAGTTTACTTTGCATTTCCCATGCAGCCCAGGCATATAGGCCATCTTGTCATTCCTGCATCAACAGTGCTCAGAGACAGCCCAGAAAGCACCAGTTTTGGTATCTTCCATCTTGCTTTATCTGTGTCCTGCCTTTTGTGCTTTTTAGGAAGTGGAAGACAGTTCATTTAAGTGCTACTCTGTAAGTAGCACTGAAAATACATTTGTGTGAATGGAAGGGTCAATTACATGAACAGCTCTTCCTTTGAAGATATTTTGGAAATATGCTGCTTCCATCCTTCACCATAGGTGAATCATGAAAAGAAAACTTTGTCATGAACTCGAGCCTTGAAAGTGGTATAAAAGACTTACCTATCACTCCAGCCTCTATTTCCCATCCAACCTCCCAGAACCAGCAGGTACCCCTGCTTCATGCTTCGTAAGTAATCCCAGTTTTACTGCTAGGCCTGTGACACTCTGAGGTGAAAAATCAGCATGTTTTCTGACACTCATCATTTTAGGCGTGGTAAGCTTTGATGCTGTCAAGTGTCTCAGCAGGAGTGAGGGGCAGCAATGGGAAGGTCTGTGCATTGAAAGTGTCCCACTATAACCAGCCCTATTCCTTCTTCCTCATATGTTGTCATTTTCCTTGCACTGAGACTGACTTTTGGGGTGGGAAATCTGATGTCAGAAGTTTGGGAACTGCCTTCACAATTAATTCACCTTCATCTTAAGCCAGGTACCACTGTAGAGACAGCTGTACTCATGGCTGATCCTGTGTTGTGGTTATGCATGCAAGGCTGAAGCGTCTAATCATGTTGGGTTTTTTTCCAAAACACAGCTTGGCATGACCTACAGCTTTCAGACTAAATTATTGTAGTGTTCCTTTCCAGCTGTAGATCTATTGTGAAAAAATACAAATATTATTTGCCACTGGTGTTACACTTGATGTTGTAAAAGCAAAGAAACAGATATTTCTCCACTGAAAACCTGTAAAGTGAAAAGTTTACAGCCCTCTTCCCTTGTTTTCTTCTGAAACTGGTTGTAGTGCTCTCTTTGTCTCACTGTGCCAGACTCTACAGCTTAACTAAATGTATGTCACTCCTCCAGTTTTCTTTCCTTTATTCCCAAGCAGGTGAGAGACTAAAAGGAAAACATCAACTGTATGTCATTGCCTAGATAAAAAGCTGCAAAATTAAGTTATGAAGCTTGTCCTTTTTAGCAAAATCTCATATTGGGCCAGTATAGTTCCTTCCTCGAGGCAGTTCATTGCTTCTAATCATGCGAATCAGGGATCATTCCAGCATGCTTTTGATGAAGTCCACAAAAGAGAATACACTCATCTCCTCCAATGTTTCAGACATTGAAACAGAATATTTTTTTCCAGGTATGATAATGCATTAATTGCTTCACTTAGTAGATGAGCATTAGCTTTTGATACAAGCCGTCCTGTAGAATCCTGACACTTTGCATGCTGAGCAGTCTTGTCCTTGAAGTTACAGTAGTGCACAATGTTCAGAACTTACCTTAGCATTTACCAGCAGTGTCTTGGCAGAGGGTGACCTCCAGTACTGTCTCTAAACATTTTCAATTTACAGACTCAAGAATTTTTGCTGCCTTTGCCTCTCATTCTTTTGAGGAGGTCAGCCCTTTATGAATTTGCCACAAGAAAGAAGTTCAAAATACCCTATATACTTAAACAGCTTAATAGAAATATAACTGCAATGAACACACGACATACAATTCATTTTAATATTTATAGAAGAAATTCATGTTGTTTTAAGTGTACACAAGCAGCTGCTGTCATTTGGCTATGAGCAGATGTTAGACCTCCGAAAGCTTCACTGACAATTAAAATACTAACGGTTAGTGTTTTACCCCAGCTGCAGGTTCTGTTTACTGTAAATTTGATTTTAATGGTGCCTCTGTGCAGTTATTGAATAGAGGTTTGTTTTCTACTATACATGCAAAAGTGTCTACAATGAAGACAAATGGTTATTTCCCATAATTTACTCTGGAAAGATATGAATATAGCTCTAACGTAGTTGAGTTTATAAATGAAATACAGATATGACTATAACATTTGAAATGGTAGTTTCTGCTGTCTTAACTAACAAAAAGAACTAGGGAAACTTACTATTTGTAGTTATTCCCAAGCACTCCTCCTAAAAACTGCTGTGCTTTTTAAATGGGTTGAGATGTGGCCTCAAGCAAAGAACAGGTGCTTCTTTTTACTGAAAGGGTGCATAAATCAGAATAGATAAATACAGAGAATCATGATACAGTTGATAGGTATGCTGAAGAATATAATTTCTGCTTGATCATTTAATAACATAATGTTTTATTTTAGGTATTCCTTACAAGTGTCTGTTCTCTTTAGTTCATATATGTACATCAAATGTTAGGAAAGGCCAGCCATTCTCAGAATTGTTAATCCCAAGGGCCTGATTATGCAAACGCAATGCATAATGCAAGCAACCATGTTTAGTCCCTTTGAGACTATTGAGGCTAACTATGGCAGTAAGCAGTACGCTTGGTAAATAAATGTTTATAAAACCAGATCTGAATGTATATATTATTGAAAAACAAAAACTTTTGTTGACATAACAATGACAAAAAGGTTTTTTTCCTTTTTTTGACAAAACTGTTAGTGTCTGGGACTATACCTATTTCAGAAATGCAGATCATTTTCTCTATGAGCGGAGCTTGGGGTTTTTTCCCCCTGATTTTTCTCATATTTTTCACATTATATGTTCTATCTGCCTAAGAAACAGAAATCTCTGGTTTGACCAAGCACAACCAGAACCCCTTGAAATTGGGATTCTGATTTAGAAGTGCTATTTAAAATGCACTTTCCGTTTGCACTGTAGGGGATAAAACAGAAAGAGTGCATCCGAGTATCATCAATGTCAGTTGTTCCCAAACTGAGGGCCAGAGTAGTCTTTGAAGCTGGACTGCCAAGAAACGTCCAGACTGGCTATCCTCATCTCAAGCTTCTAAATTGCGCTGGAAGAGGTAGCTGAAATACTCCAGATACATTCCTGATGCTGCTTGCCTGTGTAGGTAATTGTTACATATGCCACAGAGGGGCTTTTTGCTCACACATCAGAGTTGAGAAGAGCAGCCTGCATGGTGGCAAACAGGTAAAGAGAAAAGTGGTTTGCAAGTAAACCAGTTACTCTGCAGGTTAGTCAGCTGTAAATTCTGCATGTTAACACTGTACATATTTGCTGTGGTCAGTGGGAGTTTTGGTATGTATATTTTTTATTTGCATTCTGTCTGTAACACTGGGCTCTATAGCATTCATTTTTGACCTTGAGTGCAGGAAAAGAGAAACTGAAATTTTTCGTCGAGAAGGCCTTTTTCCAAAGGTTAATTAGACACTGAAGGGAAATTAAGCCAAACCAAAAAACCTGCCTAAACACCCTAACTGAATGGTTTGGGTTTTTTTAATTTGGTGGTTGTCTTTTTCTTTTGTGTCTTTTTGTGGCCATTGACATAGTTCTGTAAGATGTGGAAGGTAAAAATAGTAAGCAGGAAATTTCAGTCTGTTTTTCAAAAGAAAAAATATTACAAGAGTACTTTCTTTCACAATTTTAGATAGCTAAAGGACATCTGCTGCTTTTTAAGATACCTGAAATGTTAAAACTTCATCCTTTATTCAAGCAGTTTTTAGAAGACCTTGAAGTTTCCAAATATGATTTAGTGGTTAAGGAGAAAACTAGAAGCCAAGGCTGTTTTGAGTTTCAGCATTGAAACATGACATTACTGGATTTTTAAGTATAAAATAAACTATGAACATTATTTGGGATTTTTGTTGTTGTTGTAGTTGTTGTTGTTGGTTTTGATTTTTTTATTGAAAGGGGGAAAAAATGATGCCTTGCTGTATTGGTATCTCTTGAGATTTATGTAATTGGTGTCAATGGTGGAATTTTTTTATGTCTCTTAGGGAGCTGGTAAAGTCCCCTATAGGTATACTTACTTGTATTGCTTTACAAATATTTGCTGCCTTTGTGGACATAATAGTTGTAACAGGGCCGTTTTGGGTTGCTGATTTATTGCACTTCTTGCTTTGACCCGTCATATTTTCTTTTCTTCAGCAGAGGACATGAATGAACCTTCACAACCTCCTATTTAGTAGCTTAACTAGCTGGTTTAAAAAATGCTGGCCCATACATTGCTTGCACATAAAAGCCTTGCAAATGATAACAGTTTTTACTATGGTCAAGGAACAGAGATCTGAAAAATGCATCCTCTGAAAATCAGGGAAATCCCAAATTATGCCACAGTTCTTCGACTGTAGTTAATTAATTGAAGTAGAGATTATTACAAAAATAATTGAAAGAGAACAGAGCAGAAACTTGTAGCTTGATCAAGGAATAAGTTATATTGCTTTATGTATTTGAAAAGTGGACTTCCTGTACAATTCAAAATACTGTGCTGCCATGTAGACAATAACTCCTAAAATAACAAAATCAGTTGCTTGTTCACGTGATGTTAGACATAAGGCGATTCTTTTATATCTTAAATTCCTTACAGGTTGTATTTAATTGAAGGAAAAAATGTTTCTTTGCATTCACATTATTTAATATTTTTTGATACAAAATGATACAAAATGTTTGTTTGTGTCAATAAATAATATACCTAATCACCAAAGTATGAAAAATCAAGTGTTGCTGAATAGGGGACTATAAATCAGGCCTCCTAGAACTTTTACAGAAAAGGGGAAAATAGCTGTTTTAAGCTAGATGTGTAAATGCAGATCGTTTCCATCGTCATAATAGATTATTTCATTTATGACTTACTGCTTTGTCCTAAAGGTGCTCCTTGTGAAGGTTGTCCTCAGCCCAGCCTTACCACACACAGCCGCTTGCTTCAAGTTTTGGGCCAGGATTAGAATTCTAAAGAGGCTGCTGGCTGAGAGCAAGGTGGTGCTTTACATATAATATTAGCCCAGACTTTCCTCACGCATTACGCGTTTCTTTCTGAGACAAGTCTCCTTAATGCCATCTTTATCTGCTACACGATGCATGAAATCTACTTTCTGTTTTAGAACTGCAGCTGACCCCCGACCCCACGAGTGGCGCCACAATGTGACCTTTCTATTGTCATCAGCTTTCATTCTCCTGAAAATTCTATGAATTTTTATTACAAGTTTTTTTAAACCAAGCTGAGGCTTCAACAAATTACTTGACACAGATGAGATGAAGTTGTTGAAGTAGTGTTAGATAAGTTTTACAGCCAGCATGTGTGCTGCTGAACAGTACAAAGCCAGTGTCCTACAATGTCATACACCAGTAACTGCTGAGCCTACTATTGGATAAATACATCATTTTATGGAACATTGATTGTTCTATAAACCCAATGGAGTATTATGCTCTATGATCAAACCATTTAGATTGTGTGTAGAGCACAGAAAATGCCATATTCAGGATGGTACTAAAAGTGCCATTTGTGTATTTTATGGATGTCATTACGGGGGAAACTTCTCTCTGTAGGCCCTGTTTACTGCAAAATTTTTTAGTCTGTAATGACATTTTTCATTCACAACGTATGCCTTCAAGAGAGGGGGCCCTTGTTTTATTTGTTTCATTCGAGTTTACTGCACAAATCCTGTACATTTTAATTAAATGTAAGCTTAACAAAAGAATAAGGTATTTATTCTGTGGGGAACAAATGATGACAGTAACAAAAGAATAAAACAGACACACAAAAGGAAGTCAGGTATTGAGTAAGAGAGAGGGGAAAAGGTACTAAGCCCTATTTCTAGTTTCCCAGACATACATTAAACATCAAAGCATTTCTTTTAGCCCTATTTCAGGAGTTTGTGGTCTCAGAGAATTAAAATAACCTGCGAATATGGATTTAATGTCTAAAATATCCTGACATTTTCAAATAAAAAAATAACAGTCACTCAGGACTCCAACTGATAAATAATGGCTGTGCTGAAATGACAGACCTCTTGGAAAGAAACCAATTCTCTGATCATTGCACCCCTAGATATGAAACACCTCCTTACAAATTGTCTGAATATGAGCTCTTGTATCATTATATTTTGTCATTTTAATACCTATTTGTGTATCTTTTTAATTTGCAATGACATGCAATCAGCAACAAGTCCACTTTTCCTAATATTAATGTGGGCTTGTATTGCAGCTTATGTTTGTCGTGTCAGCCAACACTTACCCCTTCTCTTTAACCATTAAGAGGGGGTGAGAGGCAGGCTGGATATACTGGGACAACATGGTTTGTTGCTACATACAGTCCAATAATGTAACATGTTCCTCAAATACATAAAAATTCCTACAAGTGTTGTGCTGGATTCCAGTGCTTCATTATGGGAATAGCAGCTAAGCGTCAAAATCTGTTGTTTTCTAAATATCTTCCCTACTTGGCTTTTCACTGTTAAAACAAAACAAAAAAAACCCAGTAAAATCTGCAGTTCATATTTACCACGAAAAATCACTAAAATTGAAGTTGATGTTCCCAGTAAATTCTTGGTCATAGTCCAGTTAAAATTTAAAGTTACAGTAGATTCACATTAGTTTAAATGACACTTGAACTTCTACACAGCTCAACATTAATTCATTATAGTTGAAATGGAAGAATCTTCAGTGGGTGAATCTTTTACAATCTGATTGAGGCTGTTACATTTTATAGGAGCCATTTTTCAAAGCAGTACTGACAGCACTCGAAGTTATTAAATTGCTGAATCAAAAGATGGACCTGCAATCGCATTTATGAACTGTGATGGAATAGCTGGGGTTGCACTGAGCTGAGGTTAAGATGTTGGTGTAGTTAAGCTTCATCACACCCCTTAGTGACAGCAGTATTTACCCATGTAGTTTACTTTAATGGTCAGGAAGTGGCTTAACTCACCTCTGGATTCAAATAGATTAAGTAAGCAGTCAGAATGGCATAATTATCAGTGCTGCGAGGGATTCGCCGGATAGCTCTTCACCCAGGAGACTTCCCATTCAATTGCACAGCGAAGACTGGAGTTGCATAGATTCACAGGCACGGCATTTATTTGAGGAGATGAAAACAGGGTGAATTTGCTTTTTCTTTCCCTTCCCCAGACCTGAACTTCTCGTCAATACACTGATGCTGTGTCCTGTACATGAATTATTATGATCTTTGGAGAAAGATGTCATGATTTTAGTGTATGTGCATGTGAAAATTATGACTTGGAGTTATTTTGATTTTGAAATCCAGTGGAAAATACATGATTTGTGGAGTTATTTTGATTTTGTGCCACATCATTGCCAGGCTCCTCTTTTATCTTGTCAACAAAGCAAGATTCCTGAGAGAATTAATTACTTATACTCTATTACAAAATGTGGAGGAGCTAAGATAATTGTCATTTTATGTTGATTTCCCCTTCCTACTTTTCTGCTCTTTGGGGGGTCGTGTGAATGTCAGTGCCTACAGAGAGCACAGGAAAAGTGGGAATAAGAACCAGTTCTATACCACAGTAAGCTTACTTCTTGCTTATACCTGACAAAAATGTAGTTCAATTGCATGTGCCAGATTTTTATGCAGCATCACCTGGAAACACTCTAATGGTTTAAATTGTTAATTTTCTTCTCCAAAGATAACCTGCCTTGCAAAAAGGAATAAGAAAATTTTATGGCATCAGTTTAGACTTGTGAAGGTGATTTGCCACCTCTCAGCTTGACAAAATAACTTCTTTGTGTTTCAAAGTATGGTTCTCTATCAGAAGCTCTGTAATTAAAAAAAGGGTGGATGGAAAAATCGATGGATGGATGGATTGATAGATAGGTATCAGAATAAGACCTCGGGCTTATAATTATTGATGTTATTTTGGAATTTTAGCTTGATATCCGCCTTAACATAGCAAATTGTTAGAGGCTGCAAGGTGCCAAGTATTCATGAACTTACCTTTAAGCAAACGAATCTCTTTTTAAAGCCCATTTTAATTCTCTGGAGGATCAGGGTCTGACAGCTCTATGCTTTGAGTGAAAGAGCCCCCTTAGACCAGCTTTAGTATAATTTTCTTGGTCTCTTGAGTTCAATGAAGCACATTGTTCACTAGAACTGGGTTGGAAAGTACAGTGCTAGCCTGAAATTTCACTGTAAGTGTCACTTTTTTCTTGCCTGTTTTTATCCCAAGCAAGCCATGGCATAGCTATTTGCATTAGTGGTAAGAAGTTACACCTGTTACTCCAGAGATGTGACTTCAGTTTGTGTAGGTGAATTTGAACTGGACTGTGGATATGGGCAGTCTCAGCAGCATGGACTTAATCAGCCTTCCCAAGGCCCATCTGTCATTAGGCCCTCACCTTCTTTGCAATGTCAGGCATCCACTCTTCTCTCTGTGTGCACTGGTTGTGTCCCACAGCTTGCTCCCAGCACATGGAGAAGCTTCCTGGGCGCTTCTGGATGGCACTGCCATGGGGAGACAGGGAGGGCTAGAGCTGTCCTTCCATGGACATCCACAAATCTGGCCACAGGGTGCACTCATTTATGTCTTCCCAAAACCACATAGGCCATGCTTGGAGGGTGATGGCCTTGACTTTGTGCAGCCTTGGGGACTGCTTACCTTGCTGAAGCTTTATTGTTAGTGGTGAGAATTGACAAGGAAACCGTCAATGACACAAAACCAAACTGGGTGGCACAGCAAGAGCTGGAATATGGAGGTTACAGGTATTATAGTTTGTTAATTGATTTCATGCAGAAATAATTAAGATGTGTAATTGGGGGTTCTCTGGATTAGATTTTATAGAATATCCTGCTTAGGGTAAGAAAACTACCGAGTATTTTCTCCTGGTAACTGGGTGAGTGACTGAGTCAGTCACATGAGCTGGAGAAAGATGCTGGATGGAAAAGGAAGGGGAAGACAGTGGCATCAAAATGACAGCATGGCAATCACCTCACCAACAAAAGCAGAGTATTAAGAAGATCAGTCATGGTTTCTCACACCAAGATATGTTTAATATACAATCCTAAAATTCATTACTGAAGTACTGAAATATCACCTGTAGGATCTTCTTGAAAAGATGTGGCTTTTAACTGTATACTGTATTTATCTGGGCTTTTTTTATACAGAATATTTTTAAAAACACATTTAAATTGTTTATAAGCTGCAGAATTGTTACACTCAGCAATTATTTCAACCTGTAAAGATGTTATTTGGAAAACATGCAAATAGGTTTTGTTCATTTGCTCATTTTTACCTATGTTTTCTGTCAATGAAATCTAAAAATTGTCAAGGAATTTTTTCCATTTAAGCTACAATTTGTTAAAGTAATGAACTGTTACTTGCCATGATACCACGTTAACAGTGTATTTTGTCTTGTAGGCATTGTGTCCAAGTCCTACGAGTGCCGACTGAAGGGGCAAGGAGCAACCTTTGTGGAAACCACGAGCCCTTTTACCGCGGCTGCACTGGGAGAGGTTTCTCCAGTGAAGGAGAAGGCCCTTCGGGGCAGCAGGAGACAGCCACAGTCCCCTGAGGAAGTTCAGCAGTTCATCATTATTCAAGGATACGACGGCGACTTCGCCATCGACGCTTCTGTGGAAGAGACAGCAGCGGCCACGCTGCAGACGCTGGCGATGGCCGGGCAGATGGCCAGGGTGGTCCACATCACGGAGGATGGGCAGGTCATAGCTACAAACCAAAACAGCTCCCACGTGAGTAGTGTGGTTCCCGAGCAGATCCTGACAGAGCAGTTAGCAGATGGTGCCACGCAGGTGGTGGTGGTTGAAGGAGCAGGAGCTGACATGGAGGAGGCCGTTCAAATTGACGCGGTTCCTGACTCCAGTAGCACGGTGCTGCAGCAGATAATGCGACAGGACGTTTTAGATGCTTCTGAGGCTACAGTGCATCCTCCGGAGTCCTCCTCAGCATTAGATGCCCTGCTTTGTGCTGTGACAGAGCTGGGTGAAGCAGAAAACAAATCCGGACTCCTTGACAGATGCAGGTCTGGTCACAAGGGCTTCTTGCAAATGCCAAATCCGGAGATGCCCAGCATTCCCAGTGACGCAGAGGGACAAGAAATACAAATGTTCCACGAAGTTCAGGAGACTCAGGAAGATACCAAACCCATGGAAGTAGTGACACGAGTCATGCACCCATCGGCTATAATTGCATCTCAGGAGAGAGCTCAGGCTGCCTTCAAGAATATGGTGCAAGGAGTGTTGCAGTTTGCTGTGTGTGACACGGCTGCGGCCGACCAGCTCATGAAAGAGGGTGTCACCCAGGTCATTGTAAATGAGGAAGGGACTGTGCATATGGTAGCTGGAGAAGGCTCTCAGATAATTATGCAGGAAGCTGGTAGCCACACGCTCAGTGTGCAGAGTGAACACATGGATTTAGTGGAGTCGGATGGGCAAATATCACAGATTATTGTCAGTGAAGAATTAGCTCAAGCCATGGCTCAGGGTTCTGATGGTGAATTCTCTGAAGGTGCAACGCACTACATCGTCACAGAATTGCCACCAGACATGCAGGATGAGCCTGGTGTGTACTCACATACTGTGATAGAGACAGCTGGGTCCCAAGACATTCTGCAGGCTGGTACTGCTCTAAAAGCCGAAGCTGTAGCCCCTGATAGAGCGAGAGAACAGTTAACAAGCATGGTCATTTATACAGAGGGTGGCTCACAGGTAATTCAAGGCCAGAGAGATCATAACAAAATACAAGAAGCATGAAGATCTTTGCTCGTAGGCAGGGTGCAGAGCAGAGCTGGATACTACCAGAATCATGGAGGCACTGTGTTCCTGAACGTTTTCTGTAAAGCCTTTTCAGTAGAACCTCCTCCAAGCCAGGTAACAAATACATATCCTGCTAATAGGAGTTCACTGAAGAGGATAATACAGTTTTGTTACAATAGCTCTAAGACTATTATATGGGATTATTATAAAACAAGCATACTAGGGTACAAAACAGGATAAAAAGCCCCCCACCCAAAGTAGAAATTGTTCTGTTCAGCGCTTTCTTTGTTGATGTTTTTGTCTTAATGTTGTTTTATCTCAGGGTAATTCCCTGCCTTCTGTCATTTTTGTATAACATAATCACAGGAGTAAAATAATTGCACTTACATGTACATTTTGTGAACAGATAAATATACAAAAATACAAACCCCACAACAGCAAGGTGAAGAGGTAAGCATATATACAGTATTGGGTGCCCTTCTTCAAGTAGAACAGGTGACATTTTGCTTTCTAAAATCTTACTTTAAAACATGCTTGGCTAAAAATATTTCATCAAAATAAGGATTTTTTTGCATCTAAAATGAAACTTTTCAGAGTACTTTACTCTTTCATGGTAACACATAAGACTTTCCCTAAAGAACAGCTCAAAAAGCTACACTTCAGAAAATCCTTGATTATACATATTCGGGAAGAAGAACTTGATGCCTGTAACTTCCACTTAATTTTAGATGAGAGTCCTACATAAGAAATGTGCATTTTTTGAAAAAAATATTGTCACTGTCAGTGTTTTGCTTTTCTTAAAACTAGTGCTACATATGGCATTCATTTTGTGAGCTACTTCTCAAATGTTATGAAGATTTTTAAAGAAAATTCTGACATTGACATTAACAAGTAGAGGGAAAAAAAGGTGACCTTGTATTTCTTGCTTAGTCCATAATGTCAGTTATTTACTTGTGGATATACTGCAATTGTTCAATGCAAGTTCATGTTGAAAAGATTTGTTTCATGATAAAACTGCTTCTGTTTCTTTAGAAAAATTGTAAAATATAAACTGGCAAGGTTTGGGGATTTTTTTTTGTCTTTCAAATAAAATGTTAGCATTAAAATGAAGCATCATGATTTTTAATATTAAACAATAAACACAACTGGCATTCAGCAGGAGCAAACAAATGCTATCTGTTATGTCTGTGCATTTTCTCTTTTCTCTTTTCCTTTCTCTAGCTTGCTAGATAGATAAAGATAAAAGAATCTAATTTCTGAAGTGTGCCTCATGCATGCTTAATATAATTGTGTAAGTGTTTAGGGTATAAGCCATGCTGACTCTAGAGATAACTGGGTTTCCTATCATGTTTAATATCTTAAAATTATCGACTGTAAGAAAGTTGGGGTGGGGTAAAACAATAGTTCCTTCCTGAAGCAACTGCTTAAAAATGTATTTTCTGATAGGGCTGCTGAGAAAAGATGCTTCATTCTGGGGCTATAAGATCCTGCTGCCTCTTCATCTCTTATTATTATTATTTTTCAAATTTTATTATTTTCCAAGAGTTGAGGTTGTGTCTTTGTCAAGCCCCCAAAAAAGTAAATTTCAAGTTAGACATCAAGATTCATAATTAGGCGAGTTTGACTTGCTCATCTTTCTTAAAAGTGACAAGCTGTTCACTTACTCTTAAATACTGTCTTCAGCAAACAGTGACAGGATCAACTCCCGTTTGTTATCAGGAAAAAGGTGACCTTTACAAAATGATGGCCCTCTGCAAGACTCTCACAGATGTTCAAAAAAACTGAATGTTTTTCAGTGGAAATATTTCTTCTTGATCATTTCTCCTGTTAACTGTAGCCCTGTGGTCTTGCAGCTTGGATGCTAATTCTTCGCTGTGCTTAGCCCTGTATGGCTAACCTTTCTGCTGCAGTACAGGGTGTTGACACTGACATGCTGCAGTTTACCATTTGTGATTTATTTAGGATAAATATGTCTCAGGTGGCATTTAATCCTTCATAAAACCAGTGTAGCCTGCAGTGTCAAACCAGCAATCACATTGTATGCACAATGAAAAGAGCAGACCTTTGCATAAAAAAAAAAGCCCCAGTGGTAGATGTTCTTGTGCTTGGGAGCACTGGAAAGGATTCACTAACCTACCATGTGCTGTAATTACCTGGGAGCTCAGGTTAACGATACTTTCCTCTGAGTGCAGCCTGATCAGGAAAGCTAATATTTTCCTAGGGCCTTTTTTTTCCCCCTTTCTTTTTAATGTGCACTTTAAAGTTAACTTATTAGTGCCCTACAAATGTAACATTAGAAATCAAGGGTGACATTGGTTCCTGAGCTGTCATCCTGCTTAAGGACTCCATGGACTGTCTCAACCCCATGCTAAAACGCTGTCTGCCATACACTGAAAGCTGAGGCTATGGCAGGTCTCTTCTAGCGCCTAGGAAACGTCTCTGGCATTTGTCTCCCTCTTGTGCCAGAGCTCCTGGCATTGTCCCATATCATAATCTGGGGGGAGATGAGCTGGGTTGTTCTATACATCTTCCAAGCATTCCCGTGCCTTCTGCCTGGGAGAGCAGGGAAGATTAGGCAGCAGAGGGGGGCACTTAGAGTAGAGCAGCACCTGAAAAGACCGTGGCCCTCCAAAGGCCATGCATGGAGCTGGTGACCTGTGACCTCTCAGGCTCAGAAGCTGCAGGGGCACTTTTCCACAGGCAGCATCCACTGTCGGAGCATCACAGAACTTGTGTGGTGGATTTAGGAAGGTGCCTAGCCCAGGCAGCCATTCACTACAAGTGTGTTTTGCTGTTTGGTTTGAATACCTTCCGTTGCCTGTCTCCAGAGAATTCAAGGGCTGTGCTGTAATGGAAGTGATTGTTGAGGGGGCAGTATTCCCATGTCAGTCAGTTGCCTCCTGGTATTTTGACTGCCAGAGGCAATGGCTTAATTTCTCTTTGTTGTCCATTCTGAATAAGCATTAATGAAGTTGGATTATACTGATGTCACTATACTTGCAGTGACAGTGGCCAAACAGATAAAAACATAAGTATTTATGAACCACGGAACTGGTATGCAAGAGGAAAATAAATAAAAAATAAATTAAAAAAAAAAAAAAAAAACAAACCCAACCAAACTAAAACAAACCCCACCAAAAGTGAACCAAAAATCCTAAGTGAAGACAGAGGAAGAGGAAATATTTCCAGCAAGCAGTTTCACCCTCTAGTTCATAAGAATCAAATACACACCTCCTGAGGCAGTGTATCCTGGCCTCTGAATTCAGGCTCCATCTTTAGGGAAAAATGGGACCTAAGAGATAGCTGGAAACAGTATTTAGAGAAGTATTTCCTGTAACAAAAACAAAAGAAAAGAACCCCAAACCCAACACCATCTAAAGGCCTACAGCAAGGTACCATTCTGCCTGACTCCCAGCTGCACTCCGCTGTGGAAGTGGGATGAGTCAGGAGTTGATGTGCTGTTGTTATGCACATGTGGATTGTGCATAGTCCTGCAAGCACTGCTGTCATTTATAAACGCTGCTTTAATACCAGGAGTGTTAGCTCTGAGTCCCAGAAGAAATACATTTGTGATTTTCATGGACAGTGGATTCAGCTCATGTAAAAGCTTGTAGGGATCTCTGTGTTAAAAGTTCCATGCTTTGGGCTGGCCCTGAGCTGGACCTGAGCTTGAAATTCAGGTGAGTCCCCTTCAGAAAATCCTGGGGATTTTTTGAGAGATGGGGCTGGAGCTGCTTGCAGAGCAGTACAAGGAGCTGGCATTGTGGTAGGCAGAGGCCTCATAAAGCAATTTCTGGGGCTTTTCTGCAACTTTGCCTGCTCAGTAGACTGCCTGAGCACAAAAGCTGTAAACAGAATAAAGAGAGATTGGTGAAGATTAAACCTTGAAACTAAGTTAGTTCAAGTGAGAGGGTTAAGTAACAGAAAAAACGATCATTCATTTGGCAAAACAGAGAAGAGCTGTGAGTTTTCACTTATTTTACTGAGCAATATTAGCCCATAATTTAAGATAGTGTGTGGCTCACTCAGGCTACCCCCGTTCTATCTTGTTGAAGAATACAATTCGTTTTCTGCTCCTCTAGGGTGATATCATTTTGTATGAAGAAAAAGTTAGCTCAGATGGCAGTTATATGTTTCGGAAGCACCTTCTAATCAGGGATTGGTGATTCATTATTAGCTTCAGCAGGCGATCCATCTGACATGTAAGGGGAAAAAATTAGCAGCTGTCACTGCATGATGAGTTAATTTCCTGATAGGCCTGACACTGAAAAGCCATTTGGAGACATGGAGATGGCTGATGAGAAAACCTGGTGCTAGTTTATAATTGGAGAGAAAGAAAGGGCAGAGAGACAGAGGGAGATGGGGGAGGGACTGAGCCTGCTCTACAAGTGGGGATGGATGTTTGTGTATTTACTAGAGAGACGGCTCCACAATAACCTGCCTCTCTGTGCACACACCTGGGCGGGTAAGTGATAGGGACCAGGGCCTTTCATTTTCCTTCTGCCTCGTGTCATTATTTCAAGTCGTTTGTAATTAGTACTCCAGACGGTTTTCCGCTCGCTGCAGCCCGGGTGTACAAGCACGCGGTTGGGTTATCTCGCGGTGACATTGAAACCTGACATTTTAGAGGAAAGGGGAGAAAATGACGCTACTCCTTTAATGGTTCTCGCTGCAATTTTCTTAATTAAAGCTTGAGATTTCAATCAATCATATAAAAATAAACTTACCTGAAACAAATATTGCCAAAACTTCCAAGAGCACAATTGTGAATGATGAGTGCTCAAAGAAGCCTCTTGTAGAGCATGAGGAAATATGCTCTTCAAAAGATGTAAGCACGTGGCTCTCTGTTTATCCTTTTTAAGAATGGCAAATAAAACTATGGGGGAAATAAGCATTCAAGACCAAATGCAGTCCACTGTGGAATCTGCCTTGTGTGTGTAATCGGGACAGCAAAGCGGGGTCATTCATACATATTAAATAAAGCTAATAGGAAGCCCTCGACCTGGGGCTAATTCCTTCAGTGGCTAAGCATGTAAGGTACTGCTTTAAAGGGATTTCTTTGGTTTTTTTTACTATTTCGGTAAGGCATCTAATATGCTCAGCAAAGGAAGACAGGCTTTTCTTTTAACTGGGAGGAAAAAAAACCACAAACCACAGTGAATACTTAAAGGTTTGGGATTTTTAAATATGATAGAATATAATGGGATTTTGCCCATCATCAGAAGATAATTTTTGACCCGGAAGCGGATAAGACAGTAACTCCACTTGTACAAAACCAGCTTTGATTTTTCTATTAGGATGTTCTTAAATGATGGCCAAGGATTTGGGAGCAGTGATGGATAAGCAAAGATTCACCATAAACAGGTAAATCCAGCATGTATCATGCAATTGAAATTGATGTATGTGTATACACAAACCAGGATTATGTCCTGCAATGTAACAGGACACTTGACCTTGTTTAAAGCACATTCTTGTCTTCTGGCAGCAGCACATTTATCAAGGCTACTTTGAACGACCAGTTGTACTGCGTAGTCCTGCCCTGGAGGTCAGTGTTAACTGAGAGCCATCAGGTTCTGGGAATTTCTGATGAGTAAGAATAGCAAGCCCGTGGGCAGCAGTACATTAATTCTGGGGTGGCTTCTCTTCCATATTCCCCAAACCTCTGATCACTCTTGCTGCTTGGAATCATCCTTTCTTGCTGCTTTGAATCCTCGTCACTTACTGCAGCTTTTGCATGTCTTGATTCAGCTTCTTGGAGATCCTACACAGAGATTGCCATTGCCAGTTTGTCATGTTTGGGAGTGAACCACATGGTTGTTCAGGGAGCAGAAGAATTGGTGATTACTTAATTGCCTCTGCTGGGATGCATCCCTTGATATGTGAGAAGCCATGAGCTTCAGGATCCGTGCAATGTTCAAGAGACAGATTTTGAAAAGTAATCCAGCTCCTTGGGCGGTCTGGTTGGATGAGTTGAGTGTCACGAGGAGGCATCTGGTCACACAAAGGAGAAAAAAAGATTGAGCAAATGCAAGGGAAGAAGTCAGAACCTTTGATTCTTAGTCTGATAGGAACTGAGCTTGTTAAGGAGCTTCTGAGAGCAGAAACATAACTGAATTATCAGGAAGCAAAAGCCACAACTGTTCACACATAACAAAGCCACACACACCAGAGCTGAAAGACAAGGAGCAGATATAATAGGAGGCAAAACCCAATGTGCCTTTCCAGCGCTACTCGGAACCCAAATACAACTCCCTCCCCCTCTCTGTTCTCTCTTTCTTCTCCACCAGCACCCAGGGCAGACACAGGTGACTGACCTTATGGTGCTGTGCAGAACAGAGTGTTGGGTTTGGAGATCTGGCCATCACAAGCGCTGTAAGCACTCCAAGTCAGGAGTGGTCTTCTAACTCCTCCAGATTCCCAGGAGGGGAGACAACCACAGAGAAGACATGTCTCATCCAGGTATAGAGGGTCACCAGGGGAAGGACAGGACTCATTTCTGTGGCAGATAAAGTCCTTGCTAGCAGATGTCTTACTCTGAGAGATTTTCAGGACTTTCCCCCAAATCCTGCTAAGCTTCTTCTATCTGCCAATGTGTTCCTCTGTCGCTGGAGGTGTAGAACAGGTTTGTGTTTTCTGCTCAGCATATGGTGGTGATTGCTGGTGCTTGGTAGCTGTGAAATCCAGATGCCCAGCTCCAGGAGGATTTTTCCCTTGCTAGGGACATCTGGCCATCCTCTCAGCCTTACTCTTCTTCTCATTTTTTGCTTGGAGTCTGTAAGCTATGCCTATGTGTTTTCAGAGCAGATAATTCAGCTGATTTATTCTTGTGCTTTAATTCAATGTTAAGAAGGAAAAAGCAAAGGGAACCCTGGGGTTGTGTGTGTACCTGAGGACCCAGGTAGGGACGTGCATGTCCCTCTCTGCTTCTGCCAGGCTGCAGAGGTTGATGCTGCGGTGGCACATTAAACAGACGTAATGGCACTGTTGGCTGGCAGCAGCTTGGTGGGGATGGCAGGTGAAGGGAAACCTAGAGGGATGCATCCAAACACCAGGATGTCTGTCTTGCCTTGGCTTAGAGCAGCTAGGCACCATGTGGGGCGTTTCTGCTCAGACTCCTGCCTCAGATCCATATGCAAGCTATGATGATAAAATCCAACAAACCCAGGCACTGCAGATATTTAAAGCAAATGGAAGAAGAAATTTCCAGGAGCATTTCTGTCTAGTACCTTGGATCCAAAAGAGAAATGCTGAGTGACCTATGAGAATCTCTAGATCCCTTAACCAGTTTTTGTTATTATTTTCCTCAATTCCATGAGTGAATTTCTTGTTCCTGCAGGTAAAGGGCTGGCTCTGACAGGAACAGACTAGCTGCGTAGCTGGTCATCCTGCTGGTGGACCACTCTGCTGCAGAAAGTGTCTTGAAAGGGCTGTGATATGATCTGTGGGACATGGATGATGTGGACAAAAGCTGGCTGCCAAGGAGCAGGAGAAAAGTCTTAGCCACCATGCCTGTTGGAGTCAGCAAGAGAAGATAATAAACTCTTTTGCTCTTTTAGTCTGTTAATATCTAATTCCAAAACTCCATAGACTAAGCGCAAATGTGGCAGAAACTCTTACCAATCTACTCTTCTGCCCTGGGTGCCAGGTTTGTCCTCTAGTCCCCACTTGCTGGGCCTTCTGCTAGAGACCTAAAATGGCCCTACTCCACTAGTGAGCCCTCAAAGCCCCTGCAAAGAACCAGGGATCCATTTCTTCTCCTCTTCTTCTAAGGTGGGTTCGTGACTCAACTCCTGCTACCTCACTCAACACTCAGCAGCAGGAGTGAGGCTCCTGTCCCAGCTGCCCAGCCATGGTTCATCTGCAGCATGGGAGTGACTGCACCCCGGCAGTGCAGGGGATGAGCTCTGCTACGCCACAGATGGGTGCAGGGGCTCACTCAAAACAGCTTTTCAGTCATTTGTCTCAGTGGTTTAGTGGGTGGCCCCATGCCTGGTTTATTGCGTGCTGTTGAAAGCCTGCTCCGGAGGCAGGATGAGTCATTTTCTGTGGTCATTTCTTCTGGTACTTGTCACTCTGGTGTCTGAGTGCCTCCCAAGCCATCACAGCTTTGTCCTCCTTTAGCCCCACTAAGGTATGAGGAAATGTTTCTCTTTCACAGATGGAGAGCTACAGAGTACAAAGATCTCCAACCATTTGTGGGGCCTCATTAGAGTTAACACAGACATTAACTTTCTAAGGCTTAAGTAAATAGGGAGATATCCCTTAGATGTTACCATCACAACATCTTGCTGGTGGAAGGTATCCCTGTGCCTGTGCCAGGGGGTTGGAAATAGTTGATGTTTGCTCCCTTCCAACCCAAATATGATTCTTTGACTCCAGTGGCCTTTGATGTCCCTCGCTGTGAATTTGCTCAGTGTACCACAAACCAGACACCAGGGGCTGATGTGGGCACTGGGCAGAAGGAAGCATTTCTTTGTTTTCACTGCTGCACCACATCTCTTCTCCTTGGCCCCTGACTGCTCCTGCTGGCTTTGGGGGTTCCTGCTGCAGATACCTAATAGAAAATTTCCCTTTCTGCATAGGAAGCCTGGGGCTTATGAGGCTGTTACAGATACAGGCAACAGTAGTGTGTGGGGTTTTCTCTAGTGTATGAGCTGGCACAAAGGGAAGAGCCAAGCTTTGAGTACTCCTGAAAGGAGATCCTTAACTCACCTGCCAGCCATGGTTGCTCACCTAACACACTCACCCAGCCATGCAGTAGAGAGCTGCCCCCTTGGGCAAGTGGCAGCTCACAGGGCCTGTTTTTCCTGCACCACCCCCAGGAAGATGAGCACAGCTCCCTGCAGGAATAGCAGGTGATGAGGAGTCATCTGCTTGCACAGTGCTCTGGGTGTTAATTCAGCGTGAAACCCCCAGTTCTGCTGTGCCAGACAAGGCATGTGTGGGAGATCTGGTTTCTTCATCCAAGCAGCTTTCTAAGAAAGCTCCTTTGATAATCAGTCTGAAAGACTGCTGAAGTGAAAATTAAGCCACTCTAAAAGCTGTTATGGAAACATACCCATCACAAGCAAGAGCTGGATTTCTGTAGTTGCCACACAATAAATAGATGAGGCTCAGCTCTGATGTCAGACCGGCTTTACCTTGTGCATGTCCTCCAATGTCTGGTTTTCCAGTTATGAACTGCAGCAATTGTGATCAATCAGGTTTTATGCTCACTACCCACAGGGTGTTTATTAATGAATCTGCATCCCATCTTCATTTTTTCACAATCTCATCAAATTTGATCCAGACCCTGTTTACATCAAATTTTGTCTGCAGCACACTTCTGTAATATCCAATTTGGAATTCCTGATTCCACACCAGTTCCTCAGACCAGGTCCTCAGTATACTGAAGAACAACGTGTTCCTGAGATAAAAGAAAAATGAAAACATGAGAGCTTTCAACAAAGTGCAAAGAAAAGCCATTGATTTCTCAGTGATACCATCCTTCCAGGGTATAAAGACAGACAATTTTTTCAAAATCCTTTCTGTATGTCTGTGTCTGTATGTGTGTGTATGTTTAAAGGCTGGAATTGCCTTCCTGCAGATGCTTTAAAAAAATCAGGTACTTTTCTCCTTAGCAGTATACATTTTCTGTTTGGGCACATGGGTTTTATGAATATTTGGCTTGACTTGCTAAAGACATCAAATTGACGTGTTGCCATGTGTTATAAATGCCTCAGATCAGATGCAGAATAGGGAGAAAAAGCTTTAGAATAAAAGTTTATTAAAAACACAGAGTCTATTCTAAACAGAAAAAAAAGAAAAAACCAAACAAGCAAAAAACAACGAATGTTCCCCTGTTGCATCAATGCCAGAACATTATGTTTGCAAATAAGAATTTAGCACTACAAAGACAATGCCCTAGATTAACTAAGATCCCATTTCACAAAACCCTATGGCAATAGTCTGCAACATCAGTCACAGGAGAAGATATAACACAGATGCATTTGTGCCCTCATGCAGCTGAACTGAAACAAAACAAAGAGTGAATTAGGCTGAATATCTTACTGTGTGCAACGCATTGTACAACAAGGTACCTTTGGGAATGTGTCACAGGGTTTGGTAAATTGAAAACAAAATAAACAGATCTATGGGAATAAATAACATCATATTAGATGTCTGCTGCATGTAGACTACATTAGCTTCCAGTCACAATCCGGCTTCAGTTTTCCCCCTAGTTTTCAATGCCTGTGAAAAGCAGATGATCTGAAACCTCTGCAAAGAAAGGGGGGTAGGGGCAGAGGGAGGCACACTGTGCTGCTTCTCCTGCACATGCACTCACGTGCACACACACTTACACTTGCTCTCACTTTAACACAATTCCCACCAGATGAGGAGAGGCCAGAGTGTCCCTTGCTGTTTTGCACACGCGAGCCAGTTTTGCTGTTTCTGGAGCAAGGCACAGAGTGAAAGCCTTTCCCCCCCACACTGATCTGCCCTCACTGCCCAGCTAAGGTGACAGCACTGGCACCCCAGTTTACCCTCAGCCCAATGCATGGCATTGCCATGGCCAGCATCACTCCATGAGGTCCCGAGACCCCTGCCAAGAGCACCAGCAGCTGCACGGGTTTGGTGGGTCCAGGAGAAGGGACAAGAGATTCCCAGGGCACCTGACCCTCATGTAGCCATGCCACACATGACTTCAGGGGCAGTTGTGGAGAGCCGAGTGAGGCAGGTATTTGGCTGAGTCCCATCTCTAATTACAGCCAAATTTAGTTAATGTTTTGAAAGCACTTTTTTTTTTAGTGCTCAGCCATATGGGGCCAAGGTCTGCTTCCAAGTACATGGGTAAAACCCCACTGATTTCAGGGAGATTGCTTGCATGAACTGAACTTAAAAGATCAGGCCATATTTATCTCAGCAAAAGTTCAAGCTAATTCATTTTCTCTCATTTTCTCTCTCTCTCTCCTTCTGTTTTGCTTAGCTTATAGCTGAGTAAAAGGAGCACATATCTTGGAGATAGCTTTTTAAATATAAAATTCTCTTTATAACCCCAGAGCAATATGTCATTCTGTGATTACAAAAAAATGTACTCTTCCCAAAGAAAATCCTTCTGAAGCAAACATTGGCTTTATCCTGTCTGAGATCTAAGCACCAGCCTTTGAATTCATGTATATCAGAAATAGGCAAAGATCTGCAACAGAGCGAAACTGTGGCCTCCAAATTGTCATTATTCCAGTCAAAAGCCTATTTCTTCCCTTTAAGAAGCAGCAATGGGCCTTGAGATGAAGTGCAAAAAATAACAAGGGACACAGAGAGAAAATGATATTTTTATAACTTTTTACTCTGAACATTCTCAGGACAAGAAGAAGTTTGATGAAGAAGTTGGGGAAGATTTTAACATTCAGGTAATTGATATTCTTGTCTCTGCCAACTAAATCCTTCTGGCTTAGGGAAAGATCAGGTCCACTTTCCCTCTCCACAGATGTGAGCTCAGGTCCAGGGGGCTGCAGATGCCTTGCACGGCCCTGCTGGGCTCTGGCCAGCTGACATCCTTATCATTTTTATTTCTTTCCATCTTCACTTGTAAGAGGTTGCTTGAAGGATGCTGTTTTTCAGGTTTGCCCAGGGGTGTGCTTTCTATAGGCATTCAAGGCAGCTGGTTTTTGTTATCTGACTTTGGAAATGTATTTCTTACAAGGAAGAACATAACAGAGGGTCCCTTTCTGGCCAACCTTGGATATACTTGTTCTCTTGTTCATACAAATCTGAAGTTCCACCCCCTCCACTCAGAAACTGAAGGGCCTGTATCTGACCTTATCTTCAGATCAATACATTCCCCTTTGGATTCCAGAATGCATTCAAGCATTTTTAATTTGATTTCTCTATTCACACACACAACGAGCTGAGAGAAGGATGGAGTTGACAGGTCTCATAATCAGCTCTCATCTTCTTTCGCCAATGTGTCAAAATTGCATTTCCATAATTCCTTCCATTAGTATTTTACCTGTTGTCTCCAAAGTCTCATGCTGGTGTGGTGAACAAGAACCAGATTCAGGAATTAAGCTGGGACATACACTATGACCAGGAATGCTGCTGCTAAAGGCACTTGTTCAGGGGCTTGCAGACATCAAGTGCTTGGTGGGGCTGGGGTTCAGCACACTGGGCTTTCACCTCAGCCTTTAGACAATCACCAGACACAGAGGGATAGTGGGGATGGAGCATTAGGACCCCTCAGCAAGGAGGAGGAAAGCCCAACACTTCTCACTTCTGGTCTACATGTAGCCTGTTGCCAATTACAGCTTTCCATGCTCCTCATCCTGCATCCTGCGTTTTCTCTGTGTTGTGACCACATTTATAGCAGCAGCCTGCTCCTGTGACTCATGGGATAGGGCATGGCATTACTCAAGACTTGGACTGTGTGTTTCTGCTTAACCCCTTGGTGTGCTCTGCTTTGGATAGTGGGAAGGAAGTAGGAGCTCCTGCTGTGAGGATCAGAGGTTTGCCCCAGGGAGTAGGGGACTGCTCATCCATCTCTCCTCTTATTCTGGGTCTTCCCATCCAAAGGTTGTGAACTCATTCTGATGTAGCTTGTCTGAGGCAGCATCAGGAGTGGGTGATGGCCCCATGGCCAGAAAAGCAGAAGGGAGACAGCAGGGAGAAGCTGCAGCAGAGACAATGCCAGCTGCCAGGATGCAGGAGCTGCCTGCCTGGAGCTGGAGGCTGGGAGGAGCCCTCCCACAGCCACCACCAGTCCTCCCAGTCTCCTGGGCAAGGTGGATGGTGGCTGCCCCATGCCCGAGTGAGCTGCCCTGGTGAGCTGCTGGCTCAGTCGTGCACAGGGCTGGTCGTGGCTGCTGGCTTTGCTGCACACTTCCAAAAGCAGAGACATCACACTTGGACAGAGCTATCACACTTGGCTTGTCTCCTGCCTGCAGCTAAGAAGGGTTTGAGGTCTCCAGCAAAACTGTGGGGCTGAGAGTGAAACAATGCCCAGTAATGGGAGTTGGGGAGCTTGTATTTTAGCTTCCTGGAGACTGAAGTGTGTGAGGGCAGGAGGAAAGGTTGACCAGAGGAAAACTATGTCCTGGGAGGGAATAATGCCTACCATTTATATGGACAGCACAGCCCAAGAGCACCATTACACATGTGCAGACATCAGGCATGCAGGCTTGTAATCTTCCCTGCCTGGCTCAGTGTGAGCTGCTTCCTTAGTATGTCCATGAGAAGGAAGTGCAAATAAATGCCATGTATTTTCGCCTGCTTCCTGACTGCTGCACAGCTGAAGGGCTTTCTGGGGACCATCTCTGCAAAATTCCTCAGCAGTGCTCTCAGAGTTGTCCTGCTGGACAGTGTGACAGAGACGTGCTCCCTGGCAGAGTGCAGAGTGCTGTGTGTCTTGGCTCCTTGCTGAGGGTCCCGACATGCCGTGAGGTGTGTCACTCCGTGGAGCAGTGGCACATACAGTGGGTGACACGAGTCTCTCCACAGCCACTCTGCTCCTTTATACCAGTCTCAGTGAGGATGGCATAATGTGAATGGACTTGTGATCTGGAAGACATATATAAAAAGCTTGACACCAGAAATTAAATTTCTCCTCCCTTGTCCCCAGGGACACAAGTGCTGACTGTGAGCATAAAGGAAACCTGGCTGGCTACATGCTGTCCCCATCAAAAGATGAAAGCCCTAAAGCACTACCTGCAGGGAGTCAGGAGCTGATGGCTTCAGAAGCACTTACGAGACTTAGGAGCATACATGCTATTTATTTAAAGTGACCAATGTCACTTCAGAGCAAAAGTGCTACTGAGTATTTCCAAACTAACTGAGCTAAAGCCGTGTCTGCAATGCCTAACTCAGACCAGCAAGGTCCAACCACCCTGGCCGTCAGTCAACCTACTTTTAAGAGATTATAAGAAAAGCCCTTACCTGCAGGAGGGAAAATATTTGGGATGCTCTTTGCACTTGATTTCTTATGAGCATTTGCATATGGACAGGAGAATCTGCTCTCAAATTTCAATACTAGTGCCGAAGAATTTATTCTTTCCCAAACCATGTGAAGGGTAAATATTCATAAAACTTCTGTGTGCAAAGGCAGCAGACAGTATTCAAATGTGTCTGAGTAGAATCTCTTTTATTTTCCTCAGGTACAAATAAAGCACCCCCCATCCCCTAGCTCCCTCTAGGTCTCCTTTTAAATCTCTTTTTAATGTCTTACTTTTTACTGCTAATCATTTCTCCCCTTTGCTAATGATGCTAACCTTAGAGCCTGCTGCAAACTGACTTGTTTCATGTCAGCCTCTCTCTATTGCCCACTTTTGTTAAGCCACAAAGCAGGTTTCAGTCTATTCAACATCAGCTATTTCTCCGACTTGAATATTATCGTCGCCTATTTCAAAGGCATCTCCAAGCCCACAGTATTTCTGCACAGATACCTCTATTATTGTCTGTCATCAGGATATGCTGGGCTCCTCTGCTGCCTCTCTCCCCCCTCGCTTCCTTCCTATGTATGTGGCAAAGTCTCTCTCTGCTCTAATAGCTCTCCTGAGAGCAGGGTGAAGCAGGTCTTTACAGAGGCCTGTTAATTTTAAAGGACAAGCTTTATATATTAACACCCCTGTGGCAGTCTGCTTCCCGTGCAGAGGGCTCTATCCCCACCACTTACCCAGAATTAAAGCACACAGGGACCAAGCCCACTCCCCAGCGGGAGCCGCTGGATAGTGCCAGCCCTGATTCCCACCTCCCTGCAGCTGCAGCAAGCATTCCCAGGTGTCCCTAAGCAGGCTGAAGCCACGGGAGCAGGGGGCCTGGGGGACACTGTGACAACCTGGCCTGTGCTGACCCACAGGGTGTGGGCAGCATGGGGAGCTGGCAGAGGACATCTGCTTGTTTAACAGAGGCTGTGTTACAGATGTCCTTCCCTTCCAAAATCAATTTTCTCCTAGGTGCTGGATTCTTTGGAGAATTATCAGAGTTATAATTACGAGTGTGGCAGCATTTGGACATTCTAGGTGACTGAGACCTTTTCAGCAGCTTGGAGTAACTGAGAAGAAAGAGATTTTTATCTGCAGATAAAAGATTGTGAAATGGTAACTATTTAGATAAATTATGTCTTCTGGCTTGCTAATCACTTCTCAGTTCAAAAGACACAGGCCCTGCCCTGGCACTTCTCCATCGGGATGCGTCACTGGCATGGGGCTCCTGCTCCCCCTCAAGCTGAGCAAACCCCTCAGAGAGGCTGACCCCTGAAACTGAAACCAAACAGTTGAGACTTGCAATGGGGGACAACTTTTGTCTCTTTCTCTTTGAGACATCTGTCCACTACATCATCCCCCTCAACCCATGCTCCCCTCCCCAAAATTACAAAAGGAAGAAGGAGAAGAAAATCTCTGGTCAGTGCAAAGGGGAATTTGCAGTTATTGCTAATGTTAGCATTTCTCTTTCCCCCCATCAAGCCCCTCTGTTTCCTTGGCATACAGGTAAAATAACAAAATAAATCCCACAAAGGGCTTTCTGCCAGGCTGCCTTTGGAACTTTTCTTAAGTGGCCTTAAGTAAGATAATAAGCAAGGAGTGTGAAAAGAAGAGACTTTGTCTTTTCACATTAGCAGCAGCCCTGTTCAAGTGGCAGTATCTATGAAAATGCTGTTCAGCCTTTAATGAGACTACAGTGTGTTAGTGTACCAGTCTAATTAATCCCATATTTTCACACAGCATAATTACTGAGCCGGGGCTGAATTATTTGGCTACTGGAGGTGGAGCAGTGCCTGCTTGCTCTGTCCTCTGTCTCTGCTCCTCACAATTTATTATGCTATACAGCAAGACACCATTGAAACCTCCTAGTATAGGACTATCTGTCATCTCTACATTATCAGTAAAATACACCACCTTCCATACTGTGCTACAAGGGCTTTAGCAAATTGCTATTTTTATGGGATATGATAAAGGAAATGCTACCTTATGTTTGAATTTTTAACTGTCTCCTGTACAGAATATACAGTTGTGCTTTGTGCACGCCAGTTCAATGAGCCCTCATTTGCATTGCTACAGCCAGGGTGGGTGTCACCCTGCTATTTTGCTCCCATTCAGTCTGCCTCCTTTCCTTTTTCCTTTTTCCTTTTTCCTTTTTCCTTTTTCCTTTTTCCTCTTTCCTCTTTCCCCTTTCCTCTCCTTTCCTCTCCTTTCCTCTCCTTTCCTCTCCTTTC
>VYXD01014188.1:354331-381778 GCA_013397195.1 Hylia prasina
CTTTTCCTTTTCCTTTTCCTTTTCCTTTTCCTTTTCCTTTTCCTTTTCCTTTTCCTTTTCCTTTTCCTTTTCCTTTTCCTTTTCCTTTTCCTTTTCCTTCCTTTTCTTTTTTTTGCTTTATTTCTTATTCTTTTTCCTCTTCTTTTTCTCCTCTCCTTCCCTCTCTCTTCCTCTCTCTTTTTTTTTTTTTTTCTTTCAATTTTTCCACCCATTAGCAAGACCTACACTTTCAGAATCTCCCGCTTTACTGGCATTAAGATTTTTCATCCCTTAAAGTCCTTTTCCTTCTACCTCTCCTAGTTTCTGTTATTCCTTGAAACATATATTTTTGCACATTATTATTCACCTCTGATATATGATCTTGCCATTTTGGAACTGGTAGAGTCCCCCACCCACTTCCTTCCCATAGGAGTTGAGAGAGAGATTTGTGGTTTAAACATTTACTCACTTGCTGGTGTTTTTGGGCCTGGTTTAATCGTATCTTTTTTATGGAAGGCCAAACAGTACATTAACTATATGGAACTGTTTTAAAATTTTTCTTTTCAGAAAAAAAAGAAAAAGAAAAAGAAAAAAAAAATAGGGTTGTACCCCGTAAATTTTAAAACCAACCCTAACAGTACATAAGGCTATTTTGTTATTGTGTATGGTTTCCATACATGCATTGTGAGATATATGGATGTATATACCCAGGCAAAGTGAGATCTCAAAATAAAGAAAACCACATGCTTAATAGCACAAGCGGGAAAATTACTTCTCCCAAGTTTTTAACCAAATAATGGCCCTGAGACTTGAGTCCTCTTCTGGGCAGCCTTAAATATAACGTATTCAAGGAGCAGTGAAGTGAATTTCATTGCACCTTTGCTGATACAGCAATTGAGTATTGGATCTGACACTCCAAAGCTCTTCCATATGTGCACACGGGAACCCAAACAGCTTGCACTGCCCCCAAGATTAGTGATACCGTGCAGTCTTTTATCAATCATTTTGGGGCAGCTGAAAGTAGCCTGAGCCCAAGGGTTAAGCAAGGTTAAACTTAAAAAAATTCAGCTTGTAGCCTGTGCAGGCCCTGCCAGACCATGGGGCAGCGCAGCTTCTGTAGGGGCTGATCTTTGGAGGGTGATTTCCTTGCACCTTCACTGCTGCATGGGCTATTGTGACACATGTTTCTAGGGAACTCAGGGTGCTCTTAACAGGGCTGTGAAGGGAAAATTAGAAGTGAATAAACAGGGAATAGCTCTATGAGAGCACTGGGGCACTGCTAAAGCCTGACCTGCCTGCAGTGCCTTTTTGGCACCTGGAGAGTTGCCTGTACTGAGGACCAGGACTACCGAAGCATCCATGTGTCCATGTGGGGTCTGGCTGGGTGTTGTACAGACCACAGCAGCCACAGCTAGCTCTCAAGCTACTTGATTCAGAAATGAGGACCAAGTACTTCAGGAGATCAGAATTAGTCTGCGTCTGGTGCTAAAAGTTTGGAGGTGTGTTATGCAGGTTAAACCTGAGAGAACTCGTGGATGTCTCATTTTCCAAAAATGAAACAGTCAAATAACTTGAAGGTGTCTCACTCTGTCAGCTCTCCCATGTGGCACCCCAAATTTCCAATTAATTTTTAAAATCCTTTCTGCACATGATCTGTAAATTATCAGTTCTTCTCTCTAAATATACCATGAAGTTTTTCCCTGTCCTTGCACACCTGGCTTTTGCAGTAAGGCTGCTTCCCCATCACTCGTCATTATCTGTTGAAAGGTCCTGTCCTATGAGCTGTCTCTTCTTGAGATATTCAGAGCTCTCCTTACTTCCACTTTCTTTCTCACTTCCATCTTTCTCTTGCTGCTGCTGAGGCTCCTTAGGCTGAGCTTAAACCCTCATCCACCACCCACCACTGCTGACTCCCTTTTGCGTTTTTTGAGCCTGTGCACCCACCCACACCCTAAGACTGGTCTGCTACATTCTTTTTTGTGTTTTCTTAAAAAGTAAGTCCTGATGTGTTGTGTGTCAGTGGAGACCTCTAAACATGATAACATGCCTGTGTTTGGTGACAGAGGTGCTCGGTTACGTCCCCCAGCTCACAGGAAAGGCCTTTTGGGGTGTGACATTTCAAAACCATGAGGAGTGCTGGTCACTAAACTGCTCCAATGGGGCCAGGTTTGGGCCTGAAGCTGAGGCAGGAAGGGGAAATGCATTTTTGGGCAGCTCCTCCAAGTCCACTGCCAGGCATGCAGGATGTGCATTTTCCAGGTGACTGTCCTCAGTGGCCTCCCCACTGCTGCCAGCCCTGTGTGCTCACAAAGAGCAGTCTTGCTCAAAGTGGGTCACTTTGGTACTTTATTTTTTTTTTGTCATTCTGTAATGTTTTCTTCTTCTGTTTGCACACTTGCTCCACTCATGAGGCTGATTGCTAAGCCCTGGGCAACAGCACAGACACTGGCATTTGCAGCCACGGAGCTCACACAAAGCCAAGCAGCAGAGGAAGTTGCATAAACAGGAGATGTAAAAATCATTCCACTAGTGCTTGAGCCTCCCTCCACCCAATTAGGATGCTGGCAGCAGTGCTGCCTTGGTGACAGGGCAGCTGCCAGTGCCTGCACCAAGGCTGCCAGAGAAGATCCGTGGTGTGATGGCATGTTTGTGATGAGGACTTCTACGAACAGCTCCTGGGAAGCAACTGGTAAACAGCAGAACACTCACAACTCATTCCTGAATCTTATACCTGATCTTTCAACTTGAGGCTGAGGTACATGAGCTAAGAGGATTTCTTTATTTTGGACATATCTGTGCCTCTAAGGCCCTAAGAGGGCAATTCCAGCACTCCTTGACTGTGGTTTTGACCCCTTAAATGAGTAATCACATAGCAAAGCAGATGCCACCTTTAAACACAACTCTTTCATAAATGTAGTTCAAAAAATAGGTTTCCATTGTGGTTTTCCATGCCATGTTGACCCTCTGTGCTTGAACACCTCTGCAAGTTACCCAGTGTTCAAGAGCTTTGACAGAAACAGCTGGGATTTAATATTAGGTGCGCCAACTTCTTATGACATGTTCAACCTTTAAAAAAATGAATGATTTCTTTAAAAGGTTGGCTGTTGCATGCTAGCGTCAGAACAAACAACTTGGAGTGGGGAAAAAAAGTCAAAAAAACACCACAAATAGAGAAATGAGGAAAAAACACCCAGGTGTGTGGTAAAATGGTGTGGAGGAAATTAATTACTGCAAGGATTGGTATAAATAAGACATTACATGACCCCTTCTGCCAGTGGGGGATCTCTGGAGGTGACAGACAAGTAAGGGTCTTAATGAATAGCCTTTTCCTAAATTCTTTGCTGTGGGCTCAGCATAAACCTTTACATAAAAGTGGGAGCCTGTGAACAGTAGGAATTATTTATATTAAATGTGCTTCTCAGCAAAACATGGCAAAATTCCTATTCCCAGCTGGAAGAAAATCATATTTCATGGCTGTAATACCTTTAAGCAGGATACAGAGATTGGCAGTGGGGAACAGGAGTGGGAGGGAGGCCCACCAGCAGAAGGAAGGGGTTTTTTGCCTGCTAGTGGATGGGCCCCTGCTGAATGCCTTCCAAAGTTGGGAGTCATGTTGGCTGTTATGTGGCATACAGGAGTGAGGGGGAGGGGCAGAGGGGAAGAGTTTCCATGGTGGGCTTTGCACATCGGAAAAAAACATGGAACTTCATAGGGGCGAACCCCGCAGGGTCTATAGAGACCATTTTCAAAGGTTATAACCTTTGAATGGAGGATGGAATTACTGTTAAAACCACCAGATTACATCCTACAGTCATTGCCAAAAGGTTAAACCACCAGGTCAGGCCGTGGCCTGACACGGAAGGAGCAAGTATTGCTCTCTCCACAGTCACCTGCACTGACCAGGCTGCAGAGCAGGTGACCAAGGACTCTCAGATGGGGCCAGAAAAATAACATGAGCAAGATGTGTTGGAAGAAAGCATCTGGAGAAGATATAAAGACAATGCAGTTGGTCTTAGAAAAAGTCCAGAGGCAGCAAGACCCCAGGAGAGAATATCCCAGTTCTGAGGAGCACTTTGAGTTTCATTTCTTGCTTCTGCAGGGTTGGGATGTGCACCTACATACTTGCATGAGTGTGTGTGTGTTTATGAATTAACTGGATGGCTGCTCGGGAATAAAACCAGTGCTAATGTCAACCAAATGGTTTTAAAAATGCCAGTAGCACAGTCATGGTGGACTATTAAATCCTATGGTCCCTCTTTTTTTCCCTGAAGAGGCTGTGTAAGTGAGTCAGCTCGGAAGCACCCAGATCCCTGTGCATCGCAGGGAGGAGAGGTCGGCATTTCCTTGGTGCTCAGTTCGGAGAAAGACACAGAGGTGAGTGAAGATTTATAACCTGGCTGGAAGAACATCCATCAGCCAATCAAGTGAACATGCCAAGGCCTTCTCTCATTTACCTGGGATGATGCAGAGCTCCACACTCCTCGTGGTGGTGCTCACATTGCCTTGGTGAGAGAGCGTCCCTGTGCAAGGCCAGGCTCACGCTGGGGAAACGACAGTGTCGACAGAGCAGGACTCCATGAGAGGTGGCCGTGCCTTCCCGAGGGATTGCCCGGGGGGTTGGGAGCTGCTGTCGATCAGCCTGGCTCCAGGCTGGCAGCCAGGATACACAGACAGCACACACCGGGAGCGCAGCCCATGCGGATCCTTCCTGACATACCCTCTTCCACTGGTGATGGAGCAGGATATATAGTGCAGTGGGTACATGTCTGCAGAGGTGTTTTGTTCAAAGCAGGCAAATTGACAGGCTTCCCTCATAAAACAGTAATGCAGCTTATACATTTAAAAAAAAAAATCATAAAAATTCAGTTTTCTCCCAAGTAAGATAATTCTGACATTACTTAAAATACTTCAGACTTGTCAGTAAAATTTCAATGTCATTAAAATTAACTGGCATATTTTAAGATTGACTTTCTTGCTTGCTTTCAAATCCCAGTCAGGCTGACATGGGGAGGGCACTTGCTATTCTCATCTTTTACACACTTGTATTTCTTGGCCTTTAACAGCTTCTTCTGTGGAGCACACTGCTCTGTCTTCCAGGGATAAGGGGTGTCACTGGTTCCTGCTAATCCATTATGGCAAGCTGCCTAATTACCAGTGGTGTAGCAGTAAATAAAATGCGGGTTCACTTCTGGCCTGCTCCTTATCCCTCATCTGAGAAGTGGGCAAATGTTGTATCACCCCAATTATTGCTCCATTTACCTGCATGTTCCCTTGACTATGGCACTGCTAATTACTTACTTTGTTAGCTGGAAGAAATATTGGGTATTTATTTCATTTGCTGTGATGATAAGAAATACAGCTCCTATTATTTGTCCCCTGGACTAGAAAATTCCCTTTGCAGCAATCCTTCTAGCCTGTGTGCATAAATAAAACTGCATTTTACTCCAGTATAGCTTTGGTGCCTGAAAAGAGATCATATTTTGATCAGGAAAATGTTCTCATCTCTTTTCTCTAGTATGGGAAAGGCAAGTTGGAGAGGTTTGTGAAGTGGAACTGGATGTTGCACTGGATCAAATGGTTTATTACTGAAACCACATTCTGCTCTTCTACAAGTGCAACAACTGCGCTTCAGCAAAAAAGGGATCTTTCTGGAGGTGCGTGGCTTTTGGCGTGGAATCAGAAAATGGAAGCAGTCTCAGTTTGTGGGTGAATGGGACTAGATATGTTTTTCATTTGGGACATTTTCAGCTGTTGATCCTAGTCCTTGTGGATGGCTGCTGCCATCTCTTCACTTGGGCTCCAGTGTTGTGAGATCATCCTTAGGAAAAATGCTGATTAGTAGTTGGCAAAATATGTGGGTTATTACTATATTAAATGGTGAACCAACAGAGAGAATAGGTAGGTGTAACCCCTGAAACAAGTGGATCAGGTAAGGCAGCTGAGTGCTTCCAGACTGCACCAGGCAGGCAGGGTGGAGGAACATGGCACCTACTGAAAGCAAACCTAGAGAGAGGCCAAAACCTAAAAGGGAACAAACTCTGATGGGTGCTCTGGTACTCTCTCGACTCGATTGACCATCTTATCACCTTACCAAATTATAATAAATGCTCCATTTTTTGCCCAAACCATTTATATTTCATCAGGATCTCCCTTTTTAGCATTGTTGAGGGGTGGTGAAGACCTCTTTAGAGATGTAGAGTTTAGGTGGCCACAAAACACAAGGTTTTCCTTTTTTTGAACACCTTCTTTGGGGTTTTTTTTCAGGTATCAATCTTCTCTGGTTTGGAGCCCAGTTAGTCCTGTATGATAGGACTGTCCACAGGAAATGAGCAATGGCTAAAAAAGAGGTAAAACGAATGGAGGAGAACGTGCAAATTATTTTAAAATATCTGTGTGCTTATCCACGTGCACATATAGTGTAATGTATATTTTTCAGTGGAATGTCCTTCAGTTTTCTCATGTATGTCATTCAGCACATCATTGTGGCCATTAGCCCTGGTTCACCTTGCAGTGTGCCTTTGTGTTGCAAGGTGCCAACATCTGAAACAGAAATTTGGACCAGCACATCACTGGGATTTCATTTCTGAATTTCACTTCTGACAACACAAGAAATAAAGGGCTACAGCTGGCTGAAATGAATGTCATTTGCAGTCTCCCTTCTTTTAAAATATTCAAAATGCTCATACCTCAAGGTAGTTATTTAAATGTTCATTTTAGCCTTCTGCATCACCTTTAAACAAAGTGCTGGCCTAACACAGTTGCCTCATTTAGACTAGAGAATAATCAAAAATCCCTTGCATTTCTTGGATCTGGGAAGGATGGTCTTTCATCCAGATTTTGAAATCTAAGACAGCCTTACCTTAGGACCACTAATTTCCAGGTAAAAGAAACACACTTCGAATACAGCTACCAAAGAAAGCAGGATTGTTTTGAATGTTTTTGGTGCAGAAGCAAAGTTTCAATTCCTTCTCAAAGCTCTTTGAGGGTGGAGGGGGATTTGCAGCTGGAGTGTTGAGTTGCATTTGCCTTCAAGGTCTTGCTGCTGAAGTCCACTTCATCTTGTTCAGCGGGAGGAAGAGGATATGGTGCGGCTCCCTGGTGGTGCACTGTGCTGTGGCAGAGAGGGATAGGCAGAGGGGACTGAGGCAGAAAAGTACTGCACTGAGAGAAGTCCCGGATCTGGGAAAGCTGACAGGACACATCAGAGCTGTCTGGAAAAAGAAAAACAAAAAACAGCATCAGGAACAGAGAGATCCTAAAAGGATGTCTCGAAAACATACTCAAAAAAATTCAAACGAAGGAAAAGAAGGAGAAAGTAGAAGCTCTCTCCTTCTCTGCTGTGTGAAATGCCCTGTCTGCAGACATGACTGACATCACTGGAGAAGAATGTAAACTTTGATTTAGAAAAAAAACTACCGCTTGCTGCTGCTCCACTTTGGCAGCACATCTCATTTCTTTGGAGTATTTTTATCTGATTACGTATGTATATGCACATATATAAATATTTTGTTAAAAGCAGAAGGAGGCTTCTCTCTTTCTTCCCTGCACTTGCAACTGTGGCTGTGCAATATCCAAAGGGGGCTTCTCCTGAGAACTTCCATGCATGCTGCAAGAGGAAGAGGAGAGCAAAATGAATTTTATAAAACAGTAGTAATAACAATACAAATAACAAATAATCTGAGTAAGAAATGTGGGACTAATTCATTTAGTGTCCTTTAAACCAATAATAAATGACCCAGCAGTGGGGAAAGCAGGTTGGTAAATTAAAACTAATGCAGGAGGTGTGTGCGGCCCCCAACCTCCCCCCCCGTTACTCCACCCCAGCCACAAGGATCTACGCTGGGGGCTCGGGTGTCTTCCCTCCTTCCCTTCAATCCACCTAGCCAGAGCCCTCTCCCTGCTTGACAGCTACTGCAAGCCCAAACTGACAGCTCTTCAAAATCCGCTGAAGAAACCCAGCATTAATTAAGTCATTGCTGGACTGTAATTTCCTTGAGAAGTAAAAAATTCTCACACAAGAAAAGGTTACAGAGACCTTTTCTGTGTCAAAATTACCATGCTGCATGAATATTAATGCTCTTAATGAAGACAACCTTTGCTTCATCAGGAAGGTTCTGGAGCAGGTGCCAAGCCTGAAGTCTCACTCTGTGGATTTTCTACTCTATGAAAGTCAGCACAATGCAATTTTTCCATTAAAATCAACATTTCCCACATGATCACGGATTTTTTTTCCTTCTTTACAGATAGGCAGAAAGAAGGGGGGAAAAATCCCTCTGCTTTGAAATCAAACATTTAAAGGTTTCATTCAACACATTAATCAGCGCTGAGAGAGAGGAGAGGAGGAGGAGGAGGAGCAGGAGGAGGAGGAGAAGGAGGGGGGTGGAGGGGGGAATCTGCCTTATTTATACAGATCTTGCACGCGCTTCCATAGATCACAGCCGTGTCCATGTCATGGGCTGCCCCGGGGTGCTGCCAGGCATGTCCTCTCCAGAAAGGCTCCGTGGGCTCACAGAGGGATACCAGGATGGCATCCCTCTTTGGAAAATGGCTGGGGTGCTTACCCTGCCTGGGACATGAGCCTCTGTCACAAGCCTTTGGGCACTCACACCCCAGGGACTTAGGAAGAGCATCAGGAGGTTTTGGCCATCTGGGAGGGCATGGCCAAAGTGGGTATCACGAAAAAAGTGGGGGGACAGAGAAAGGGGGAGGGCGAGGGAAGCAGTCCAGATGCCTGGCCACAGGGAGAGCAAGTATCTGCATTACCATCAAACTGGAGAAAAAAGCTGTTTCTTGGCTCTTTCTGAGGGAGGAGAGGGATTTTGATAGCACTGCACTGGGGAAATTGCACAGCCTTTGTGTAGTGCTCTTTTACCAGCATTTAGCCTCAAACAAGAAAGGGAAAGAAATTATAAAGAAAAGTGTGGAGAAACAGAGGACAGAATAGAGGCTGCAGCTCTAGATTGGAAAGCAAAGCAGGTAAAAGCCACCTCTTTCTCCCCCTTCAAAAGGAGAAAATTATATGAAAACTGTCCATTAACTATATCTTCTACTTCTACTTATTAGGCATTCATGATCTAATAATGGCTGTGGCTAACTTATAAAAAAAAAATCTGATTATTTTCTGTTGGGGCATGCAATGCCCTGTATATATTAAAAAAGGTAAGCAATGATATATATTTATGGGTACTGATGTAATAGCTATTAGATTTATAATACAGAGAAGAAACATAATTTTATTAGAAAGAGCAATAGTTCACAATCCTATTATTGTTTATTGCTGACGTCAGTGCTGAACTATAATAAGAATCGTGTAACAACTGGAAATAATCATAAAAATACAATTTAGATTTGCAATAAAGTGGATCCTGTAAAACAAAAGTAGGGATTTGAGATCCCTACCTGGCAGCAGCCATTTGGGTTGCTGAAGCCATAGAGTTGCAAGTCCAGGTTTTGCCCCCCAGTCCAAAGGCAAGCTTCTTCTTGACCTCAAATATGTCGTCAGCTTCATTTCAAACAACCTGGGCAAGGCCTGGAGGGCTGCCCAAGGTGTTCCCATGGGTGCTTTGGGCAGCTTGGCCCTGTGGGACCATACCATTGTGTCCTCCCTGAGGGTACAGGGACACCTGGTACAGTGGCACCCCCAGATCAACCTCCCAGTGTGAGCAACACACAGGCACCAAACTATCCTTTGGGTGCCTGGGCAATAGCCTTGATAATTTGAGCCTGTGAAACCTCACATCCTAAACATCAAGGAAGGGCTTGAACTACCACTCTGCACTTTTTATGGCTAGCCTTTGTTTTATATGAATATATGCATATATACTTAGACTCTAAATCTTTCATTATAGTTGCCCTAAAAATTTGTTTTCAGAATGTATCTGGAGCTGTCAGCTTTACTAGTTCTCTACTTCTCTCTATTACTTTCTTTTTTCTCTTCTTTCTAGCAGTTTTTTTTTCCCTTTAGAGCAGTGTTTGCTGACCTTCAGGCTCCAAAATTAACTCATTCTCCTGACATCTGTGAATTATTAATGAGGGTGTTTCAGAAAGTTCCTTAGCCACTTGCTTTAAAACTCCAGAGTGCAAATTAATAGAGCTGGTTTTGGGAAAGCTTAATTTTAGCAGGTGCTGCCTCAGATCTTCCTTTGTTGCAGAGATAAACGTTCTGCTCCCACAGAAACGTCAGACGGGATAGATACACCCTCCAGCTTCATTGCAAATTCAGAACAAAAGTGTCTAGTCAACACTTCTGATCTTTCTTTGTTAAACCCTGCAATGCTGTGAGCTGTCTCGAGCAATGGTCCCACAACTGTTCACAGGTTTCTTTTCTCTCTTTAGAGTTTTCTTTTATTATCCATCATTCCACTGGCCACTGATTCTTCATTGATTTCTTTTAACTCTCTCCTTGTGTGTGTGTGTGTGTGTGTGTGTGTGTGTGTGGGAAGAGAATACATAACAATGTAAGAATACAGACTAGAGGGATGTTGTGTCTGGAGGAGGTAAAAGTGGTGGTCAGGAGGGCTCTCAGTAGTAAAGGAAGAGGCTGAGGCACTTTCTGGCTGGAGTGACAATAAGCCCAGCTGAGAAGGTGGTGGAGGGGGTGCCAGGCAAACACAGCGAGGGAGAAAAATGCTCTTGAGCCCATTTTCCTGATCCTAGGTGGGATTCAAGTCAAAAACATGGTCAGGATGTCCTCTGTGGCCACATGCTGGGTGAAAAACTCTGGGCCTCCAGTAAGCCTTGTGCCTATGCCCTTGCTCCCTCTATCCTGATGCTTACTAGCCCTCTTCTGCCCAAACAATTTCCTCCTGCTCAGGACTTGCTGCTCCCTGGCCCTGCCAAATTTCCCTACCCAAAACCCCAAATCCTCACATTTTCACCTACTGTCATCCACCATTGCCCCTTTTCTTTTCTTAGACAGCAAAATCTGGTCCGAATCACAAGTCTATGGAAAGAGTTACCTTCCAGCTTCACTTCAAAATATTAATGGGCTCAGCCATAGGCAAGGTAAGATGAAAGCAGGACAAACAGTCAGCAAGCGCCACAACCTTAGAAATCTGACTCCTTGAGCAGAAACCTGCACTAAAAGCTTCAGCTGTGGTGCCTTGATATGAAGGTGTTAGAAAAGAAGAAAGAAAGGTTTGCAAACGTTGATGTAGCCAAATCACATTGAAACAGAGTAGGAATAGAATATTTAGTTCCTTGCCTCCAATAAATTGTCTGCATTAAAATAACACAGATGGCTAAAATAGATAATATTACAAATTGGTGAAATTTCATATTTCCAGAGAACTAGGTGATGTTATGTCCTGTAATGATACAAATATTCTTATGGGACATGATATTACACTTAAAACTCTAAATTTTTAAAGGTTTTTCAGTTACTTTATAGCAGCAGAGTGTCTTCAGAATGAACTAGATTTGCTATTCCATCTGAAGAACAAAGAGAAAAATTTATAGAAGATCAAACAAATAAAAATACATTGAGAAAGACAGTAAGTGATGTCAACGCACTAAGAAATTAAAAACTTTGCATTAGTGTCTGAGCTTTTTTGTTGGTACCCAGGTATTATAAATAATAAACTAAACCGAAATTGTACATATTATAAAGCTGCATTTTTCTGTAGGGGTTCTGGTGACATGTACAAACCACGCGAGCTTTACTCCCGTGGCTTATCCATGTCACTAATCCCCCTCTCTAAAAATAAAGAAGGGAGGTGCAGTGGGGAGGGGTGAAACTTGCACGGAACCAGTTCTGTCTTTTGCCTACATTTGTTTCCATATTACCTGACAAGCCTTGCCCATGTCTTTGCTGGAGCCGGCCTTGGGATGAATGAACTTCTGCAGCAGAGAAATTCATCTTGTGAAAAATGCTTGTTTTGGGTCATTGGAACTATTTGAGAAATATTTTGCTGAAAAATAGAGGGGAAACTCAACTCAAGTGGAAAACCAGAGGTGAAGTTTATTTGTGACTGATAAAGAATGATAATCTCTATTTTGTCTGTGTCGATTTTTTTTCTTAAGACTGCTTGTAATCAGCTCAGTTTAGTCTTAAATGCAGCTTGCTTTCTTTATACAAGTAATTCCACAAGGCAGAAAAAAACCTCAACAGAGTTCATCATGATCTAGTCATGATAAAATCCATATACCTTTGCATATAACTTTCAAATTAGACTGTGGCTGAGAAATTATTGTGAGATGATTTATTTTTAGGTTTATTTGAAGCAGATCTGAACAAAAAGGAGTGTCAGGCTTTTTTCAGGGAAGGCTGGGGAATGCATCAGCTGCCATCACTGTCCCAAGCCCTTACTGGCTTCAAACAGTGACTCTGAAGTGCATCCCCCAGAACTGTATGTTGTGTAGAAGGATGTCTCCTGAAGTTTTATGTGGAGAAATGGAAGTTGAGGAGACTTACCACCCGCTGTGCACCTCGTAGTATGGCATTTTAACTTTTGCTTTAAAACAGATGGGAGTTTTGTTCATGGGGCATCTTTTGGGATGCTGAACCCAGTGGTCCTGCCTCCCAAAGGATGACAATCCTGCCAGGATCACTACAGGAGACTCACCCTCTCTCCCCCACCACGCCTGATACCTTGATCCCAGAGAGCTGGAATGGCGAATCTCCCTTCTGGCTCTTGCTGGCCTCTTAGAAAATCCCTGGCTTAATCAGAAGGCTTGTTTATGGTACAGCTCCTTGTCTCACAAGTACTACAGATGCCACTTCGCTGCACCTAAACTGCTTACAAGACAGCACTCTTATCTAATAAGACATAGCACAGCCATACATATTTATTTATATTTGAACTCTTGCCCTCTGTACTATACTGCAGGTCATGCATCTGCTCCAACACCACCTTATTAATTTTCTACTACTCTTCTCCATGGTGGCAACAGTGTTTCAAAGCCTGAAAGGAATATTTTCCCTTTTTTCTCACTTTGATCTGTCTCTTTAACTATTTAGCTGCTGAAAGGAGGGGAGTCTGGGCTTCCCGAGCACGGTATTGCTGCGCTCCTTGTTGGGAATCGGGACACAGCCAGGATCTCCAGACAATGTCACTTCTCCGCTTGTGTAATACATTACTGTTCTGTTTTGTACCTTGCTAATTAGAAAGCAGGAAAGAAAAAAATATATTTATATATAAAAGAGCTCCCATCTGACAGACTCAAATTACAAAAGTATTCTGATATAAATTATTTAATCAGTGGGGGAAAAAAAGAAAGTCACAGTACTAACTATCATTTCTAGACAGAGTATTAACAACCATTTCTTTCATTGGCTTCTGGTGTCTTATTTTGCGCACCCATCACCAATAAGAAGCTCTTGCATGATGCTTACCATAAAATATGACTTTCATCTCTTTGTCTTTGCATTCACTTGCTTCATTTACCTTCCTAATGTATAAAAAGTTTTTAATTTGCTTCTCTCCCTTCCTCTTCTGTCACTAGCACTCTTGAAAACTTCTGGAAGAAAAAAGTAAAGACTTTAATTCATATATGGGACCCCATTCTGCCAGCCAGATCTGCCAGTCTTTGAAATATGTTCCATGAACAAGGGGTTGTTTGAAGGTGTGATCGCAGCTTTATGGCAAGGTTGCAAGCCGGCGATAGGAAACCATTCCGACAAATGTGCTGATCTCCACAAACACTCTTCCCAGGATGCTCTGGATGGATGGATGGATGGGCACCAGGAGGCCCTGGCTTTCTTAGGGAAGATGTCCCCAGCAGCAGAGGGAAATGTACTCAGGGTCTGAGCTCCTCCTGGGGCAGAAGTGCCCGCACTGGAGGCGTGGTGCCCTCCTTTGCAGTGATCACCTTGATCACCTTTGGTGTCCTGAGGTTATGCCTGGCCCCAAGGACACATGTCCAGAGGTCAGGCCCTCTGGATGTGTCCAGTCACTTGCCTCAGCCAGTGGCTGCAGCTAGGCTGTCACCCCACTGCTTTCCTCAAGGTGAGCCCATGTCCACAGCCTGTGGATGGCAGCTTGGGGTGCCAGATCATTTTTCCTTTCACTCTCTAAAAGTCAAGCCCAGAAGTTTAATAAGCCCCATCATAAAGAGGCCTTGCATGGTACAGCTTTCACAAAACAACCTTTGGTATTTCCATGAGGTCGTATCACTCAAAAGGTGGACAGCAGCTCTTCAAACTATAAGGAGACCTAGACTCCTTTCAAGAGACAAGAGGTATCCAAGGACATTCCAAAGAGCTTCCTTGGGCATATGTGCTGCTGTGAGGCCAGCAAAGCTGTGTTACACAGAAACAAGGGGCAAATCCCCATAATCACCCATGGGCTGCAGACAGACTACAGAGCAAGTTTTCTCATCTAAGAACCTGAGACCATGAGTAAAAGGCATTTTAAAAGATCAGGAGTGATAACATGCACCAAAACCTGTGTTCATGTATCAACTGTTTGTGCCAAATCTGAAGGCTGCTCTGGATAGGTAACCCTGGGGCCTCGCCTTGAATCAATGCCTGTGTTTGATAAGCGCAATAATTTATTGTTTTCTGGTCACTGTGGTGGGTGAATACATTTTGTTTGCCTGCTGAGAATATACATAGTAAAAATCAGAGACTAAATTGCTTTTCCTTTTACAGTTATGTCACTACTCTCTCTCTCTCTCTCTCTCTACATATATATATATTGCAGGTTTGAAATCCATATCCTGTTGTTGGATAAACAGCTGAAGCTATTGAGATTTTCATGGAAATCTGCTTTTTTTTCCTACAAGCTGTGAATGGAGGACAAAGTATTACCTGGAAAAAATTAATACTAAGAATAAATTAATAAGGCAGGAGGCAGCTGTGTCCCAGTGCAGTCTGGGCACATGAGCAGTGTGACATGGCGGGGCTGCTCCCTCTGAAATTGGGGCAATGCTGGTGCCCACTGGCCCAGCAGTGGGGTACAGCCCAAGCAAGACCAATAGTTCACACTTGCCATGCCCTCTGGGGCTGCTTTTTTCACCCAGCTGTACCCCCAACACCATGAGGGAGCATGTGGAGCCCTGAGCCTTCCCTACAACATAATTTTCCTCATTAGATCTGGCCCATCAGGCCCATCCCTGCAGTGTCACTGGGAAGGTGATCGTCCCTAGCAAGTGACATAGGCTCTGCATTCAATTGCTCTTGCAAGGGGAAAAAGGTCCAGGTGTTTTTTGCACAGCAGAGCTGCTGCTAATAGCATCCTTCTGTTTCTCTGCTCTCTCTCTCTTTTCTTCACTACCACCAGATGCTGAAAGTATGAAATAAAGCTCATTTTTCTGATATAATACATTAAGATCTTGAGAGACTATGCTACAGCATAGTAAAATGAAAACCTCGTGGCATAACAGAGGTGAAGTGTTGCCTGTTTGTGAGTAGGAAGGGAAGTTTCTGCTCATGTTATCTTATATGATGCACAATGGCAATGGGGGGCTGCCTGCAACCCTTGCCCTCTCTGCTACTCCCTCCTGCTCCCCACTCTTGCCTTGACAAAAAGTCCCGTGTTCAGAGGCAGACAAGGCTCAGGATTTAAGAGAGGTGATTTTTTTTTCTATGCTACCATGCTGCTGTAGTGATGCTGCCTTAACCTCAGCACACATCAGGGGACTGTCTCCCCAGAGGTGATGCAAGCTGCTCTCTGGATGAAAGCAGCTTTTGTGCTCCTTCAGCGAGGATGGGGAAAAGAAAGGGGTGTCTCCTGATAGCTGTGCATGAGAACATCAGAAGCAAAGTGCTACAAGCCCTGAGTTACCCAGGATGGGGTGGAAGAGGCCACCTTCTCTGGTGGGAATTGCTACTTGCAGCTTTTAACCAAGTAAGTGACACCAGGTTGCCAAACCTGCCAGCAAAGGCAGCAAATATGGCTTCTGGGAAAGAGAGACAACTGAAACAAAATCCTGGAAAGGTCTCAAGCTGGTTGGTGGAGGAACGTTCAGCCTTCATCCACACACAGTTGTGTGCTGCTTCTTCATTTTTGTGTACAAACACATGTAGTGCCAGCTGCCTGTGTGGGGGTTTTATTGTCTTGCTTGAAAGGTACAAGCTGAGAAGTCAGGGCAATATTAAACATTGTTTATTAAATGAGGGAGGCTTTAATCTGCTCTAGAGATACTAAATACCTGATTTAACAGAAGCTTGGACAAATATTAAAAAAACACATTTTATTCTTTGAATTGTATTTTCCCAAGGAGAAGGTGCGGCCACCTAATGCTAACAGCTGGAAAGAGTGTATCCCAAGCACACTAGAAATGTGGGAGCAAGAGGGATTTTTTTCCTTAGGAAAACTTTCAACACACCTACACAGGTGCAGGGTGAGAAAACCCTCTTTGTCAGATTCCTAATTGACTGGGTAAGTGTTGAGATGAACACGCCCTTGGGAAAAAAAAATGGGAAAACAAGTCAAAAATCCTGTCAAAATAGAGCATCCACAAGCAAAAAGAGATTAAGCCCCTGATTCATAAAAGGGTATAACATGTGCATGTCCTCTCACTGTGCCCATCCCAAAGTACTGCTTTGGAATATTCTGATCATTGGGGTACCAGTGGATTTTGGTCTGACCCACTTTGGCTGCTCTTAAATGGGAACTTGTAGTGATTGAGGTAAACCAGTGGACACTTACTGTGCTGAGGAATGATGTGCTTTCCTCCAGCCTGACACTGATGCTAATTAATTTAGAGTAAACAGAAATAAAAATGGTAGAGTACAGTAAAAGGATCCAGCTTGCAGTGATTTAATGAAATCAGTTCACACTCAGATAAAAAACCAGATTATATTGTCCCAGCAGAATTACTTTCTTTTCTCTTTTTTTCTTTTCCCCACTAATTTTGTATTGTTTTGGCTTGGACTTGGTGTGGTGCTGCTCAGTGTTTCCACCTCTCCACTCAATAGAAAAGTCTGGAGAATTTCTTTGTCCTTTTCCCCAGACATTATCACCCCTTTCTCTGCATCAGCTGGTACCACCTGCATAGAAGCAAGTAGATCTTCAAGGAGAATCAAATATCCCATGGGCAAACTGGTTTTCTTTGTTTATAGCACTCTGCCAAGCACATCTTTAAAGGTGGGGGGGCTTGTTGGTTTGTATCTTTTTAAAATGCCTTTAAAGCCAAGAGCCTCTAAGATTTCCACAAATATTTTTTTTTAGCATCTGACTCCTCTCCAGCTTCTGTGAATGCAGCTGCCTGCACTGAAGACATCCAGGCTTCCGTGGTGTGCCGTGCAGACAGATGCTCAACCACCAAGGCATGCAAACAGAAAATGTGGGTTAGGAGATGGGCATGAGAGTGGCCCAGAATGGCTGGAAGCTGAGACTCCCAGACAAGTCAATATATGGACTGCAGCATCAGCAGGATGAGCACAAATAAACAATCACAGATTGCTGCTCCATTTATCACCAGACTGGAGACCTCCGCCAGGAAAAGGAAGAGCTGTGACACCTTTAGTGTCACAGGGAGGTGGCACGGTGACATTCCAGCCTAAAAGTCCACTCCAGTGTGGAAGGTGGTGAATGTGGAGCCCAAAGTCAGGAGGGAGTCAGATGCCACCCTGAGCACTCATCAGCTCAGGCATGGCAGCCTCCTCATGTGCAAGGTCAGAGCTCTGTGGGGTGATGCAAGAGGGTGAAACCATTCTCACTCCTGTTACCCACACGTTACCCCCTTACACCTGGAAATTTGCTTTACCCTAAGCAGCTTCAGCTACTGGACAACTTTTACCTTTCAGTATTAAGTAGGTCACCTTTGACCATTTTGTTCTTTCTAGCCATCTTTTCAAGGATTGGCAAATGGATCCCAAATGCTGCTTTTGAAGCACTTTAGGGAGAGAGAAAAAAAATATGTGTTTCAGTATACTTATAACACAATTACCCCTGGGCAAATTAAAATATATATTGTGGTCTCTTCAGTTTTGTAGCTAAGACTTTAGATTCTTTTGACTACACCATTTGTTTTATCCAGATTCTCGTCCTGCCCACCACACCTGGCAGGGCTGGGTACCTTCTGACCCATTCTGGCTTATTCTATTCCTGAATCTATTACATGGGCTACTCTTTCTCTATGTGCAGCTCTTTGGTGATGACAGTAGGAGTTTTGCACACACACAGTCCATAGAACTCACTGGGAATCGATAGAAGCACTTTTTTTTTTTTTTNTTTTTTTTTTTTTTTTTTTTTTTTTTTTTTAATGTGGTGTGGAAAAAAACTCTTCTTATGAAAACAGATAACATCAAGTGCCTGAGGCCTTTGCCCTAGGTGTCTCAAAGGGAAAGGCACTTAAAAAATGTGCAAAGCAGCAGCCCAAACCTCCCACAGTGCTGAAAAGAAGACTAAATATTCTTAAGGAAATGTTGGGTGTGTTCCAATTTCTCCAGAAGCACTTACCAAACCCACTTCCACATTTTCAGGCGCTGTTTTTGGGAACTCAGCATTTCGGTACTTTGAATGAAAACAGCATGGTCAGCTGGACCACCTTATGTGAACATAAATTTTTATTCACTGGATGTGAATCTATTTTCCCTGTGGAAAAAAAACCTGTAGTGGCTCCACAGGAGCCATGTGGAATCACACTGCTCTAAAGCCGGAGGAGAGTCCAGCCTCTAAGATGCACTTCACTTTACAAAGCATGTGCTATTAATTAACCATGAGAAATGGCTGCTCATTTGCTTTTCAGCTACATGAAGATTAAATGTTTCTTAACTCAGCATCAGTCTCAGCTATCTTTCTTCAGATTTGCTCCATGAAGCTGTCCACAAAGGACAGGGGAAATGGTGGATGAGTGTGGGCAGCAGGGATGACTGAAATAGAGTGAGCCATGCTGAAGAGAGATGAAATTTAAGGAGAAACCATCCATATGCCAGAGGAAGAAAAACCATCATATTTCATCAATTCTGAGCAGGTCATCTTCAAAGAGAAGGATTCTTAGAAAGTAAAATGGGTTATTATTTTGCACACAGAGGGACCATGGCAGTCATGGGCAATCCAGAGAAGCACCTTTTCTTTTTTTTTTTTAAATATGGTATGGAAAAGAGATCAGCAGCACAGCAGAGGCACCCAGACATGGGGGGATTTAGATACTGACAGAGCAAAGGGATTCTGATTTCCCACTGTGATGCTTGTCAAGCCTCCAGGCCAAGGTGACTTTCTGTCACGGCCTCTTTCCTGCAGTCCTTACACACCTCTTCTCTGAAATGCTGAGGATGGCACTGAGCATCGGGAAATGCAAATAAGAGACATGATATGCAACAGTTTGTAAAAGCATCATATCTTGGATGTGCTTCTTCTAAGAAAAAAGGGCAGAATTTTTATCTTGGAGCCACCCTAAGTAACAAATTGATGCTAACAGCACAAATGAGCTCTTGTGTGGTTTGGAAGCCATAAAGACTCTCAACCACTAGACTGGACCAATTCCTCCTGTTCTTTGCTTTTGGTCTAGTAAATTGAAAAGCCACCACAGATGTTAGTACCACAAATATTCATGTTCTACTCAGAAATTGAGCCTCTTTTATTTGATGATTTCTTCAAATGAACATGGCTTTTCACAAGGAAGAAGGAGACCATCAAGCTTCTGGGAAAGGTTATCAGCTTCTTCAAATAGGCCCTAGTGAACCTTTGCTGTTTTCCTAGTAAAATATCTTCCCTTTTTTCCCCTCTTTTTTTTTTTTTTTTTTAACATTTTTCACGTTACCAAATCTATCAATCAGGCTGGTATTTCTTCAGGTAAAGCTATTTCTTGAACTATTCTCCCCTTTCAAACTGCATATATTTTCTCTATATTCCCACTGCTTCCTTAGGCCCATGTGATGCCCATCAGAGCTACTCCCTCCAGTTGCCTCACAGGCAATGTACCGAATCATCAGATGACCAAAGGTCACATTAGCTCCTTAGATATTCATGCACAGCTCTTCAGTTGCTGAACTCCACTGTCTGTGGAGAACTTGCCTTTGAATGTAGAAGAGCAGAAAACACACAGCTATGGAGAAAAGGGACCCGCAGGGATCAGTGCAGCATCTCTGAGGAAAAAAAAAATAAAATAATAAAAAAAAATATATATATATATATATAATACAGTGAATCTTAGCTAGAATAATTTCCATTGCAAGGAGCAAGGTTTTTCTTATGCAGGTGTAGTGTAATCAACTTGGAACCCTCTGGTTTTCTGAGTCATCCTCATTTCTAGCTAATGCTTACAATAAGCTAGTTTTCAGCATCTAGATCCCTGCAACATTATTGCATACGCCAGCAAGGAAAATGGCTGGAGGTAGCAGCTTCCAGGAGTAGCACCTACAACAGAAATTTGGAGGTCCGGGAACTGTTGGATGAAACTTTAAAGCAACCTGATTTAAGAGTGTTTCATCTGACACAGGGAAACCTGTATAATTTTATGTCTGCTTGCTGTATGTGGTGAAGTGTTTATGCCCCTAATTCATTTCTCAGGAAATGAACTGGGGAGCTCAAAATCAGGCTGGCAGCAGTCAATTGGCAAAATCCATGAGGTCCATATCCATGTTCTGGGAGAAACCTCCGCTGCCCTGCATGAACTTCCCCTGTTGGTTTTAAGCACTGCTCCCAAAATTTGAGTATTTTCATTTGCCACTGGATTTAGTGGTAAACAAGAGTGTTCATAATCACCCAGCAGGGTGTTGGTTGAGACCAAACAGCAGCAAATATGTAACTTAAAGCCTTTCTGAAGACAAATAAGTGTCACGAGCCAGTTATGTGGAAAACAAGTTGTCCGACTCCACAAATAGTTAGACCTCTTGCAATCAGCACAGTAAGAGACTTGCTTAATGGGTAAGACAAACTCTTTATTCCAAATCATTATGTTTTGGGTCCTGTTTTTTGGTTTTGAATTTCTGAATGACTGTGAAAACTTATCTCTGAAAAAGTCTACCACAAAATGAACAAAACCCTCATAATGGTTCTAATCCTCCTATTTAATATGCGCACCAGAGGGTGCTGTGCTGTGGGTCTGAACAGGAATATTAGCCACTCCAAACTACATTTAGATTGCCAACAGAAAGTAAAAGGCAAAATGTCTTCATGTAGATTCCTGCCTCTTTTTAAAAGGAAAAAAACATCATCATTCTAAAACTGCAGCTGAGCAAAAAGGAGGGGAAGTTTAAAAAAAAGAAACAGTGAATTATGTGATGTGGTGTTTTTACCAACTGTCTAAATAAAGGTTTAGTGAGTCACTGTGGAAAACAGAAAATCTTTCTTTATTTTAAGAGCTGCAGTTGAAGAGTTTTGTATGAAAAATCTTCCCTTAGGTTTGTAACTTAAACATTGCCCATCTGCTCTTGCCTCCCTCGTCTGCATTTACAGTAAATCTGAGATTTCCTTTTTCAAAAAATACATTAAAAAAAAAGTACAGATCTGGCCAACAGTGTTTGTTGAGATACAGAGAAATCTAACTTGGAGTGCCAGCATCTAAAATGATGTTTTCCTTTTAGTGCACACTATAGGCAAGAAGTTTTCTGTTCTGGGCTCTCTGTTGACTTCAGGTTCCCTGCAGGATTTTCTGGTCTCTGGAAGAGAGTGACATGAGAGCTTGAATCCTACTTAGGTAGGGTACCCATTTGCCAAATTTTAGGGAAAGAAAAGAAAGATTGGTCTACCTGGGACCAGGACCAGAATCCAGTGAAGCTGGTGGGAGGGTCCCAGGTGCCTATGGAGACAGCCGTATGGCGGAGCAGTGGGAACCTCTGCCCTGTGCCCCCTGATAAGCTCATTGCCAAATCATGTGCCTTGCTTCCAGTTACCATGGCTGAAGAGCAAAGCCAATGCCAATCTCTCAGCACACAGGGTGCTCATTGCTCTCATATACTCATGAGTATAAGACATTTTTTTCTTTTCTTAATATACTCTCACACGTGAAAGAGGCTTCAGCTCATGGTTTTGAATTAAATCCAGAATAATTGCACCAGAGACAATTAATTTTTTTCCTGGTGGAAAAACAGGTAGAAATTATAATCAGGCCCTTTAGTGCTATCCCTGAGAGGAAGGGTGGCTTACAAGGCATCACCTGTGGGTGTGTTATTGGGGTCTAGCCATGCCGGGTCATCAGTATGGAGGCAGAAGTGACTTGCACTTTAAGGATAACCTGTGAGGAGCGGACGCAAAGGCAGGATACTTCACCAACTCCCAACTTGTATTTCTGTCTCTGACTCCCATTATAAATGAACTCATTCACTTTCATAAAAACAACTACACAAGATCTTCTAACCATATCTATAAAACTATTTAATGCTTTTTTCGAAACAAGGCATCTTACAGCCATAGTAATTGTAGTTTTACTAGACCTTTAAATGAGAAGCAGCTACTTATTAAGTTTTGATATGGTGAGCTGATTAGACAAGTTAAACATAAAGGCACAATTTATGCATAGTCTATAACCACATGTGCATGTAGTGCAGTTCTTACACTGATGTTTGGCACTCACTTCAATAGGAAATCCTGCTAGGTACACAGTTTTATGCCACTTACAGGTTACAAGTAGTAAAGCGAAAAATGCTGGGTTTTACGGGAAAATAATATTCATAAATCTCCAGCAGTGAATTACAGTATAACTCAGAGCTGTCTTTGTTTTGCTGCTGCTATGAATTCAATTCTGTTGCCAGTGCAGAAACAATAAACACAAAGACCAAAGTGGAAACCACTCCCCTTGCATTTGGCAACTGCTTATATCCAATTTACAGCTGGACTCTGAAAACGGCTTCTGAAACAGTGCTAATAACAAAGAAGTTCCCACAGATGCTCATTTCTTCCCTCCTAGTGAACTGAAGCAGTCCATTGTGTACAAGTTAAAGATTTCTTCTGATGCCTTACCTGGTTTTCCCAGTTCATCTGTCTTTGTTCTGTACCTCTTTCGATGTGAATCATATTTATTTGCCTTTTGTCTTATTAGGCAGCTCACTTAGGGCACTGTGTTTCAAAAAGCTCTCCCTTATATAGCTCTCACGAGGGAGACACTATGCTGCCTAAACAGTCCTCTGTACTTAGCTCCTCCTGATCTGGTGTAATCATGTTTTGCCAGTTGATTTGGTTATTTTTGTGTGCTAAGTTCAGGATCAGTGCTCTGTTGTGACCATATAACCAATTTTTTTTTTATTATTTTAAGTACGTAGGCTTTTACCATCACTGTAATTAGTGGGATGATCTTAGGGAACTCATATGATATAATTTGTTGAGATGCATCACCCACAGGTAAAATGGTCAGTACAATCATGTTTTGTCAGATATTGGTACATTACAAAACAGTACATGCCAAGAACAAAGTTGGCATGTGCTTTCATTGCACTGTGTTTGTATGGCCCACACTGTAATAGTGACACTGAGCTGTTGTGTGGGCATTTCCACTAACACCTTTGTAACTGGATTTAAAAGCAACTCAGAAACTGGTTCTTGAAAGACCTCACACATGCAGAGCATTGGGAACCCCAGCAGCAGTGTGGACTGTTGGTGTGCTTAAGTACCTTGCTGATTCAGGGCCATAATGAGTGGAAGAGTCAGGAAATATGAGGAAGAACAATTACCAAAAATTAATCATTTATTCTGCCTCTGACATAAGAGGATTACCACAGGAAACTGGAAGGAATGTCTTCCCCTGTGTAGCATTGAAGAAAGCAATTTTCTTCTAACACAACATGCATTGGCCAATATTCAGCTGCAGACACTGGATGTGGAAAACTAATAGTCTTATCTGGTGTGAGGAGCCTTATCTGTGATTTGTTAGTATGGGTGTGATGCTGCAACTAAATGTTGCACCACAAAGTGACAATGCCAGCTGGCTTAAAGAGAACTATTTTTAACTTACCCTGATGTAAGCAAGAAAAGAAGGAGGCCTTAATTATACTTAAACACCTGAACTAGATGTGGATTTCAACCTCCTTCAAATAGTCAGCAGAGGTTTGGGACCTATACACTGAATTTAAGTCTCTTGACAAGTGGTTTGCTCTTCTTCCATACCTCCTGAAGTCTCTTTGGAAGTAGTTCACAAGCCCCTGATGTCCCTGGACTCAGGCGGAAAGATTTCTGCTTTAAAAGCATCAGGAACTGTCTAGGAAGAGCAAGTGAAAAGAATCGATCTCATGTGGATAATAAAGACTTTGAGTATCCTTATTTTAAATATTTTGAATAATATGCCAGCATTAAAAAAAAAAAAAAAAAGAATCCTTTTGAACTGAAACTGAGAACTGCTATCTTGAAATAATGAAAGACTTCCACAAACTGCAAAGTTCCAGTATGCCCAAGAGAAATGGTTGTGTTTTCTTTAAATATTATATTCTAGGCATTGCCTGGTATTTTGCTACTTATAGTTTTTCTCAGAAGAACGGAACATAATAGTAAAATGTACCAGAGTGATACTTTGAAGGCGAGCATATATATTTCTTTATTTCTTAGTTCTAGCGTAGTCACAATTTTATAGTTTTCTACTTATTAGCTTATATCTCAACACAGAAACTTATATAAATGCCAAACACAATCAGGTGGAGTATGAAATAAATATATAAAATAATCTACTATGAATATGATAAATGCATCTCCTTGAATTATATCATTTATTTGTGAGTGTTTTCTAGTTAGCTCAATAAGCTACTTAATTACTGTGAGCTGAAGACCAGGTGAAACAAAGGGACTGATGGAAGATCTCTTTGCATCTGCATTCAGCTCTGTGCTCTTTAGACATGCAGAGCATTGCTGCTGAGAAGAGGTTCCACAAATGTCCAACAGAAATTAAAGTTACTCATATGGGACTGGCCTGTTGGGAGGTCCAAGGCATTAAAATTCTCATTCCCTTCTACCTTGTTTTTCTGAGTGTGGTTAGCCAGCATGCCACTCCTAGGGGGATGAAGGCTGGAAATAACCCTTCCACCTACTCCTACTGTGAGCTATTCTGCCTAAACCTGCCCCTGTAATGTTACACAGAAATTAGGAGTCCCAAGGAATAGACTTCTGTAACACATAGAGTTGAAGATATGTGTCCTCCAAGCAACATCTTACTTTCTAATTGTTTTTTAGGTTCATTTACAGTTGCCAATGCTGATCTGTAAACGAGCATGATTTAGTGTCTGTCTGAAATTCTTTCTTTTCCATTTAGTTTTGATAGCAAGGTTTGATAGGTGTTCTTTTAAGATTATCATTCTAACAGAGCATTTTGAGTCTGGTTAAGACAGAATTTCTTACATTTTTGTTCTTTCTGTAGGTTCACCACCAACACCCAGAACATCATGGGACTGTCTCATCTCACCCAGATGTTTTATTGGATGATGGAAAGACAAGTAAGGGAAATGTCCTGATAAGATCTCTTGAGACTGACTTCCACATGGAAATTATATCCATTGTATTAAAAAAGGGTCTATGCAGTCAGAGATTGTCCCATCAACTCATTTCATGAAGTATGTCTGCTGGTACTCTGTATAGGTACTTTTTTCTTTGATTTGAACATCAGTAAATGTGTTCACTGGATTTTCTGTGCAGAACGGGTCCAGCTGTGGTGGTTAACACCATGAAAAGGTTTTCAAATTATTCTGGGATGGCCTTTACCTTCAGTAGAAATAGTAGCTATAGTCCATAGTTTTCCAAGGGAAGCTTGTCTGGAGGGGTCTGCCTCAGAATGAAGGCAAAGCAGGATAATAACAAAGGGTCACTTACAAACATGACCTGTGAACACACACTGCGTGTGTGGCTGGCACAACTAAAGATTCCCTCATTACAATGCATTGATCTGATGAAGTGGTTAAAGAAATATAAGAAGGGAAGTAGAGGAAAACAATTTTCAATGCCAGCAGAGGTTTAAACATAAAACAACAGAGAAATAATATATTATATTGTCTCTGACTGGATGAAGAGTTTTCTTCCATCCCTCAAGGCAGAACTGTAAATACAGGAATAGTCATCTCCCTGCATCTCTAAAGATTACCCAGCACATGTGGATAATCTGATTATTAGAAAGACCTGATCAAACCTCTCATATGGCATAAGAGAACACTGAATCTTCTAGACCTCCTGGTGATGCTGGACTGTCCCCTTGGATTTCCTAGCATTGTCCATTTATGGCTAATTAAGCTTCCTTAGGGATTCAGTAATTATCCTAACTCAGAAAACCACCATTTCCAACAAACACAGTTACAAATTTGCACTCCCATCTTATTTGAAATCTGTGCATATAATTCTGCTCTGCTACTGAGCTGGCTTTCTTTTTATCCTTTAGTCATCCATCCTTTCCAAAGTTAAAACTTACTCTGAAGAGAAGCACACCAATATCAGGTACTCTGACTCCATGCACACCTGTGTGTGTGTATGTGTAAAATTCAGAAACACCTTACAGCAACAAACTATAGATAGGGGAAATATTTTTTTGATAGAAGCCAAGCTTGATAAAAGGAGTGCACACTGTCGTGCCTGAAAGTATGGTATTAATAATTAAGCCATGCAATCATTACCTCAGGATATTATTTCTTAAATATCTCTTGCAAAGGCAATACGATTACATATGAATTATATCAATTTTCTACCAACAAAAAAAATCCACAGAAATAGGAATTGAATTACACTGTCCAATTTGCTGTAAAGTTCATTGTACGTGAAGAAATTAATCAAAGCTACCACCACCCATTTTTATGGGAACATAAAATGATGTGAACTTCCATTTTTAATAAAGATGCATAGCTCTTTTATGAAGACTGACTAATAATACTGTAATGAACTGAAATGTTGCTGATACATTAAGAATGAAATTTTTGAGGGATGTGTTTACTGAGTCTCCAGTTTCAAGACAAGCAATACTTCCATTTGAACCTGTCTATTGAGAAAGGAAAAATCCAAACAATAAAGCTGATGTGAACTCTGTGTAAATTCATCTCCCACATATATAAATGGCCAGGAACATTCTTTTTATCTATCTACTTCAACCTATATGATCCCTCAGACAGATGTGGGCTGTATTCTATAGCAATCTGAGATTTTCAGATGTTGTCCAGACATCTCTGTGTTGCCACAAATGTCCATGAGTGGATATTTCCAATCTAATTCAAAGGGCTACAAGACAATGAAGGAATTTTCTTAGGTCCCATATTCAAGAGAATTGTGAGCAGTGACATGCCTGTACGTTTTCTGTGCAGTATAAAGGCTTTTAATCAGGGAGGCTGTCTCTCCTTCCCACAGAAGAATACTAATTAATTAAAGTAATATGATATTAATCGAATAATCAGTAAGCTAATTTATTTTGGCTGTGCTCACATAGCTTTTGCTCTTAGGTTTTGGGTGGTTTTTTTAGCAGTCTAAGAAATTATGCAATTGTCTGGAATATTTGCTGAAACAGTGTTTAAGCTGTTGGGAAAGCAACTGGGAATATCTCAATCACAGCAGAGTGTTCTCAAAGTGCTGTTTATCTGGCCTGAAAGTAAGTACAGCTCTCCTTTCTTTTGGACAACGAAATTGAAACAGAGGCAAAATCTAGGGTAAGCAAATTTTTGTGGGTTTTTTTTTGTTTGTTTGGTTGGTT
>VYXD01014188.1:381821-417713 GCA_013397195.1 Hylia prasina
TTTGTTTTTTTTTTTTTTTTTTGTCAGTTTTGTTCTGTTTTGTTGTTTTTTCTTCTGAACAGTCATTCAGCCAGTTAACTTTGTTCACCAGGTGTTTTTTCATTTCTCACAAATGACTGTCTAAATTAGAAACTGTCAGAGGTTTTCTTAGTTGCTAGAATTCATCTGGAGGAAATCTTCAAAGCCTTTTATCATGGGTGGTCCTTTGCTTTGCCTCTTCTTAACCCTTGTTCTAGTTAACATTTTTTTAAAAACAACTAAGGGCAATGTTTCATAACTGTGAGAGGTAAAAAGCTAATGAATAATAAAATTGTTAGTAATAGATAAAGGCAGACTTCTTGATGATATTTACTAAATTAATTTAATCGTTAGCATTTTATGTGATACTCAGAGACATCATATGATGAGTCAGGGAATTGACTTATTTACTTGTCTTTCTCAGCTCTGTGAATCTGAACATCAATCAAATGATAGAAATTTGTTTAGCTAGAGGAGTGATTACTGGCTTTATGCACTCTTTTGGACCACTGATGCAGAGGAATAATATTTCAAGAGAATTACCTACTCCTCTCTTGCCCTTACCTCCAACTGCCTCATTCTAAAAATGTCCTTTCTGTGGATTCTAAGAGGGACCACGTGCATCGTCTTAAGACCACTAAACTACAGAGATGGCAACAAGAGAGAAATACAATATTCCAGCTGGATAATCACCAAGCAGTCTGATTCACTTAGCCTAATGTTCCCAGTCAGATCCTGGCAATGAAATAAGCATGTAGGAGGCTGCAAACTGATTAGTTTTAATTAAAATAATAAAAAGGTCCAAGCCACGGACCTCAGATTTGACCTTCTTTTATTTTTTTCACGAGAAAGGATATCTGATCAAACCTTATTCTTAACCTGTCCCTCAGGCTTTTAGGCTGATTTGAATTCAAAGCCACATGGATCTATTTGGCTATTTCTAGAAAACTGCTTTGCAAATCAACCATCATTTTGTCAATCCATACCCTTAGTTCATCTTCAGAAGTCCTCAGCTCTGGATTTGTTCTAGGACTTAACGGTGTTATACCAGCCAACCTCTAGGACAACATCCATTTTGGTCCTCATTGCTACATTATTGTCATTATCACTTAGTCAGTTTTAAAAGTCATAAGGACTTATGTCAGTGTTTCACCAGTTCCGGTCCTGGACATTTTGTGACCTCCTAGCCACGAAAAGTTACTTTTTTCCATCATGGAGCAATAGATGCTGTAAATAATGTTGACAAAATTTGGAGCCAGCAATAAGGAGACAATAAATTATTATTATAATAATTACAATTTTGGGGGCTCCTGAATCAGGATTAAGGCACTGCAGGTGCTGAAGAACATTTCTGTACAGAACCTTGGTGGCAGCTGGCACCAGCTGGAATCCCATTTCTTGCTCACCAGAGCTTCAAAATATGTCATTACATATAGAGAAAAGAGGGAGAAATGTTGTTTGTCTTATAATTTCTCTTAAAATCTTCTGTATTTGTCTACAATGCACCACTGACAAAACTAACACTGATTTAAATTAAAAAAAAAGCAAAAAAAATCCAGCAGACTGAACTCATGCCGACATATGCATAGAAGCATTTATCAGAGTCACCGGTATATATTAAACAGTCTTTTTTTTCTGCTCAGATGGGAGTGAAATATTTTTAAATGCTTGTTTTGTAAACAGAAAATCCATGATTTAAATTAATGATTTATTCCTTTAAAGCCAGTGTGAAATCTATAGCTGGCAAGATAAGATGCACGTTGTCTTCTATCTGCATATAGCCTTGTAACTGTGCAATATCTGGCAGTGAATATGAAAAAAAAATCAATTTTGCCTGTTTTCAAGAATATCTTCTGAGTCTGAGATGTCTCACTTGTTCTTCAAATACCACAACAATTGTTCAGAGAAAGAACTTGTCTCTGTGTGGGTGCACACATCTGTATTACCTGATTGGCATTAATGTTTGCCTATTTTAAACAGAAAGACTGTAGTTCTTCCCCAGCATTCTCCCCATCTCTCCCAGAGGAAATGTTCATTAAGAGACTCCCTGATTCAAAACTCAAGGTAGTCAATGTACACTATCAAACCCTGCCGAAGTGTTGATCACAGTCCAAGGCCCAAATACTTGTAGTGTTTTAAAGTTCAACTTTCTCTAAATATTTGTGAAGACCTAAAAGTCTGGATATTGCCAGTGAAATCCTCAGTTCTGTATTTATGGTGAATATTAAGCTTTTGGAGAACCTGTCAAGAGTAAGTACCAGATGCTGGCCTGGATCAATTACGTTTCTTGTAGACTTGTATTTTCTGTGCTCCTGAAAAGCTGCAAGTTTAGAAGATCACAGAACAGCTCAGGTTGGAAGGCATTTCTTGCGATCATCTATTGTAACACCCTGCTCAATCAGGTCAGCTACTCAGGGTCATGTCCACTTGAGTTCTGAATATCTCCAGGGATGCAGACCCAACAACTTCTCTTGGCAATCTGTGCCAGTGTTTGATTGCTGTCACAGCAAAAAAAGGGAGATTTTTCTTATATTTACGTGGAATTTCCTAATAAGTGTTTCAATTTGTCCCGTCACTGGACACCACTGAGAAGAACCCAGATCTTTCTGCTTTAATCCCAGTACTGGATATTTATACACACTGATAAGATTCCCCCTGAACCTCTTTTTCTCTAGGCTGAACAGGACCACCTCCCTCAGCCTCTACTCACATGCCAAACACTTTGAGCCCTTAATTTACCTTAGTGACCTCCCCTGCACTTAAACTCCTGTATGTCCTGGTCTCTCTTGCATGGGGGAGCCCAGGACTGGACACAGAACTGATGGAAGATCTCTTTGCATCTGCATTCAGCTCTGTGCTCTTTAGACATGCAGAGCATTGCTGCTGAGAAGAGGCTCCACAAATGTCCAACAGAAACTGGAGTTACTCGTGGCCTGTTGGGAGGTCCAAGGCATTAAAATTCTCATTCCCTTCTACCTTGTTTTTCTGAGTGTGGTTAGCCAGCATGCCACTCCTAGGGGGATGAAGGCTGGAAATAACCCTTCCACCTACTCCTACTGTGAGCTATTCTGCCCAAACCTGCCTGTAACATTATTTACATCCAGGTGATGTGTCATCACAAGCACTCAGTAGAGGGGAAGGATCATCCCCTTTCCACATGCTGGCTGAGTTCTTCTTGATGTATCCCAGGATGCTGCTGGCTTTCTTTGCTGCAAGGCTGCATTTCTGGCTCATAGTCAATTTGTTCACCAGCGTGCCATGGCTCTTCTCTGCCCAGCTGCTTTCTAGATGGTCCGTCCCCAAGGTGTACTAGTGCATGGGATGACTTTGCTTTTCCCTTGGTTGAACTTCACGGGTTTCCCATTGGCTCATTTCTGCAGCCTGTCAAGGGTAGCCCTGAATGGCAGCACAACCATCCAGGCTGCCAAACAGTTCTCCAATTATGTGCCATCTGTGAATTCGCTGAATCTGTTGTCAAGGGTCATCAATGAGAGGACTACATGGTGCTGGTCCCAGTATTAGCACTGGAGCTGGCTAGTGACTACTGACTGACTCCAAGCTGGTGATCACATCTCTTCCGAGCCCAGCACTTCAGCCAGCTTTCAGATTACCTCACTGTCTCATTTATTTAATCCATCACCATTCAATCCATACATCACCAGGTTGTCCGTGAGGATGTTACAAAGAGACAATATCAAAAGTCTTACTAAGATAACCACATCCATGGCTCTCCACTCACCCACGAAGCTTTCCATCTCATAATGGAAGGCTATCAGGTTGGTCAGACACAATTTCCTTTTGATAAATCTGTGCTGACTGCTGCTGATCACCTATCTTTCAAGTGTCTGGAAACAGTTTTCAGGATAGTTGCTCCATCACCTTTCCAGGGATCAAGGTAAGGCTGGCCTGCCTGCAGTTGCTTGGATTCTTCTTGCCCTTCTTGAAGCCAGGAGCGACATTTGCTCTCTTCCAATGCTCAGGAACGCCTCCCTCGATCACCACAACCTTTCTGAGATAATTAAGAGCAGCCTCGCAAAGACATCCAAAACCCTTTTGGTGCATCCCGTAAGGGCCAATGGAATTGTGTCTGACCAGTTTTTTTAAATGTTCCCAAACTACACCAAGTAGTTCCTAAACTACACTAAACTTCCTTGTTCCAGACCTTCCAAGTTATAAAAATCCCTGATGTGAAGAAGATATTGATTACCTTGGCCTTTTTGGTGTTCTTTGTTATATGGGCCCCATCCCATTTGGCAGCAGGTCCCCGTTTTCCCCAGTATTTCCCTAGCAGCTGGTAAGCCCTGTGCTACAGCAAAGCATGGCCCAGCATGCCAGGGCACAGTACTTATTCCAGCTACCTATGAGCACTACTTATGGAAATAAACAGGACATGACAGAAGCCAGGACTGGGCTCTGTGCTACCTTCTGCACCTCGGGATTTCAAGCAGCGTGTGCAGAAGTGCACCAGGAGATGCAGAGGCTGACTTTGAAAGTCCAGCTGAGAATTTAAAGTGATATGAGCTCCAGCTTAATGAAACTGTATTTTCTCCTCTATGACAGATATTTTACCTTTCCCTTTGTCTGCCCTGTTGCTTGCCCTAAACTCAGCTTGCTCCGATGGGATGCATCCTCAGTCAGTCAGTCATTCCCTCAGGCAGGGTGAGCTTCTGTTGCTCCATTTTTGGCAAAATCCGCAGCACAGATTTCTAAATGTCTTGTATCTATTTTACTGCATCTTTTGTGCCTGTGCACAAAACCTTATGTTTGGTGAGTAAACAGTGGGTAAACATTCTTCACAGAGACTTTATTTTTTTAATAAATGAAGTAATTTTCTCAAATAGTTCCTTTCTTACTCTGCTTCATAATATTCAGAGGAAATAGATGGTCTGTTTCAACATCAGGGAACTGGAGGGGTAAGAATAGAGACAGCAGTGTGGAAGCAATGGGTCCCTCTTCTGCCCATATGGTTCAGGTTTGCATTTTGGCTGGCACGATAATGTGATTGCTGGCAGATCGAATGTTTAGTCTCCAGAGCAAATAGCAGCCAATGAGTTGGGGTGTAATGTACATGTGGAGATGTTCATAATATTCCACACAGGCTGAACCTACAGCAGGAGCGAATTCAGCTGCAGTGAAAACAGAGATGCTGCATGAATCCTTCTGTCAGCACAGCAACGGCATTTCCAGGCTTTTGCGTTTGGGAAGAAGGAGGAATGTGCCTCTAGGGATGGAAACGCCACCAGTCTCGGATTCTCTTGTGGCAGGAATTTCTGACTTGCCACATAGAAGGTGATGTATTCTGATGAGCCTGAAAGTTACATTTCATCACTGCTTTATCACCCGATGAATCATTACAGCAGATGAATGTTAATTGTAGCTAAACAAATGGGCATGTCCTCTCTACCCCCAGACAGCTGCTACTGCTGTAAGACATTAGGCAGAGGGTGCAAAGTGCTTCTGGATGGAAGGGAAGTGCTACCCGTGCCTCTGGAGCTACATATCTGCAGTGTAATGAAATGCCAGGTGTGGAAGAGTGTTTGGATAGGAGCAATTTCCATTTGCTCTGTGGTTTGCATTGCTCTGGGGACGTGCACAGTGCAAAGTTTCCTTAAGTGGTTGTTTGCTCACAGGCAGGAAGATCTGCATGGGAACAGAGGTAGCTTAGTCATACACCATTGCTCTGGTGTCCCTGGGGTTGAGAGGGTACCTGGCACTGCTGGATAACGTGCCACTGGAATGGTGTGAGAGGCTGCTAAACCCAGGAACCAGGTAGAGTAATGCCAGCAACAGTCCTTAGCTGAGGGGTTCTTTGTCCCTGGAAAACAAACTGAAAGGGCAGCTGGTGGGGGGATTTCTTCTGGCAGTAGCCCCTCTTGGCAAACCTAGTGACAAATACTCTTCAGCTAAGCCACTGAGGCCTGGGTTTTCTGATAATGACTTGGACAACTTGAATTCTCCTTCTGCCGTCATAGGAAAAAAGCAAAGTGTATTGGGGTGCCCCATTTCACCCCTTCCAGTTTCTCCTCAACAGGAGACACCTGGGAGGCAGTAACTTGCAAAAATAACATTTCCACACCATTGCCGATCCTCTGTCATAAGATGATCTGTTTTGAGGAGCGCAGTTGCATGGCAAGAGAGGGAGGTAATCAAGTAACCAGATGGGGAGCTAAGAACTCAGACCTGTTCTTCCTGCAGGACGTTTTAATACTTGTGAAATTGCATGACTGCAACAGGAGACAAGCCAGAAAAGAAAAGAAAGTGCTGAAAGCTGGGCGCAGTTGTAGGTAAAATTAGGTAGCCACCTGAAAGTTAGATACAAGCATTTTGGTGTGTCAAAATGAGCATCTGTAGCTGGCTTTAAAACATGAATTCTAAGCACTCTTTCTGTTGGGTTGAAAGAGAACTCTGCCCCTGACAGAGGCACCTTGCCATCAATGTAATTCCAATGGCAGCAAACACGTAGCACATGGCGTGTCTTTCCCAGTATGTGGGACTGTCTCCACAGGATTCCCCACCTGGAACTGTTTCCTGGAGACTCTGGCTGTGCCATGGGGAGCTGTTCACTGCCTTGGAGTCTTCCTTCCCCCGCCTTGGCTTGTCTGGCAGGTATCTCCTCGGCTCAGCTGCTGATGGCAAGTGAGAGGAGAGGAGCGAGGAGATCCTCACAGACAGTTCAAACGCAGACTAAGAGGCATGTGTTGAAATGTCGTCAAAGTAGCAGGAATTCATTTTATTGAGGAATACATATAATAAAGATAGAACAAAGGGACTGAAATGGTGAACAGATGGGCGGGTGTTCTTCGGTGGCTCAGGAGCTGTGTGAACATGCTGGTTTATGCCCTCCCCCTCTTTCTGCCTTTTTTTTTTTTTTCCCTTGGTTTGGTTTGCTTTAGTTTTGATGCATCAGGGTAGGATGTGAGATGATATGCCAGTATATGTCAGAAACTTGGGGGAAATAAACCCCCTTTTTCTAACATCAAACTACTGCTATCAATAGGAACAGCAACTGTTCAAAATTTGTTTCAGAGCTGCCAAGAAGTGAACATTCATAGGAGAGAGAGAAAGAGAGAGAGAAGGGAAAAAAATATTTTTCCCTGCTGTTTGCAAGGTGGACACAAATGCAAGCGGTAGGAGGCTGACAACTTGACACATGTCTAATAAATCTAAAGCATGGGAAAAAAGTCAACAATTCACTGTACAAGAAAGCATTACTTGGATAAAAAAGTACAATCCAACAAACCTCTCACTTAAAAATATGTTTATTCCCAAATCGGTGAGGAACGTATATATTAGAGCCTCAATTTCTTTACTCCTCCCCTCCGGATGTTCCTTTTTCTAAGTTTCTTTTTTTTTTCAGCTGGGAGTACATTAAGTCCTGTGCTGTGGAAGCTGAGGTTTGCTGCATTATAAATGAACAAGGTGCAAAAGCCGAGTCCAGCGAGCAGATGTTGGGAGCTCAGCGTGCTGGTGACAAAGGGCTAGAGTGCAAGAAGCTTCCATCGCACGTCTGTTCTTCAGCAGAGAGCAGGCAAGGTTTTAATTTGACAAGTTGGTTGGATGCAGGGAATTCACAGATCTCGGTGAAAGCCAAACAGATTTGGCCACCTACTGTATGGCCACATTCAGCTGAAAGGGTAGCAGTTGTGGAAATGTCTCCTGCTCCAGCCGCCAGACACCACGCACACCATGGGGAGCCTGGAGGAGGCTTGTTTACCACAGGCGGCAAATTCCTTCAAAAGGGAAGAAGGGGGAAAAAAGAAGTGGGAGAGTAAAAAAAAAAATCATGCTTCTGTTATCAAAATAATTAGGCATTTTTACTTCAGGTTGCTGGTTGTTTATTTTTTAAAGCTCTTCATCCTCTTGTTTTTTAATAGTTGGTTATGTTATGAAATGCAAGAATGAAAATGAATGCCAAAACTAATGGAAATTTTCCTACAAGCCTCATGTAAACAGAAACATCAGCATTAAAGTTATGAATCTTAATTTGTGCCACTGAGCTAAAATTTGTATCTTACTGCATTAAAGGAATATAGACATACAGCACTGTGTAGTGTCTATGTGCAATAGAGAAAACTGACATGGTCTCTCCAATTTATGGGGAAATTGACATAATTTTGCAAAAAAAAAAAGAAAAAAGAAAAACCACTTGTGAACTGGATTTTGCATAATGGGATTAATTTGGTTGACTGTCACATCAACTATGCTGCAGAATGCAAGTTAATCACAACATCGGTCTGATTTAAAAGAAGAACGAAAGAAAAGGAATAGGAAAAAAGAAAAGAAAGGTATTTTCCTCCTCTTCTCAATTATTGTTTCATTTTAAGATGCCCTTTTTCCTTTCTTTCTTTCTTTTCTGTGGTTGCTCTGGCAAACAAGGCTCGTGTGCATTTGCAACGGCCACCTCAACAGTCTTTTCTTCCCTCCCCCATGTACTCTTCACAGTAACGTGGGGGAAAAAATGTCAGCAGCTTTTGAAATCTATACTGCTTCCATGGCATGGCGCAACTGTATGTGCTTGATCTACACTTAGGCTGATCAACAGAGTCAAAACAACTTTAAATATTTTGTCATATGGACCTCACTTATTGCCTTTTCTTCCACTTACCACCCTCCCCACGAAGGCCACATCCAGCATTGGGCTCTCCACTGAACCAGCCCTAACAAACCTTTTTCCCATCTCCATCCCCACTTGTGGCAGTAGCAGCCCTGTTCCTCTGGCAGCTCTGCATAAGTTCAGAGAGAAAAGCAAGCATATGTCAGTTATTTTGTGGCTAATTTCTGTCCGTCTTTACAGAGGTATGGAATGAAGGAATTAAATCAACCTTCTTACAGGCTCTCACATTGTATTCTTGGCAAAGGTACTGAAAACAGAGACAGCACATGTACATGACACATCACTTAAGTCCTCTGGTTTCTATGGTTGCAGTAGATTTTGCTTTCAGGGGGCATCCTAGGAAGGAGATAATGCCGTGCAGCGCTTTGGGCACGGTGTGGTTGAAGAATTAGCTCTGGGAATTGATCGTACCGTGATAGCAGTGACAGAGAACAAGGAATCGGGGCTGCTGGGATGTCAGAGCAACTTGCGCTTCCAGGGGACGGTGTCGTGTCAGCGATTCCTGAAGGCCCTCATGCCACACTGCAGCCAGTGACTGCTCCTTCCTCCCTGCCTCCCTCCAACCAGCACGCTCTTCTACCCAGTGCTGACTAGGTTAAACAATTACACTACACTAATTGGCCTGTGTCGGTCCTGATGAGAAAGTAAACAAATACTGCAGAGAAAAGCAGAGACAAATTGCATCTAATTAAATTGATGGGGGAAAAAAAAAGGGACAATGTTTTTCCACAGGAAAAAAAAAAAAAAGCAAATTGTAACATGACAAATATCACATGCTTGCAGCCATGTACCCCACCTGCTGAATTTCACACCTTTGCTTGGATGTGGCTGTGCCAAGCAGGGGAGAACAGAAGTGCCTTGTAGTCTCCATTAGTGCCCAAACTGCTGGGATGCCTCACAGGTTGGATGTTGTTTTTTGCACGCAGGGAGGTTGGCTGCCACCGTTTAGCCATTCCACCGATGCTGCTTGTGTGCATGCCTGCATATGTGTGTGTGTGTTCTGACCAGGGTGGGCTGACGGAAATACCTTAGTCTGTGAAAAGAATTCCCCCTTCCCTCTTTGCTCACAGGTTGGTTTGCCCATTCCTGGGGCATGAGCCTCCTGATGGCTTCTTACCACCCGCCAAATTCCCTTTTTTGTGACAGCCACCATCTTGGCTGATCTTGGAGGTAGAAATCCCTGACCTCAGAGCTGAAATCATAAGGCACCACATCTTGTATGAGAGAACAATGCTGTCTATCTGTAAGTGACGTTCACTTCAGTTCTTCTGTGAATCATAGCAACCCCTGGTACATTACCCTGCCATGAAAGTCTGGGAAGACAGAGGTGATGAGTAGGTGGGAGCATTATAAGTACAGATAAAAAATTTCTTTTAATTATCAAAAGAGAAAAAGCCAGGATAAATACCACACTGTCTGAGGCTCTGCTGCCTCCTCTCTGCCTCTCTCTATGTCAGTGGCCTCAGGGAAGTTAAAACCACATAAAGTTATTAGTCCCATGTGCACGTCAAGCCGGGGCAGAAACAGGGACTATTACAGGAGACAAGACCCTCCATACACCCAGAAAACCTTTTAAATCACTTTGCTTTGGTGAGTTGGTGAATAGGAGAACACATCCTTGATTCACCTGGGAAAGGATTATTTAAGCTTGATTACTTGGTAGGATGTTAATAAATAGGTAACCTCTATTTTAGGGGTCATGGACACACAACACAAAACCCAGAAAGCTGGGGCTGCTAAAATCTCCTTTCTCTGAATATTAGGGAAACCAGTGAAAAGGCACTGAGTGCAAGATCCAGCCAGCCACAGAAGCAGCTGCAATAGTGGTAGCTACATATGTAGTATACAGCTGAGCATTTCCATCCTAATCCTCTGTTTTGAGTTGCTCAGAGCTTTCCAGATGCTTTAGTTATCAGGATAAAATGTTCCAGGCCTGGTCTCTGGCAAAATGAATATTTTTAATAGTTCAAGATAAAAGTGGTTCCACTATTCTTGAGTGGGAGAAAAGTCCAAGGATCAAGGAAACAGATTTTTTTTGTGTGTGATTTTTTTTTCCTAATAGTTCATCTGCTAAGATCTCTGAGACACCAGATTTGAAGACTGGGATGCAGCAGCCCTTGCTGAGAGGGTCACTAGAGATCGGAACACATTGCAGTTATTGACCAGTGTGTTACAGGGAAATTTCTCTGTGATCCAAAAAGGGTTATGAGTCCTTGGAAATTATCCAGCAGACTTATGCAGTTTATTTAGGAAAGCTGATCCTCCCACTCTCCCCTCACACACACAGAGTTTCTTCTAGTAATATTGGGAGCAAACATATTCCTTGTTCGTGACTAATTTATCTATACAGAGATCCCAACAGAAATTAGCAAGATGAACCAGACGACCTCTTGAGATCCTCTCTAGCCTAATTTTCCTATTGTCTAGTCTAATGCACATCTGATTCATACCCTAAGTCCCATATAAACTTTGCATTGCTTGTGTGAATCTGTTTTTTGAAGTCCACTGATGAGCCATAGCACATAATAATATTACAGAATTGTGTTTGGTGTTCTTCCCTGTGGTCCTTCAGGTTGGTGCATGCTGAGCAGCCCACACTACATAACATGTGTATGTTTAATGTGTTGAAACTGCAGTAAATTCAGGGTGTGGTGTAACCCATTAATTCTTACACAGCTTGTAGAACACAGGAGGGAAGCACTGTGCCCTGTGATGGTTGTGAATTGCCCTCTACACAAGGGACATGTTCATGTTGCCATAATTTGGCTCTGTTCTGCAAGGCAGACACAGGAACTGGAGGAAGTGTTGCACCTCTTCCAAGCAGATGGTGTATTCTGCATGAAAATTTGGGCCACAGTGAAGATGATCTGGTTACCCATGCTGCAGACAGGAGCAAGCTAGAAAAAAAGGCACTGCCCCTGCCTCTGTTGTCCCTACTGTAGCTACGTTGCCTCTAATAGATCAATCAAAGTGGAAATACACACGGCTTTAAGGGTGCAGTTGTGAGGGGTTCACACGAGTTCAGACAACCTGCGTGGTAATTAGTGCTCTTCATACTTAGGTTCATACTGAATCTTCTCCAGCTGAAATCATAGGAGTGTTGCACCAAAATCAAGTGTGGCCTTAGCAATCCAGGTCAGCTGAAAATGTAGCATAATAGTAACATACACATCGTAACAGAAAAATCAGGGGAAAAAAAATAAGAATAGTGGAGAATATGAAACTAGCATGTCCATTTCAAAGGTGAGTAGCTGAGTCACAGAGAGACAAGAGCCTAAATTCCCAAAGGCAGGTAGGCAGGTAACTGAGGAGAGAGTACTTTCCCAAACTGGACAGGAAGTCAATAACAGGGCTTAACTTTGATCTCCTGACTTGCAGTCATCTTATGATGCAACTGTAAAATCAAGCCTTTTCCCAGGGCTTCTCAGAAAAGGTGAGTTATTTCTGCCCCTTAGCAGACACTTGTGCAGTTCACCTGGCTGGACATCAGAGATCTTCAGCACCTGCAGCATCCCTCAGCCCATGGGATGGGGCAAGGAGGGCGTTGCAGGAGCACTGCATCCCAGAATCACTTTGTGGGAAGGTTGGACTTCTGTGCAAATAACTGACTGAGTTGTTGCTAGGGAACAGTTGGGAGGTATGCTTTTGATCTCCCATATGCTTACTACTAATAAATAAACAAATAACAATAATTACAACAAACCCCAAGCCTGTTGTATCTCCAAGATTAATTAATGATGAAATACTGCTGAAATTCTGCAAAAGAAGGCAGCAAGGTGGGTTAGATTTCATATTTTCCTGCTGTGTATGGAAATGATGGTTGAAATTAACATTTTTTTTCTTCTTAAAATTTACCTTAGCTGGATCAGGTTAGTGGGAGGAGTGGGGGAGTATTCCCTTCACAGACAGAGGATGAGAAGGCAGACAGTAAATCTCCCCATGCCAGTTTTACTGGCATCCAGTTTTTCCTGCCTAGTACAGTTAAGTTTTTTAGATACTTCACTTGCATTTCTAATTCAGTTATTCTTCTGAAATTTATTCAAAGGATTTATGCTTATGAAATTATAATATAATGCTGCCTATATGCCAATGAGCTGCAGGCAAAGAAAATAATTTTCTTCAATTTACAGTTATGAGGCTGGAAGAAAATGATGCCTTCTTATCACCTCTTTTTCTTTGTATGCCTTGGTATTTTTTTAAGTCTTCAGAAGGCAGGAGCTGATGATGAATTCTTAAGCAGATCACACTGATAATTGTATTTCAGAACTGTCAACTCTGTGAAGACTGTCCACGGAGGTGTCTCAGTTCACTTGAGCTATTTGTGTCACTGCTTCTCCAGGAACTCAGCCCTCAATAAAACCCAAATCACTGGGGATATTGTTAAGTCTTCTGAAAGGATTATTAGATCGAAGGAAAATTTATGGATGACACTTTGTAACAATTAATCAGGAACTGTTGATGAAGTTAAGTTGGTTCTTTATTCTTGAACAGAAAAAAAAAAAAAGACGCAGCCCCTGTACAAATTGTCAAATGGCCTATTTTGTCACTCGATTTGATTAATGGACTATTTGGAGTCCCCAAAAAGTCCTAGTACAAATAAAAAAGAATCATAAATATTGAATAAGCTCACAGCATGCTTAACCTTGACTATGTTTTGGAACATTCTTGGAGAAAACTTTGCTATTCAGAAAATAAATTGCTAAGGGGATTAAAAAAAAAAAATTGGAGATTTTGGAAAATGTCACCTACCCAACCTTGTCATCCTGATTAGCCTGTCATGATAAATTAGCTTTTGTTAGCTTTGCAATGAGGTCAGAAACTGCTGATACAGTACTGCATTTTGCAAGTGGGGCTACACCTGGTCCACAAGAGGGGCACAGGATGGCAAGGAAAATACTCCTGCTTTTGGTGCTTTGTATGTCAGACAGTGCTGGAACTGCTAACAGGCTATTATCCTTTTGTACTGTAATTTATGGAAATGGAGCCCAAGGAGTGCTGAGAGCATGGGAGTCATGGTGCCATAAGGTTGTTTCTGAAAGGTTGGGCGAAAGATGTCCGGTGATCTGTGTATATGCAAATGACAAAACCAAAGCTTCAGCTGCAGAGAACACACACACACACACACATGTTCAGGCGTATTCAGGACACGCAGTTTCCATCTTTTCCTCCTGCTCCTCTGTCTCTCTATTTGCAACTCCGGTGCCCTCCTTCCCCCCAGAGCTCCCCCCCATTGCTTGATGCAGCTGTTTAGTCCTGACAGGTCCGACCAGTCGTTTTTGCTAACCTCTGATAGCATCTAGGTCAGCGTGATCCCAAACTGGCTTGCTTTTGTTCTCGGTTAACAAGAAATACAATGCTGTTAGTTTAGGCTGGGATTCCACAAAGCTCTTAAACTCCACGTGCTTCACTCCAAGAATGCAAGCAATTCCACTCTTCTCCTTCAGCAGGGCACTTAGGGTGCCTGCTTTAAGTTAGGCACATGTGAGACATGCTTGGGCTGAATCAGGCCCTCACTGAGGAGAAAAAATGCCACTTTACATATTGTTTAGTTGGCCCATTTTTCCAGCATGTGTCATATGCCAGCTCACTACCTCATCTCAGATGGCATACATGCAATAATGTACTTGAAAGCAAGGCTCAGGAAGTGGGAGAGATTGAGAAATCTGTGCAACTATTTCCAATAGCTGTACAATAACTGCTCATCAGATTTTGTTAAATCTCTGAATGTAACACAGGAATTCAAACAGGGGAATTGTTTTTTGTGTCATCACTTTCCATTTGGAGCTTTAAATATTACTTTAGGATTCATTTTTATGAATGATCACAGGTAGCCAGCCCTCTGCCTCCCACAGAAGAATAACACTGCAGGAACAGAGAGGGCTGGGCTAGAGGTGGCACATGGTGCATTGGGCACCTGTCTGGGGAAACCAAGGTGCTGGCTCCGATTCTCCCTGCTGCTGCCTTCCCTAGCCATTGGGTCAGTGGGCGCCAAAGGGAAATGCTTTGCTCAGAAAGGTCTGCCTCAGGAAATTAGGGATAGGAAAGTTGCAGAAATGGTTTGGTCCATTTTCATACTTGTACTTCAAAGTGGTCATGCAGCATGTGGGAAAGAGAAGGGAAACACCTAGTTTTCAAAGGTTCTGGGTATTTCTTTAGGATATACAACTGAAGGTCTTTTATAAAATACTTTCATAACTATACAGTACTATGGTCTGTGGTTAAAAAATCCCATGGACATTACCAGCCTCAGCTGGGGTGGGGTGAGGCAGGAGTTTTGTGGGGAAGATAACAGAGTTTCTGCTGAGGAGGGTGCAGGTCAGCCAGCAGGCAGGACATCCCCCCAGTGCTCTGCTTGGCCACAACACCTCCCTGGAATAAACACTCTACTGAAGACACGTTCTTGCAGTTTTCTCAGCAAGGTGCGAAGCCAAGATCCTGGCAGTGATTGTTAAGGATGGGAAGGGAGGGTGCCAAGAAGATGGAGCCAGGCTCTTCTCAGTGGTGCCAAGCAGTAAAACAAAAGGCAATGGGCAGAATTACAGAACCACAATGTTGTTAGGGTTGAAATGGACTTCTGGAGATCATCTAGACCAGCCTCTCTTCCATGGCAGGATCACCTGGAACAGTTTACACAGAAATGCTTGCAGGTGTGTTTGGAATGTCTCCAGAGAGGGAGACTCCACAACGTCTCCAGGCAGCCTGTTTCAGTGCTCTGCCACCCTCAATGTAGAGAAGTTCTTCCTCATGTTGGGGTGAAGCTTCTTGTGTTTTAGTTTATGGCCACTGCTCCTCATCGTGTCATTGACCACCACTGAACGGAGTCTAGCCACCATCCTCTTGGCACCTGCCTGTGATGGTTCTGTCTTCTTTATCTCTCTGCCAAGGTCAGGATTAATACATGGGAAATGTAGGTTTCATGTTCGGACTTGGATGTTTATTATTTCTCATCTGTTTACAGACTCATGAGGCATGAGCTCTAACTAGCAAGTTAGAGAAATGAGATAAAAACGGAGTACTTCTCTATCTCTACCAGGTCTTTTCAAGGACAATCTGTCCAATTATGAAATGCCATCTAAATTGTTTTTACTTTAAACCCAATAACCAACTACTTGCAGTCTGCAATGCGGATTCCATCAACCAATTACAGGAAACCACCCAAACCCATGAAGGTGAAGGTGAAGGTGAAGAAGAAGGACTCAGACAATGCCCCAAATCCTCCATCTTAACTCACATGTATTACTATGCCCTAAAATCCCAAAATCCAAGTTTCCAGAATTCTAACACCTGCCTTGGAGATATTTACGTACATTAATGAGATCCCCTCTTCAGTCTTCTCTTCAACTGACTAAAGATCTCCAGCTCCCACAGTGTTTCCTCATAAGAGAGATGCTCCAGACCCCAAACCATCTTTGTGGCCCTCCTCTGAACCCTCTCCAGTAGCTCCTTGTCTTTTTTGTCTTGAGGATTGTAGAACTGGACCCAGCACTCTAGATGTGGCCTCACTAAGGCTCAGTAGAGGGGTGAGGATCACCTCCCTTGACCTGCTGGCCAAATTCTTTGCAATGCGTTCCATGATCCCACACAAGGTGTCCCTGGCCACAAGGACACATTGCCACCTCATGTGAGCTTGTCACCTACCAGGACTCTCAGGTCCCTCTTTATGTGCAGGTGACCATGTACTGGAACAGGTTGCCCAGAGAGGGTGTGGAATCTCCCTCACTGGACATATTCAAGAATCATCTGGACTTGATCCTGTGCAATGTAGGGCACCCTCCTCAAGCAGGAAGGTTGGATCAGAGCAGGAGGTTGGACCCTGTGTGGTCCCTTTCAACCTTACCCATTCTGTGATTCTGTGAATTTTCACAGGAGCTGGGTGAAATTCTAGTGAAATTCCAGCCCTGGGAATTGCACTCTACCTGAAAGGAATTCCTGCTGCTGATTCACCTGTGAAAGCCACAGTGGTCCTAGGCAGAACCACCCAGGGTTGTCACAACAGGCTCCATAACTGGCTTTGGGATGGGGCTCTTTCTTGCTGAATTGTAAGGATTCTTGCTGATGTATTTTGTGTGGGATTTAGACATTTACTATGTCAGGGAGACTGAGCGAAACTGAACAGACTGTTCAGCTCCGTTGTTGGCATGCCCACAGAGAGAGAAGAAACTTGTGCTCTATTTCCTGAGTCAGTTGAGTCTCTGGAGCACATCTAGGGCCCAGAGCCTTCTCTGGATAGTGAATAATACCTTCTGTGTCAAATGTAGGCACTAAGAGTGCTTAGAGCATGATCTGTTTGCTCCTGTAGGTGTCCAGATGTAAGGTTTTAGGTACTTTAAGGCAGTAGCAATAGGGTGGGAAATTGTGAATCAAATTCTGTGCTAACAGGACTCTCAGGCTGCAGAGCAGTGCCTCTACTCTTTGTTCAAGAGATCCTACAAAATAAGGTAATACACAAGAAAGCACTGCAGCTGGTGAGAGGCTAGTGAAAGCTTTCAGGTGTAGTGATTATGATGGCCAGTCAAGAACAGGGTGTCTGAGTTCTCTTGCTACATTTAATTTATGGTAAGCAGAACAGCTCCAGAAAGGGGTATCCCTATTCAAAATGTCTCTATATTTTTTTGGTTAGGACCTTCCTAAAAAGCATTTAAATCACCTTGGAAGAAATTAATTTATTCCCTGCTTGCATCTCAGGTAGGTGCTCAGAACACTTCTTTTTCAGGGCTACCAGACTGGGTCCTCCATGGTACAAGGAAGGGATGCCTTGAACATGAATGTCAGCATGGCTTAAAGGTAGACCAGGCATATAACATTGCAGTACCTGATGGTAGGGGTGTGTCTTGCACAAAAAGGACACATAGATGGAGAACTTGTTGTCTGGAGAACACTACCACTGCTGGAAGAGATGCAGACCTGGTGCCTCCTTGATACTTTGCTGGTGAGCAGAGGTTTGGAGATGTCAGAATTCGTGATTTTTCATTACCTACCCTTGGCATGCTTGAGTAAATACTGCAAGGAGTCCTCCAACATGTGAAGTCATAGGAAGGCTTTTTTTGCAGCTCCTTTGGAGCAGATCAAAATGCTTTGCTTTCTAAAATAAACTGTTCCTAGTGTCTTTCGTACAGCTGCCAAAAGAGTAAGATCAACTGCAGTCCACAGTTTCTTCTAACTTTCCCAAACAGACATTAAAATAAAACGCCCTTTACTAAACATTAGGTAGGATTTTTCCTTTGATGACTATGCCCCCAAAAGACAGCTCAAATCAAGGAAACATGAGGAAAGATTCAGCCATTTGAAGGGTGCAGATTTCATTGTTATTGTTTGCCAGTGAAAGAACAACAGTGCATAAGAAAACATGTATACTAAATAACACTAATTACATTATAAAGAGCACCAGGCATCCTATAAAAACTTGTTGCCTAAATGTGTCTGTAACAATTTATCAGCAAATGATCTTCATGCAAAGGAGCCAAAGCAATTAGCTGGGGGCTGGCTGAGCTCTGCACTCCTTCCACATGCTGTGTAGTAAAACAGACCACCACCATAAAAAAAAAAATCCTGTCTATCTCAAAATGCTAGGTCAGTGGTTCAGCTGTTTCACTAGGGTCTTTTCTGTGCTAATTTGCCATATTTTAGAAAGCATGTTACACATTATTCATTTTTTTACCTTCTCTTCTTTCACTCCCCCTGTGATGGTTTGGCTACATGTGCCCAAGACTAAACCCCCTGCAGAAGAATTAGCATAGGCTAGAACTCTATCAACAAGTAAGTTTCACCTGAAAGTGGACATACTTATTCTCCAGGTTAAGGCTGACTTTTATTTATTTATATTTTTAAACTTCTTTGACTAACAGGTAAGTAAAAACCTAATGATGATAATGAAATAACATTAACTCACCCTGCCTGTTTCAGTTTTGTTTTTGTGATTTTAATTTAGTGCTTTCATTTAATCTAACCCTTACACCACCATCTGATTTAGAAGATATAAATGGCAGGTATATGGTATTTTCCCTTTTAAGAGGTATTGTAATTTTGTACACTAGGATAACACCTGTGGATCAAGCCACTGAGCTTTGGATAACTGCAGACTGGGAGCATTGTGAAGATGTGAGTACAGATTTGCTTATACTTCTTTCCAAGAAAATGTATGTAAGTTATAGTGGCTGCTTTGTGTTTTTATAGACTGGAACCATGTTATTCATGGGATGTGGAGTATAACGTTGATTTTGTGTTTCGACTCTTCGATTTTTCTGTAAATGCAGAGAGGAGAAAGCAATTTGGCTCTTGCTCTTCACAGATGGGAAGATATGGTCTTTGATCTTAATGCTACAACTAGTAATCAAATGTTGGTTTCCTGGCTTTTAATGTGTGAATGAGTTGAAAGATGCTCTCTAACAAGCCATGTGTAGTGGGTGAATGATGCTTTGTGTAGCTCATTCTCGACACATTTATGATATAAAACAAATGTATGAAGGTCTTTTGATCCGTGAGCTAAGGCTGCCTATGTTGACAGAGACAAGGCAGGAGTATTTGGAGACTTTGTAAAGTATCCACATGCACTGTTGTCTCCCTGCCCTTACCCTGTTATTGCTTATCTTTCTGTTTGTTATGTACAGTGTTTTCTGCTAGAATAGTGTTAATATTCACTTCATGTGAGCTTCACTATTACATCTGCCCTGAGTGGAAATAGCATGGTGAAATCTTTTTAGACTTAGGGTGTCTACTTTTGGGGTTGGGAAAGGACATAGCAGCTCTTATGGCCATGCAGCTGCACAAAACCTGCCTGTTTCGTCTTTATCAATGAATGGCACCCAGTGCCCAAGGAGTTCAGCAGCTGTATTTTGCTTGGAATTATATGTGAGGAGGATCTTCCTTCTTGTCATTTTATTTATCATGAACAGCCATTTTAATTTCTTCCCAGTGGCAATTATACTGATATCACCACTTCTAAATCAGAAATGACACTGCAGTGGTTATGTTATGTTGACTGGGCATCACCTAATTTTTAAGTGGCATTCTTGCCCCATCATTGTGATTATATCCCTTTCTAATACGTAATATAAGAAAAGATCTACATAATGGGGAAACATACATATTAATATATTCCATGACAAACATGTTAACTTTACATATTAATCATGGTAAATAGAAGTCATGTTTTACATTTTTCATCTTCAGTACACTGGTCTCTTGACAGCTCACTTTCCCTCTGGTTCTATTCATTCCAGTCCTGGTGTATTTTCCACTGACTCTGGTTACCCTGTTAGTTGTAGAAGGAGAAGGCAGGTCACATCCACCTGGTTAAAAGGGAAAAAGGGAAAAACAATGTTACTGGATAATGTAATATTACTGCTCTTCTTACTGCATTCAGGTCTGCATGAAGGGACTCGAATATGTGCAACAAACATATGTGTGTGATAATGAGATTGTTGGTGGAAAGTCATCTTGAAAAGACAAGGAGCAATTAAGCTTGCTTACTTATACAAGTTAGAATGACAATATGCCAGTGGTGGTCCCGCTCATCCATATAACAGGGTTCTCCTTCCCTGCTTAGCTGTACTGGGAGAAGCATTTCCTGTGAAACCTCTGCCATGACTCCATCATAAAGCAATCTGCCTTCCTCCCTTTCATACACCATTCATTCTCACACTCGCATCACTGTTCTGATTTCAACTGAGTGCCTGCTAGCAAGCACCTGTATTAGAATAATTTAAGAATTCAATGCAAAGCCTTATTATAACTGAGTATTTATTTGTATTGGTGTACTTTCTCATTCAATTTTAATTGAATACTTAAAGATGTCAGTGGGGAGATGGGCAGGTTGCTCACAAATGCTTAATAATGCGATGTGTGGAGTCAACAAATAATGCACCTTTCTTTTGCTATCTTGAAGATTTAGATAGGATATCTTGGATGCTATTGACAAGGAGAGAAGTGTGGAACAATTGGAACATATGATAGTGTTAGATAACAATAGCTATCCTTATGCATCTTGAATTGAATGATGAAGCCATCAATTAGAGAAATAGCCTTCTGAGTATATATCATTGACAAGAAGAATACCAGTATATTGCATTTCTGGATGAAGATCTCAGTGATCTGTAATTCAAAAAGGCATTGAATAGTATATACAGTCAAACTAATTCTATTACTTTGAAAATCAGAAATCTTTTGACCATTTTTTCTGGTTTTCTGGTTTGATTTTTTTAGCTACAAGACTCTTTCAGACACTGAAGGTATTTGTACTTTATATTAATAACTGAAACAGTGCTTTCTCAGTTAGTATTAAGATTCTATTCTTCTTCACAGTACGCATTTTTAGTGGACACTTTCAGGGCTTAAAGGAGCACGAGGAGCAGTTCATTCTAGTTGCTGTCTGGTCTCTTAATTAATTCTTACACACGGGTATGGGGATCCATTCACACCCTATGAACTCTGTTAGAATCCCTCTCCACAACAAGGAGCAGACCTGGCATGCACTTTATGCCATAGCCTTTATTTTCAAGCTAAATTCTCTCGTGTTCTCCCTGGAATGTCTGATAGTTTCTATACCTTCTGCACCTCCCAGCTTTGGGTGGGTTTTTTTTGTTTGTGTTATGTTGTTGGGGTTTGTTTATTTTTAAAATAATCATTAGTGTTGTTTATAGCAGAAAAGCAACAGAAAGAGTCAAAGAGATGGAAGCTGCATTATAATAAATAAGGAATTCCCAGTTTTTACAGTTTCCATTATCAGTTTCATTTCTTTTACTTATATTGCAAAGTGAGTAAATATTTCATGGTCAGGGCCAAAATTTATTCTTGGATCTTTACATAGGTTCCAAAATATACAGCAGCAGCATCAGACAGTGAAAACAGCTCTGTAGGAGAATAATGAAAAAATATGAGGAAAGACTGTAATTAACAGGGTGTTTGACTAACTATAAAATACAATTAAAAGAATGAAAATAACTATTCATGACCATTATCTGTATTGTTATTATTATTATTATTTTGTTGAGATTTTTTTAACATGGACTCCTTTGTGTGAAATCAGCTTTATGATCTAAATGTTTAGGTCCTCTTCATTTTGTTTGCTTGTATGCAGAAGATCATTATATTAAAAAATTGATCCTACCAGGCATGCCAGTGATTGTTGCAGTGAAGAATTTCTAGAGCCTTAGGGGATAAAAAAGAGTCACTGCCTTTCCCAGAAGCATCTGAAAAAACTAATGAAGTTTGGTGGATCTCAAATGTATTGACAATATATGGCCTGATGAGGGTAAGAAAAAGCTCAGGTCTTTCAGGAAAACAGCAGGTAAAAGAAATTGCTGTAGCTTTCCCCCTTCTAAATCTAATCAAATGAAACCACCTACAGGCCAATATGCTTCTTGAGTGCACTTTGCCCTGGAAATAGTGTTGTATTATCACCCAAAACATAAATAATGCAATAAAAGAAAATGGTTGTTGTCTTCTTAATGAGCTAATGTTAAGGCACCCTTCGCTCTTCTCTCTTTTCATAGACTGATGCAAAGAGCAGCATCCAGTGGTTGAGAGCGTTTTTTGAGTGCTGCTAGGAAAGTACAAATGAGAAAACAGGTTTAATTATACTGCTTACTGCATCTAGAGGTCCATGTGGTTTGACCGTCTGTGTTAGGACACCCTGTAATTTGGAGGAATTCTCTGTGCACTGGCACCATAAATGTACTGCTATCAAAAGGATGGTTAATAATCTAAAGTTGGCTGTTAACATTGCTGGAGCTGGTGTCTATAATTTCAGTGAGTGACCTGAATGACTCTGCAATGAAAGACTGAAATGTCACTCTCCTCCTTTACTTTGTTTGCCTTGAGCAAAGACTGCTCCAGATTGTGTACATCCACTGAGGTCCAAATGATGAAAGGGCAGTGCGTAAGTGTAGATTCAAGGCTCAGCTAAATCTCCCTGCTCTGGCAGAATAGTATGGAACATGAGGAAGAGGGCATGGGTGAAAAATAGGATGATCTCCTCTGGAGCAGCTTCCACTGTGGCTATCTTTTCCCATCTCTGAGCAAAGTGAGCCTGGCTATAGGGGCCTGGCTCTCCCTTGCTCTCTTAGCTGCCAGCCACAAGTAAATCAGACCTGATGCCTGTGGCTAAAGGCAAAGCAAATGGTTTCCATTACCCAGGTATTTATTTTGCACCTGCTGCTGTGACATCTGTGTAATAACAGTTACATATGACAAAAGGTAGTCTGACCTGACTTCAAGTATTTCATTGCTTTTTTTCATTGTGCTGAGTGAGCAAGCAAGCAGAGGAGTCATAGTCTTCATGGGAGGTAGAACTGTAGAATCATTTAGGTTGGAAGAGACCTTTAAGATCATCAAGGTGCCCCAGACCATCCAGCTGAGACACCGGTGGAGTGGCAAGTGCAAAGACCTTTGCTGTCAGGAATCTTAAACCCTTGTTTCCGATGTGCCTCATTGGTACAGCTCAGATGCAGTAAAGGAGTAAAATACTATCAGTAAATTTCAGAAAGTTCAGTATTTGCATTTCATTTGGAAACCTATGACATTTTGGCATATTTTCACTGGAAGGCCAGAGCAAGGCTGATTGAAGATCAGTGTCGGCATTAAAATATACAAGGCATGGAGAGCTGGTGCTCTTCAGAGCAAAGCCAGGCTGCCAGGCACAGAACCAGGGCAACCCTGGGACAGAGAATAGGACTGTTAGGGTTGGTGTTTTTTTAAAACACAGTGTTGAGCAAAGAGATTAATTCACCCACAACACTCTGAAATGATATTGTGTTGGAGTGACACAGGTTCTTAGAGCAAATATGCTTGTTTTCAGAGCTTAGTTCATATTGCCTGATGTACAAGTGTCAGGACTGGGAGTTGTTCAACCTTTCCACTTACAGTGTGGCAGATAGGAAAGCACTGGAACAGCACTATTCTCTGTATTAGCTCTGGTACAATATGGCTCATTTTCAAGGACCAAGAAACATTTCCATCATTTGGATAAGCATGGATTTCAGATGTACTCTGGCAAAATTATGATGAGAAGCTCCAAAAAAATCTAAGCCTGAGTGACCATTCCCCTCCAGACATCTTGAAGGCACTATCAACAGTTTGTTTACTGAAAATGCTAAAAGGTACTGCTGCCATTTATAAACTGGTAAAGTTCTGACTCTATTTCTGGAAGCAAAGAAATAATTGCTTTCACCTTTCCACCTTGCACTGTCCGTAATTAGAAGAAAATGTGACATAATGCCAGGAAGATAGAAGAAAATAATCTAGAAAGCAAAGGCATTGGCATTAGTGCTCACTGCAGTATAGTTGTGAAGCAATTCTGTTAGATTTAGGACTGTATCTGATTTACAAGCAGGGGAAAAAAGCCTGAACTCATCTGAGGTGAACCACAGACTTTGGCTTTCATCCAGTCACCTGAACACATCACTATCAACAACCTTTTTTTGCCCCTGCTAGATACAACCCTTGTCTCTACAGCATCTTTTACCTACAGCCCACCACTCGTCTTACAGGGTTCTAGTTCATACCATGCGAGTCAATGCTGAAATGCTTTGTCAATACAAATTCAATTTCAAGTTCATTGAAAAGGAGGAATATTTGGCTCTTTCCTCTTTGCTCCATAATGTGTGTTTTGTGACTGCTGAACATGGCAGCTTTCCACAAACAAGAAAGGATGAAATGACAAAGAAGTTGCCTCATCACATTAACAGAATGAGAGACACGGCAAATTAAATCACACAGGTGGAAAAAGAACTTGCTGGTTGTTTTGGTCTTTTTCCCCCACGTAGGTAGAAAAGATATTGCACATTGTAAAGAAAAATTGTAGTTTCTGTGGTAAAATAGAAACTGGATATATTTGCCATAAATCTATTCAAATTTTGTTGCAGAGCATATAGGCAAAACCCTGTGCTTTCTTATGTTTACATATATTACAAGATAACTTGATTCACCCCCTCCGAAAAGGGAGAAAAGCCTGAAACACTTCTAGCAGCCTTCCTCTCTATAATTATTTTCACCCTTTATTTTTTGTTGGGAGTAGGGAGGGAAGCTGAGAGAAAGAAGGAGGAAAGATGGAAAAAGGAGGTATCAAATAAGTCAAGATCGTGACTTACAGGAGTGAGGGGAAAAGCTGTTTTATTGCACTAGGATGGAGAATAATCTGTCCCTCACAGTCCAATTCATTTAGAGAATGCCCAGCAACTGGAGGGTTGCCTTTTTAGCAGTTCCTCCAGAGCAAGGTTCATTTTGCCACCACCCATCATCTGAGAGCTCAGAGCTTGCAAAGCTGCTCCCATTGCCACCACAGCTCTTACAACATCATTGACTGCAAACACTGAACTGAATTTCCCAAGATTTTGGGAGTTATCTGGAGGCCCTGGAAAGTTTCACTACAACTTGAGGTTAGGCAGGTCTGTGGGTTAAAACTGGTTTTTTCCAGCAGCATGAACATGCACACAGAAACAAGAGCCAGGTTCTCCTCAGAGACTGTTTTTACACTCTTTCAAGAGCGTTATTCTTGTTCCTCATTTACATTCCCAGGAGAGGAAACCGACTCAATATCTCTCTTATTTGTAGGCACTTGTGATAGCAGATTGAGGTTTCCCAGCTCAGTAAGAAGTCAAATGATCCAGTAACTGACTTTGCATCTTGATTACTGAGGATACAGGAAAAATAATGTATTTTATCCACTTTCATCTGGCTACTCTTACCGCACCCTATGCAGGGAGGAAAGGTACATTATGCTGCTTGTATGCAGGGGTTATTTTGGAAGCAACACAACCCAAGGAGAACACCTCATTAGGGCTTCAATGAGGGATTACACACAGGTGTCAAGGGGCAAATAAGCCAGGCATTTTCAGCATTATTCTTGTTTAATGTTATGAAATGGCTTTCAAAACTCTGGATGCAAATAAAACTTTCCAATAGGCTGCCAGGAACAGTCATGCCAATAATGCCATGCCAATGTGAATGAAGTTGGAGTGTTTTTCTTTGTAGCAATCAGACATGCCACACAATGTATTTCTGCGGAGTTCTCTTTCTTGGGTGGTTGAAATCACTTGGCTGGCAGCCTCGTGCCTCCCAGCTCACCTGAGGCATGCTGTAATCAGCCAGAACCGTGCTGCATGTCATGTCTTACTGCTTCCAGAAAATATACAAATTTCCTTTCCTTCTATTCCCTTTGTGAATGAGTCCCTTAGGGGTATGGTTTTAAGACAGCGCACAGGAAGCCTTTGCACAGATCCTTGTAACGCATAATGAGATTTGTGTGCCTGCCTACTTTCTCTGAAAATGAACCCTAGAACAGCAAAGTGACTTGGTCTGGCACTTGCTTGGTCCTTTTGACCTCCCTCTTGTGACAGAAGAGAAAGACTTCCCTCCTTCTCTTACAGAAAGCCTGGAGGGTAGGTTTTTATGATGTGCTGTCTGGTCTTGCAGTAAACAGAGAAATTTCTTGAGGTTTTTAGAGTCATCAGCTCCAGTTCTGAAGAAAGATACCATTGTTCAGTACTTCATGGGTTAAACTTGTCTTAAGAGTACAGGTGCAATGAATCTGCATGTCCTATGACAGAAGGCTTGAATGCAGAGTATTTGCTTTAAAATGACATTGGAAAACACTGTAAGTCCTAGAGAGGTAACTGCTTATGACAAGTAGAAAAGTCTCACCTGCAGAAGAGGTGCCAAGAGCTCATGCTCTTTCCAAGCCTTTTTTTCTTATTACTGCACCCTGCAGTATTCAGTGAAGTGGCTCAGTGAAAATTCCCCTACAAATTTCATGTAAGCTTCTTGTACACAGCCCATTGTTAATGTTTTTTTGTAAGACCTACAAAAAAAGCCAGAGAAAGAACATGCTGTAAACCACCACCAAAACCTCTGGGCTGTTATGGATTGTGGGAAGGTTTCTTGCAGTCTGCCAGGATCCATGCTGAGTGCCTGGGGAGCTGAAAACTGCTCTTGTCCTGTGATAAGGGCTTTACATGAAGCAGGCTCTGCCGGAGGCACAGCAACTTACAACTTGTGTTGAACCAGCACTGCCAAAATGCCCCTTATAACCAGCATCAATTGATGTCAAAAATGCTCCAGCCCTATAATCTAAGTAAAGAATATGAGTTTAATGGGAAAATATACATTGAAAAGTATAACTGAGATCAAGGTATTGTGTGCCTAGGCCATGTACACAGAATTCTGTTTTTTCTCACTGAGAACCAGCAGGCTGTACCTCACAGTTTCGTGGGTTTTGCCTTGGGCCTGGTCTAGATGCACTTCTGCACTAGTAAAACACAGCAAGTGCAGTAAGTGTTTACCCCCTCTGATATTGCCATTTCATCTGGTCTAATAAGATCCAGCTTTTATTTATGTGTGTAACTGTGCCTGAGAGAGGCAGGAAGAACACACCAGCTGGGGAGGAAAAAGGAAAAAGAAAAAAAAAATATTCCCGGGTACCTACCCAAGGAGTTAATGCATTGGGGCGTATGTGAAGGAGTTAAAACACTACGCAGGTACAGATCCTGTGGCAATTACAAATGTTATTGAAATAAAAACCAGAAACAGGAAGCCAAAAAACAGGTCCCTAAGGCAGGCATCTGTCTTAAATGATATCATTTGTCAAGTTTCCAGCATTTTGTGGTTGTGAACACAAAAAGAAGTTCTGTGTTACACTAAGGACATTACATACTCATTAGTTGGAATGTTCCTGAAGTACATAATACAGGATTTTCATTTAATAAGAAGCAGCTACTTGCAACTGCATTGCACATAAAATAAATTCTGGGCACGCTAATTGCCATTCAAGGATGTTCTACCTAATTTTTGACAGGCTTTTCTTCCCCGCCCCCCTTAGACGACACTGTAAAAATTGTAAGCAGATTCTATTACTAAAGGTTTAAAATCTTCCGAGAATATATTCTTATTTCTGAAATCTGAATTTCTTCAGTCATGAGTTATGATGTTTTTAATGCAAATATTACAGAACAAAAGGAAAAAAAAGTTATCTACAGGAATATTGTAGCAAGAATGGAGTAGTAAGAAGGCAAAATACATACACATACATATACAGGCGTGTCTCTTGGTACAACAACTCTCCAAGTCATCCCCCCCGTCTCGACGAACAAGCCTAGCTTTAATTAATTGGTTTAGTTCCTCTATCTGAACACTATTAGTGCATTAGTTTTAACTAATATATAAGCTTCCCCCTCACTGCCCTGCCAATGACCTTAAGCTTCACATGGTAGGAAAGCCACTTGCTGTAGAATAGAAAAGTAATTTATCCATCATGATTGTTCAGCCCTGGCCCCTCTGTAAAACAGCAACTGACAATTGTGCTGTGTTATGGATGGTACGTTTGTGGTGTGTACAATAGTGGTCAGAGCATCAAACTCACTTCCCTGAACACTGCAGGCAGGATTTGAAAAGTGATCGTAGAGAGAAGTGACCACTCGCTGAACGATGTCCCTCCATTTCCAAATCTTTTTTTTTTTTTCAGTAATTCCCCCTATCTTTTTTTCTCAAAAGAAAGATCAGTGCTGTTTTCTCAGTTTAAGTAAGAGCAGTATGTAGTTTTCCATTCATAAAAGTATGTCATAATAATAACAATGAAAAAAGAGGTTACATTGCTTTTATTTTACCTGGGATTTCCCTTCTTCTTTCCACATTTCAGCATTCAGCATATTCCCTCAAAACATAATAAATTTCTATTCTGTAGCTTAAGGGATCCATCAGTTAAAATGTTAGTCTTTCATCTTTATTACCCTCCCATTAAAATGAAAGAAACCGGGACACACTTCAGTTTAGAAGAAGCAATTTAGTTGGTAATGTCCTTACTACTCAAGTCTTTACAAAGAGAGAAAGTGCATTATTGCTTATATTTCACACATCTATCTGCATAAGAAGCAACTAAAGCTTTCAGACACATATGATATTAAATTTAATAATATTCTTTGATTAGATTATTTTATTACAGCATTTTTCCATTACTAGTCATTTCCCGTACACATTTACATTCATAAAACCTGCAGGTTTTTCTTTGTTTGTATGTGTTTATACGTATTCATAAAGCAAGGAAAAGATTTTCTGGTTTGCTACAGCTGTTAGATTTGAAAAGAACAGATTAATAACTAGCCACCACGTAGGACTAGGTTTTCTTGTACACTGCACCAGTAACCCTTTGCTATAATGAGGACACAAAGAGGCTCACATCAGGCTGCTCCTCTTCTTCATAACTCAAAAGCGTCACAGTGGCAATAGCCTCTAGTGCTATTTGTCTTTAGTGCAGTTGTGACACTTCGGCATGATCCATAATTTGGCAGCTATTTACCGTGACATTTCCCTTCAGTGCAGCCATAACATTCAGTGAAGCCATTATTTGGTTCCATTTACCATATAAATTGTATTGTCGTGCATGCATGCTAGCAGCTACATTAGGTACCTGAAAATGAGTAAATCTTGTAAAATAGATACTAACAGCTATTCAGCAGAGAAATTTCTTTACTCCTCAGACAGAAGTAGGAATATATATAATATCTGCAAACACTACTGCAAACTTTTCCTTGAGGGATTGCAATTATCTGTATTTACATGACACAGCAGTTACTCATATCCACTTACTAAATATACACTTTATGTGTATATACATTACACACATTTACACGCATACAAACATACAGCAAACTATTGCTTGGTAGAAACCCAACTTGATTCAAAGAGGTATTAGGAGAATCCAGCATAGCAATTAAGTAGGAAGCATATCTGTAAAATGTGCTGAGGGTTGCAAGCCAGGAGAGAGCGAGTACGTGTGTGTCCGTGTGCGCGTGCGTATGCACACATGTGACAGACTCAGGAAAAAAGCCAGCTCTTCATCTAGTTCTTTGTTGTTTTTCCATGGAAGCATATGTGTGTAGGGAAGGGAAATTCGGTTATTAGCCTCAGCAAACAATGCCAGATTCCTCTGTAGCAAATTCATTTAGAAAGGTAAAATTAGGATGTAGTGCTAGCAACCACATCTCAATGAGCTGCTATTATTAATAGTATTATTATTTAAATCCCTGCTCTCTACATATAGTGTACTTAGTACTTCCAAGGCAAATGTATTATTATTTTTAATCATTTAAGTCCCCACTGTGCACACAGCTTTTAATACACCTTTTTTGCAAGCATATTAAGTGTATTGTTATTAATCCCTTGCTGTGACTCTACAGTATTTCTTTTCCTTGTATGTTCAATGTCCTATCATCATTTAAACCTCTCAGTGTGTGCATGCCATATACATTTTCCTAGGCATCTAATATTTAAACATTATTTAAATCCATCATAGCTTACTTATTCAAAGGCAACCCTGCCCCCACAGCTGTAAGTTTGCAGAATGCACTTTTAAATAAAGTTAGGGGTTTTCCCCTACTGCAAGCCAAAAATTATTATGAAACTCATCAAGAAGGCCTTATCTGCATGTTTAAGAAATACTTCCCACCCTCTCTCCATCGATAATGCTCTCTTTCAGCAATTTAAAGCATAGAAGTTGTATCTTTAAAAAAAAAATTACATCTTCATTCCATATTCATTCAGGGAAGAGCTATCATGTTGAGACCCTGAGCTACTCTTCCAGCTTAACATAAACATTTGATGAAAAAGACAATCCCAATGACCATAGCCTAACCTAAACACCAAAAGGGCTATGAGATTTGTACAGAGGCTATCCAAGTTATGCATATAACAAATGTAAGCCTTTTATTAATGCTGTGATCAGTATGAAAGTGCTAAACAACAATCTGAAGCCAAAATTAAAATGAACGTCATATCCGAATATATATGTGTGAAACCTCCAAAGGTTCCTCTCTTGCCCTATTTTGATCAGCGAAGAAGCCCGGGGCAGTTGCATTATGCAATGTTACATATGAAGTAACATATTAAAAAGAAAGTAGAATGTATATCCAAACAGAATCCTGTTACAGGAAGAATTTTTTATGACAAAAAACATACAGAATTCACTGCCTCAGAAACACCAAATCTATTGAACTGACAGCGATCAACACATCTGAAAATTGGGCCACTTGGATAGTTTTGGCATTTGACTGCACGAATTTAATTTGAAAAAATTGTTACTCGTGCAACCCTTCTGTACATATTACAGATATAACCAACTGTATTTTTTTTTTTGCCACAGTACATCCCAAACAACATTGGTTTTTTAAGTTGCATTTAATGACCAAAGACTTCACCTTATCTATGAACAAGAAAAGACATCACATGCCTAGCAATAAAATTCTGAGAACTTTGCATGCTCTGTATGGTAGGTACTTGAGAGTTTGCATCCTTCTAGCATTCAGCTGGAAAGCCAATATACCTTTCTAATGATGCAAAACACAAACACAACACAATATTTGTGTTATCAGACATGAAAGAAGAAATATGTTTCTAATGTATCTTACTTAAGATGAAGTTCTTACTTAAAACAAAAATCATGGTGGTTTGATGCTCACCTTGAGTAAAAGAGAAAAATGGTCACAAGGACTCAATCCATTCCACCTTTCCCCAAAATCCATCAAAGTGAGACTAAACTTAGTAGTCAGGCATGGCCCAAGAAAGAGACAGTTCTCCATTGTACACAATTCTTTATCATGCTACTGACATATGCACTAAAAATTTACATTAAGAATGCACAAAATTAAAAATATTTTTCCATCTGCACTACTGAATAAAATGTATGTTTTCCTGTGTTACGATCAAAAATGTAGTGTACAGTCAGTCCTGAACAATGCCCTAAAATTTAGTGGACCCTGGATTTTTTCCTTCAAGCCCTAGACGTTATCAACCTATCATTATGTTTATTGTGAGGCATATGATCTTTGGAAATTTCCATCTCTTCAACTACATACAAATGAATGTAATTTCAAAAGATGTGGCAAAATTGGCCTTTAAGATCTTAAAAGTTTGCTATGGAAAAAAAAAAAAAAAGATGTAGAGAAAGCAGTTTCAAGTATTTTATTGTTCTGGAAAATATTATGCTTCTAGCTGGAATTCCCACTGTACCATTAATAATATCCACTAGGTGAGGAAGAATTTTTGAAACTTTACAAAACCCTTTAACTGCACCCACTAGGAAATCAATGGCTGAGCATCAGCACGTGTACCAGGTATTGTGACTATAGACTTAAAATGGTCCTGCTGTTTGTAACAGGGCTTCTGCAGAAGCAGTATTTGGTAAAAGTAGAAGTAGCAGCCTGATTATGGGAAGCCCTTCAAGAATGATCAGTCAAATAATTCTGAAAAACAGAATATCTGAAAAAGAGCTAGTCAGCAAGAAACATATAATTATGAATAAATGCCACAGATATTTAAATAGCTTTTAAAACTTTATTTAATCTTCAAAAAATATACAGGACCTGAACACACATGAACATGGCTCAAAATCCCATTCTAATAATCTTAAAATACCAACTAAAGGGGAGACTGGACAATAAACAGTAACAGTAGAAAATGAAAAGGCAACAAAATGAGACTATATTGCAACTAGTTAAAGATTTAAAAGAAAATTGCGCAGTTGTTTATAGTTACAAAAGACAGGATTAAAAAAAAAGGCAAGTTGCTTAATATTACTGACATGTCAGAATTGGAGGATAAATTTCCCTGTGTAACCAGTCAAGGAATATTACTATGATCCATGATGCAACTGAGTTATGATTATCATGTTTGTGACAGAAAATCAAGAGCATTTTTTCCACAGAAACTTCAAAAGATTAATAGAGCAACCCAAAGATACAACTCTTTACTTATTCTTGTTCTAACAATTTTATTTTTAAATCAGGGAATCAAAATTGCTGAAAGATTTTTTTTTCTGAGCTGAACTACACATGAAGTCTTATCAAATCAGGGTGACAGACTAAATCTGCCACTGCATCAAGACTTATTCTGTCAAGAACAATGTTCTTGTCTCACGCTAACCTAAGTGACAGTATCAAACACAAGCCCATTATGTCCCTGCTACAGCCACTGATTTAACCACTTTTAAGAAAATGAAAGCAAACAAAACAAAACAAAAAATACCAACAAACTCATCCCTTTTTATTAACACTTTATTGCAGTTTTTTAATATAATATCCATTACTAAGCTTAAAAATAGAAATTGTTTCTAGTAAATCTGAGGCATAAAGTGCCCATTTTCTCTCTTCTGATTTATATCATTGTTCTGTTTTTACAGCTTACTGCTGACAGAGTGAGGTAATTCAACTACAATTTTTCCAATGTTTTTTCCCATGTACATGTAATCTACAGCACGGAATACAGATTCCAAGCCAGTGAACTTGCCCTCCGGAGACATGTCTCCAAAGTCCACCTCACAAACCAGGTCTCCTCTTTCATACATCTTGAGCAAATGCTGCAGAGCCATTTTGTAGTCAGAAAGGTAATGGTTCAAGAAGAAACCCCGGATGCTAGCAGACTTCTTCAATAGTTTTGCTGGCAATAACTCTGCTTTAATGGGCTGGAGGCCAGTGGGGTTTTGGTAGCCAGCGATAAACCCAATAACTATCAGGCGCCCTTTGATAGCCAAGGCATTGAGAGCCATGTCAAACATCTTTCCCCCAACAGATTCATACACCACATCCACACCTTCGGGATAGTCCTTCCTAAGCACAGATTCAACATTTTCAGTTTTATAGTTGATGGTACGGTCACAGCCAATGGATTTCAGAAAACCACCCTTTTCATCACTGGAGCAGGTTCCAATTACATGGCACTTTGCCTTCTTTGCAAGCTGCACAGCAAACTGGCCTGTTCCTCCAGCCGCTGCTGTCACCAGAACCTTCTTGCCTTCAGACAGGTCTCCCAGCTCTTTCAAACTGAGGTATGCAGTTGCACCACTTACCATTAAAGTGAGAAACTCGGGTTTCACTGAGGGTAGAGGGACTGCTTGTCTGGCAGGCACAACTGTGTATTCAGCAAAGGAACCTGCTTTCACATAGGCCACAGCTTGACCCACTGTGTAATCTGCACTAGCACTGAGTCCTAATGCTACCACTTCACCGACACCTTCAAAGCCTATATCAAAGGGGGGTTTAACTGAAGCGTCATACCGACCAGCTGAGTAGTTTATATCAGATGCATTAATGCCGACAAATCTAGAAGAAAACAAAAATGTATTAATGAGATTTACTCCTTTCCAAGTTTTCATTGTATGAGAAACCTCGTATTCAAATTTGTGGAATAAATACAAAATTTGTTCTGATTATCTATATATTTGAGTAATGAGTACACTCCAAAGATTACTTTCATCAGACTTCCATAGTTTCCATTCTGTTGTTCTAGAATTACAGACAAATTTTCTAAACAAAAAGAAAGAACAAGAAGCTGTTAAAAGTAAAACCCAAACCCAAAAGAAAACAAAATCCCTTATATTTTCCTTAAGTCCACTTGACTAAGCTAAGCAAGCTGAAAATAAATCTGTAAAAGATTAGAGCATGAAAATTAATTGACCACTTCATACAAGATGTGAAAACACAGAAGAATAAAACATGCAGAGCGGTAAATATGTGGATTCTGGCAACAAATTTATATTTTTGAATATAATAATACTGTTAATGACTAATGATCATATTAACTATCGATGTCATTTGCAAGGTCACGTTACTGTAGGCAAGTACTTTTTAATTGATGGAGTCACCACAGCAAATTTGCCTTTTGATGTAGCTAATGTCAATGTTAAAATATTTTTCTTTATATAAATTACTTGCAACACATCAAAACAACCTTGCACAAAGCAGTAAAATTGTAAAACTGAATATCAAGTCCTACTGACCTCTAACAGGTGAAAATGGATGGCAATTTTTTTTTATTATTTTATTTTTTTTAGAGAAAGATATAGACATTCTACAGCTTGATTAAGCGCTAGGAGATAATGCCTAAAACAAAGTTACGATCTAGATCAAATGCAAAGACAATTTTTTCTTTAAAAGTAACTATCTCTACACAGACAAGAGAAGAGAGATTGGGGAAGGTTCTGCTAAGTGGAAAATGTAAAAAAGAAACACATGAAACAGCAAACGCCAGGACTGTTACTTTGTGTCGATGTGACAACTAAAAGGTGTGCTTGACACCATGCAAAAGCTGCAGAAGGCACAGTGCACTTTTAATTGTTGCAGTTAGCAACAAGCTCAGGTCCTAAGTGTGTGTAGTTTTAAATTGCTTGCACACAGAGGAAGGAGAACTAAAACTGCCTTTTTCCTTTTAATAGTATTCATTCTTTACAACATGAGGAGCTTCAAACTTTCACCGTTATGTATAAAAACACACGTAGGCGTAAACACATCCATGCATAAAATAGGTAAAAGTGACTAGCTCTCGGTAATTCTGCCTTTAACTCTCCGCTCTGCCGCAACAAAAAATGCCTACGTCTCGTTCGCGGATACAAAAAATCTTCTGCTATCCCGCTTTGAGGTGACTCCCGTACCGGAGTGCTAAAAGATGTATAAAAATTGGTTACGGAGTTGCAGCTTCCGAGGCAAACCGTGTCCCTCGGGTGCCAAGCGAGACGGGCCGGCGCTGCACCACCATCCTCCCCATCTTACACCCCAACTTCTGGGGAGGGGAGCGGGGGGGTGAGAGCCCGGTGGGGAGCTGTGCTCGCCCCCTCACCGGCTTCGCCCAGCCGGGGCTCTCGGTAGCTGCGAGGGCAGCCCGGGGCGCCCGCTCTGCCCCCGGCCCCAACCCGCAAGGGAGGTCCCGGTTCCCCGCTGGGCTCAGCCTCCCTCCCCAGGCTCTGGCAGGACGCGGAGCAGCCGCGCCCGCGGCTGGGGCAGCGCACCCCGACAAGGGCAGGCAGCGCAGCGACAGGAGAACAAGCCCCCGTGTTCTTAAGACCTTCCCGCTGCACGGCGGCGGCCGGAGCACAAAGGCAGGTAGAACAACAAACACTCTGAGGACAAAAACTTTGCGTGCGGGGAAGGGGCAAGTCGTGCGGCGGGCCGGGCGCCTGCCGAGCAGGGCTCCAGCGCTCGCACCGCTGCTTTTGTTCTGCGGCCGGAGAGGATGCGAACCCTTCCCCACCCGGGCCGCACCGCAACTTGTGCGTGCGGCTGCGGGGCCGCGGCACAACTTGGTGCTGCCCGGCCGCTCCCCGCCGCGCCGGGCAGGGGATGCGGGCTCTCCGCGGGGCCGGGGCCCGGCCGAGCCCCGCACACTCACTCGTGCACACAGACACGCGGGTACACGCACCCATTCCCTCCCCGAGTCTGCTGTGCCACGGGAAATGATCCTCCCTGAGCTTCTGGGTTCATCATTATTAATCAACGCAGCCTGCCGTC
>VYXD01014189.1:0-112290 GCA_013397195.1 Hylia prasina
TCTCAGCGGTCCGGTTGTGACCCGGCGCGGCCAGAGGAGAAGGAGGAAGAAGCGGGGGAGGAAGGCTCATGGCCCCGAGGCGGAGGGGTTCGAGGGTAGGAGGCGCGGGGGGTCAAGCCTGGCCCCGCCGCCGGTCGGGACCTCCGACATCCCGATCCGGGGATGTGGATACACACACCAACACACGTCCATGTATTTCTTCTTTCATGCGAAAATCTTTTAAACATCTCTTGCCGCCTTTCCCGTCTCCCCTCGGATGGTTCGGTGGGCGCTTCAAGAGGCCCAAATATTTCCACAGGGTCCCGTTGGCAATTGTTTATTTAAAACAAGTCGCTCTATTAGTGGAGCAGTCAGGAGTTAGTACTCCAGTCTGCTAGTAATTCCCACCAGGCTGTAAACTGATGCCTCTTTTAAGCCTTTAACTTCATGGTCGTCCCAGAAGTAAAAGTTCTTCTAATGGAGACCCTATGGGCATCGTGCATTCCAGCACATCATTAAAGCAAAGCAAAGCAGCTCGGCCACAGCCAGATGAAATAACGGCACTGTCCACGTTTAATGGGCTTCCTGGGGCCAAGCACTGCCGAGGACAATGGGGGAAAATCAGAAAAGTCGCTGGTGATTTTTTAAATACCGTAAATGTTCATATTAGGCTGGATATTACCCTTTCGTTTGTAGACAAGCCACTTCACAACCACCTTTTTGACAGGGGTTTAATGTTATATATCTCAAGGCGACTAAACACAACACTGAGCATCCTGGCTAACACTGTGATGAGTGTTTGAAACACTGGGTGAGTGCATTAACGTGGAGAGAGAGAAAGGAAAAGCAAAGTGAAACAAACACGCAGAAAACAACGGCTTTCTGACATATCCAACTGCTCCAGAACAGACCTGGGAAACAAGTACAAGAACGAAAGGCAACACAGTTTCTGCATGTCAATTCCTCCCACCCAGTGCTGTGGATATCAACTTGAAAAAAAAACCAAAAAAAAAAAATAAAGACAGGTGAAAACACAAGTCCTGCTGCTGATTTCAGGGGGAAGAGTCGGATAATTTCCAACCCTTGACAGAGTGGGGTGGGCATCTCAGTGCCCCCCACATCGGTGCCCTGTCCCTGCTGCCCCTCCTGCCCTCACATGCTGCCTCGCTCATCCCTAAAAACAAAAGGTGGTTTTCAAGTGAGGGAGAGGAGGAGAAAATTAAAGGTAAAAAAATGTAAATAAGAAATTTCCCTTGGCCTGGAAATGGGCCCAACTGAAAGCATGTTAATCTCCACCTCAGTAATTTGGTTCTCCTGGAGAAGACAGAAGCCCTGCTGCTGTGCCCTGCACTTCATAAATCACGTCTTTATGTGGACAAGGTCAGGGCACCTAACAGCTCAGACATGGGCCTTTGCAGTGGCTCGGAGGGCTCCGGCATGTTTATTCTCTCGCACAGATCTCTGAGGAGCAGTCCAGCACGCTTCTAATTACTTTTGATTATTTTCATTTGCTCGGGTCAGACTGGCTTTGCCGGCACTGCTGGAGGGTGGGTTTCCTCCCCCCAGCCCGGCTGTGGGATGCAGGGGGATCGGTGCTGTGCCCTGCACCCCCTTCCCCAGGGCAGTGCAGGGGTCCAGAGACCCCCGCCCGTGGAGGGGGTCCCCTTTTGGCAGCGAAGCCTGGAACCTCCAGCTGAGCCAGGGACCCCCACAGCTGCCCTCCCCCGCCTGCCACAGCCGGGCAGAGCGGGACATTTACCAGCGTGAAATGAGGGGTGTGCAGAAAAACACACATCCCCTCCCTCCCCCGAAAGCACCTACTGCCTTCGGGGGAAAAAAAAAATAAACGACCCCGTATCCTTGCAAAAAAGTTACAGTGGTGCATGTGCAGGCAATAAAAAAGTTGAGGGACCTCTGCGATGCCTGTGGGGACGGCGCTGTGCTCGGGGAGCTGCGGAGCACACGCAGCCCCGGCCGTGCACAGAGGCAGAGCGTGTTGGTCTGCTCGCCCCGACTGCTGAGCGATCACAGCCCGCCGGGAATGAGCCGTGCCCACGCAGGCTGGATACACGGCGGGGACATGAGTGTCCCTGGCAGTGCGGGGGTCCAGGTGTGGGTGAAGCCATCCCCGTGCTCCCACAAGCACTGCTGCACCCCCTCTTAGGGTCTGTAACAACACACGGCTGCTAGTGACGGAAGCCAACTACCCAAATACTGAGCAGAAAGGCTCTACTTTTTCTCTCCCATTAAAATGTGGGCTCTAAAATGGCATGTTCCTTCATATCCCGATCTGAGCTTGACAGCCCAACCCTGTATTCTCATCCTGCTGTGAGTGATCCCGGCACACCAGTGCCCTCCTGTCCTGTACCTGAATGTGCCAGTGTCTCCATCACATTCCAAGGGTGAGGGTGGGTGGTACCCACACTCCTCGAGCAGGGGCTGCCTGGTGGGAATGACTTTTCTGGCAGACACCAAGCAGTGCCACTGGGTTTTGAGCCTGAAACTTTTTGGATTTTGGGTCTTACTGCAAACCAGGAGAAGGGAAATTGCAGCCAATTTACCTACTTTATCAATCGGGAAGATATAAAAATATGTCAGTGGCTGGTATCTGGCTGCCTGGGTGATTTTACTCCTGTCTTGGGGAGGAAATCGTGCAGGCACCCTTCCTTGTGGCAGGACAAGATGTTTGCCTTACTGCAAACAAACCACGACCCTCACAGCAAACCCCAAATTTGGTGCTGAGGGATGCAATGCTGCTGGTCCACACCCCAGCTGTGAGCACACTCCTTGCAATGCTTTCCTCCTCCAAACGTTTCCCCATCTCTCCCTGCCAAGGCACGTGCTGTGGCTCTGGATGCTGAGGACTGTTGCTGTTTTCCTTTGGACTGTTCATTACTTCCATTACAGAAGAGTCTGGAGGCCCTCAAATCCAGCCAGGGCCATTTTCACACTTGAGGTTACTGTACCCACAGGGTGAGACAGCCCCTGCCGGATGAGTCTGGCACGAGTCTGGCTACGGTAAAAGTCTGGGGAGAAAAGCACATCAGCCAGCTTGTCTTAGCACCTACCAGAGCCAGGGCAAGGCAAGGCAAGGCTGACTGATGTGGGTGTTGGCCTCCCTTCCACTCAGAAGCCGTGTTTTCCTGTGCTTCACCTTTCTCATGTTTTGAAAGGAAGCCAAAATCCTGGAGAATCTGGGAAATTCCACTGGCGATGCCCTTGTTCTCTATTTCCCTGTGTGCTGGGCAGCCTGGAAGGCTCTTTTCTTTCTTAACCACCCAGAGTGTAAAAGACTTTGAGCAAAGCCCTCCAAGTCCTACCAACATGACCAAAAAGCACCTGTCTGGGTTTTTTTAAGCACTTTCTCATTCACCCTTGTTGAAATGCAACTGAATAAATCCCTCAGGTTTGTACCCACTCCTGCTTTTAGATGATATGTTCATCTGGAGATGGAGCAGTGGGACCCATGAAGCCAACAGAGGGTCCACATGGGGTGGCCAGAGCTCCCAACCCAATGTAGCTGCTGCTCCTCTGCCTGAAAACACAACTTTTAGCAGAAGCTGTCTTAAAAAGGGAAGATCCCTAAGAAATGCTCCCTGAGAAGGCATCATATCCAGGAGGTAGGAAGCACAATATAAGGATTTTGCAAACTTCCTTTTTATGTGCATAAGAATTCAACAAGGTTCAATTAACCCTCCATTTCTTCCAAATTTTTTTAATTTTCAAGCTTTCTCATTTGGCAAATAATTTGAGGGCCTCCTTTGGAAGATTCCTTCCAGTCCCAGAGCCCTCATGGCACGTGAAGAGCCATGCAAGGAGGTTGTGTGGGTGCAAGTCCTGGGGAACCATTTGGGTTTAGGCACTATTCATGATCTGAAAGCAGAATTTGCAACCCAAAAGGATGAAGAAGAAAATATGGAAGCAGGGAAAATTCCAGGCCAAAGGAGACTGAAGGGGTTAAACAACAGAACTTTACAAAACAAGAATTAATGTGATGCATAACAGGTAATTCTATTTTAATAATCAATTTTAGGAGTGACTGGCTATTTTCAAAGCATTCCTGTTGTAGCCAAAGTTTTAACTAGGCGTGCGAGAGTGGGCATAAACACCTGTGGACTTTATAAGAGTAAGAAGCAATTTATCACCCAATAAAAAGTCAAACACTCATGTTAAAATTTTCAGGTTTGCATTTACTATTTTAAGTGTCACATGTGTGGACGGTTCTAGGGGAGGTTCAGAAGAAGTGGATACACACCCTGCACACAAAAAACACACGTGCACACAGCCAACACAACCAGCTCTACAGCAGGGAAGAAAACCTGCCTGAAAGCACCAGTGCTACAGTTTCATCCCTCCTGTGTTTTGTATTAAACCCATTGTGATCATCGACCGGAGTTGTCTAAAACCTGAACTAAATAGGCATTAAGTCAGTTGCCATATGAAATTATTGCCATTCGATTTTCAGATAAACCACAAAACTTGATGAACTAACATTGTTCCAGCTGAATTAACTCATCATCCCCGGGAAGAGAAGGTTGTGGAGGAAAGCGAGGGCTCTAGTAGTGATGATTAATCCTCCTCCTATTGCAAGGCACTTGCCTGCAAGTAGAGAGCTACCTACTAAAGGCAGGCTGAGGATCCACAGTGCCTCCAAAACATCTGCCTTGCCAAACCCTGACAGTAGTGTTAAACATTTTTTTTACATGTGGGTAGGAGAGGGAGAATTTTTTGTTACAGCCTTGTAATGGAACGATAAATACACCAAAATCCCCATCAGCAGTTCAAGTCATGCTTGGTAGATAAATCCAGGGACTGAAATTCAGGAATGTTAATTTCTTCAGCTGGGGGAGGAACATGCAAAGTTGATCCTTATCCCATACTCGGGCAGTCTACCTGGGATTAAGCCACAAAGTGTTTGGGCAGTAGTGCCCTGTGAGTGGCTCAGGCTCCCCAGCAGGGACAGGCAGAGCCCCTTGTGCCCCCCACCCTGGCTGTGCTCAGGGTCCTGAGCAGTAAATGCTTAACTGGCCCCGTGCCTGCACAGCAGCCCACCTGGGCGTGCAGGAGAAGTGCTGCTTCACATAAATTAGTCACACATGGGCAAAGGTGCCTGATGCGTTTGGAAAAATCTTACCCCCAGAGCTACCTGGTTTGCTCTAAAAAGATTTTGCTCATCGGGAAAATCCAGGGCAGGGAGGGGGGAGAATATATTTGGTGCAGGTGTCCAAATAAACCTGTCCTATAACCCATGGATCACAATGGGTTATTAATGAAATAGCTGTGAACATCAGCGTATCCTTGTGGCAGATTTCTTTCATAAATGAGTTGAACATTTTCCAATTTCAGGAAAGTGCTGCTACCTATAAACTTGGAGATTAAGGGCTTTTTCCCCTAAGACTCAGATCCCTCGGGGCACTTGTGTTCTGGCATGCATCCCTTATTTGCTGAAGAAATTTCAAACTTGGTAATTTAGCACCATACTGATAAAACAATGGGGGGAAGGAAAAAGAAAAGCAGCAGTTGGGCATGCATGTGAAGGAGGAGAGAGGGAGAGAGGTGAGTGGTACAGCTTCAGGCATTTTTTTTTCTGGGATTTTTTTTCTGGTTTTTTTTTTTGTTGTTGTTGTTTTTTTTGTTGTTGTTTTTTTTCTTTTTATCCACATACTGCAGATTTTTTGTGAGATTCATAGAGAAAACATTCCCAAGATACAACATAGAAGATGCATATCAATCCACAAGCTGAGTTTTGTGGATGCAAAATGACCTGCAGAATTTGAAGGAGGATGAAGGCTGTTTTATTACCATTTTTTCCATATAATTTATTTAAGTCCAAGACGTTGGGCTAAATTTGCCACTAGCAGAATTATGAGTATTAGTATTATTAGCATTACAGCAGCACCTAGAGGCCCCAGTGGAAACTGTGACCCTTTGTGGGAAGAAAAATAATAAACATGAGACTGTCCTGAAATCTTGCAGTTGGCATGGATGGGATAAAAAGTGTGCCAGATGGGAAGATTACAATTTTATTTTTACAGATGGAATACAGAGTTCTGCTCATGGAGCAGATCAGTGGCAGATTCTCATGCAATATTTTTCACATAATTTTCATTCATTGAGAAGTTGTTTTTTATTCCTTTTCTTTGACTGCAATGAACAGAAACTCCTCTCTGCCTGCTGGTGCTTACAGCTTCTCATGGATAAATAGTGTGAGTCTGCTTGGTCACTGCCAGTTAAAACAGGTCTGCCTGCTTTAATATGGCTCATCTGTAGCAGAAATTCTACTTTATCTCCCCTTTTTCAGCTAGGAAAATATTTTAGCCTTGGAAATGAGCAGTTTATATTTTGGAACAGATTTTTAAATGTAAGCACACTGCGCTGATTGGTGCTATAAATGAAAGCTCCTCCTATAGAAGCAGTTTTAGGGAGGATATGTCAAACTCTGCCTTTGACTTTTGTGGCAGAAATAGGGAATGGAGTTCATCATGTCACGTCTTGTTGCTAGGAGTCCCCCAGCAATCATGAAGTGCTGAGCAGAAGATGGATCACGATCCCCACCAGGCAGAGGGGAAGAAACTGCCCCAACCACTCCACTGTGTGCTCCTAAACCTCACTAAGTGGCTGCAAAAAGCAGCAGGGAATGAGCATGTGCTCAGCTGCAGTTTGTTGGGTCCATAGAAGCAAAATGAGGCAATGTGTTAAGAACAGATGTCTTTCCACCAGGAAGGATTTCAGAGGCTGCATGATCTGTCTTGCTGAGAATCCAGTATAGTAAATACGGCACTAAAGATCATTTCTTTCCTCGTGCTTCCATGTGCTGGAATCCTCACATGGGACAAAGCAGGACATCTGCTGGGTTAAGGAGTTGATGTTTTGGCTGAGGAAGGTGGTCATCTTTGTGGCATTTTCAAGGAGTCATAGTGAGGCCAGGGTTGCCACATATTCCCCAGGGAAACACCAGCAGCTCCAAGTCCTGAACACAGCACAGACAAGAGAGCAACCTTGGGGCTGAACAGGTGGCCAGAAGTGTTGATCAAGCCCACGCAGAGTCCCATTTCTACACAAGATTCCTGTCACTCCTGGGGTCAGACAGGACACTCCGGCCACACCTGGGCTGTCCCAGGACTGTAGATGGAGGAGCTGCTCCAGCTCCAGACAAAAGTGAGTCCTGGATCCTCCCACTGCCTTCAGCTCCAGGACCAGAGGGCTGGAGCACAGTATTTGTGAACCCTCCAGAAACAAGTGGGAGCTAGAAGCTGTCCTGCCAGGCACTGTGAACAGAAGCTCAAGCCAGTTGTGTGTTGCACGAAGGACATCTGAGAGCTTGGGTGATAAAATAAGAGTATCTGTCATGATATGAATGACCACAATTTTTCCTAGAGCTTGTGGTGCATTTAAGAGTGCTATAAAAGATGCAAGTGGGAGTTATGAGTGCTCATTAGCACTTCAGAATTACTTAATTATTTCATTCTCTAAATTAATCCATGAATTTTGTCTCAAATGGAAAACAGTAGGTTTAGATCAAGTTTGCTGTAGACCGGGAAATACTTCTATGGAAAGAAGAAACTGAATTGGTTTGAATGATTTATAAAATGTGAGGGTTTCATTCCAAAATATCATTTATATGCCCAGAAATCTACGCAGCAAATCTAATCCAGCAAAGGAAAATGAACATTCTCAATATATGAATAAAGATGGGAAGTAATTCTGCCGTAGATTCAGCCTGTGCCTGCCCATGTATGACAAGTAACTGATCTGAAGCTTTTTTACACGTTAGGTGTGTATTTATCCCAAGTTTAGGAGACAAAATGTGGGGGATGAAGAACATGACAATAACCTTGAAGATTATGACAACTACGTGCTGAGTTAAGCACATCCTTCCTTCCTAAATGCATCCACTGATAGGAAAGAAGCAGGAAGGTCAATACCAGAGGCAAAGACTGACCAAAACCCCCAAAACTCCACTAAATCCTGTTGCTTTTGACAGAGTGCACCTCCACTTTAAGGGGTACAAATGAATAAGATATAAATGGGGTTTATATGAACAGGATATAACAAAGACCTTGTTGACTTGATTTCCAACCAGCCACACAAAAAGTGTGGTGACCACGGATTATGTTGTTCCAGGTGATTCATTGCAACTTCAGTCAGTAGCCAAGTGTCCAGCAGACACATCTGAAGTGCAGTGACCTTAGCTAGCGTGAGTGAGGCCAGTAGTAAAAGCAAATGGAAGTTAAAATGAAAGATGTATATTTTTAGAAGAATTTGTAGTGTTTGGACTCCAGCTTTAGATGGCTCAAGAGTATTTTGTAAGCCAAAAATCTGTTCTTCGCTTCTGGTTTGTTGATTAAATATACTTGTTACCAAGAACTTCAAGCAGGAAAAAATTTAAAAGAGACTTCAGCTAAGATATTGTCAGCTTCAGCTGCAGCACTGAACAACTAAAACGTAATAGCTCTTCAGATCTCAAGTTATTTCCACTGACTGCCATATAATCAGCATGTTAAATCTGGGCACCTCTTCAGGCACAGTTATTTGTGTGATATATACAGATCGATACCTATTGATTTTATAATTTTGATTCATCTCTATGCAGTGATTCAGTTTCACGTCATCTTATTTATCAAGCTGTTCTCCATGCCTTTGCTTCCAAGCTTCCTGACACTCCCAGGCCACTTGAGGAGGGCGTCCCACCACAGCCACCCCTTTTGCCCCTGCACCCAGTGTCAGTGGGCACGCACTTGGTCACATTCCAAGGAATTTTGCATGCAAAGAGCCGACAGAGGGTACCCAGGGTTGGTAATGCATGAGGATAAAGTTAATAAACCTCCTTTGCTAATGCCATAGCCCCACTGTCCCTGCTGGAAGTGGAGCCATTCCCCAACTTCCCCTGGAGGCTTTGCCACCCCAAGGGACTGAGTGAGGCCGCGTGTTTGAGGCCATGCCTTCGAACTTCCCTTTCTGCTGGCTTATGAAGACATGAGGGGGATAAAACGTTGCACTGAATGTTAAAATTTGTTCTTTTTACCCCTGGAGCTTTTTTGGACCTGTGCTGGCACCTGAAGGCCCTCCCCACTGCAGCTGCTCCTGTGGACACAGCAGCAGACTGAGCAGAGGAGTGGCATGAAAAGCCCAACGGTGACTGATTAACAGCAACCTGCTTGACACACTGGAGGAAACCAACCCCATTGCTGCCACTGACAGGGCATCAGGGAAATCCTGTTAACCTCCCTGCATTGCATATATGCAAATGACAGCAGATTAAGCAGCGTCAGCGACGCCGCCGTTCCCACTGTGCTCGCACCAGTTCGCATCACAACAAATTATGCCTGGAAACACAAGAGATGCCCCAGATAGACTAAATCATGATTTAACAACTCATGTCTGTCCAAACTCCAGCTCAATGGGGCAACCCAGGTCTCCAGTGGAGTGCCTGCTGCTGGCAGCCCCAGCACTGTGGTGGCTGGCGGTGACAGGATGTGGGGCAAATGTGGTGAAAAACCATCCGCTGAAATTCATGTGGTGAATGAATTTAAGGCACACAGGAGAAACTTCTTTATGTTGAAAATGCCCAGCAAAAAGAACTGAACTCCATTCCAATGCAACAGTTTCCAAATGTTTTTGTAGAAGGCGCTAAAGGCAGCTGGGATGTGCTGCATCCATGAAATGGGAGTTACTAGGGTGGATGCCTTTGGAAGGGAAACAAAAAGGACTGATGAGGACTAAACATTTCAGGGGCGTTTGCACACTCCAGCAAGATAGAAGCATGGGCTAATTACAAAATAAGACCTATCACCATGCAAAAACAAATTACTTCAGAAACAGCTTTAGATATCATGTTAAAAGCACCTTTGGGAACAAAAAGATGCTATGCTAAAAACAGGAGATCTAAAGAGCTGTTATTACACATCCATTATGTTTTCTGAGCTGTCGCATTTACTTTTTGAAGTTCTGTACACATGATACAGCAAGGCAAAACATTTTATGCACCGTAAGAAATTTGAAACAATGTTTAATGTTCGGAAGATAAAGTTAACAAAACTACATTTCAGTGGCTTTTTTATTTCTCTATTTTACGACCTTTCAAGAATTTAAGAGTAAAAGGAAACAAGAAGGAAGGATAAGCAACCATACGCTCCTGCTTGCTTTTTTCTACAGTGCTGATCAGAGCCCAAGGCAGAAATTGTAATAAAAAATGTCTTCTTTTTAATGTCTAAATAGGAGCTGTTGAAACACTGATGGTACGAAGTGTTTTGGGATGGAAAGCATTTGTTCCTCTTGCAGCTATCAACAGTCATATGTTACATGATTTTCCGATTTTTCTCTCTGAAATTACAGAAGCCCATCACATCTTCACAACCATTTGGAACAGTTTTTCTGCTGTTTCTGCTTTTTCTGAAACCAAAACCAGCTACAACGATGACTCACAAGAACTATTTCTACAAGCACCAGGCAATTCAGATTATTGACATTTTCTCTGTTCCTTCTAAATATCCTTGGTTAAATCCTGATGACATCGATAGCGGTAAGTACTGAATTTGTTGGGCAGCGATCCCCCCACAAACTTTCATCAAAATGCTCCTGATGCAGCTGCTGTGATCATTGATATATGTTTGTTATAGCACAAACACACACACAAAATTTGCTTCCTAACCCAAGCACCCACTTCAAATTCAAGTTGCTCATTTCCCTTGGAAGGAGAAGGCAACCACAAACAAAAAATAAAAAGAGTGAATGTGGTGGGAGATTGATGCGAGTTTTAGAGCATGGTGTAGTTCACTAATTTATTGGCCTAATGAAGAAAAAATTGACATCTGAGTGGCATGAGCTACACCAAACACAGCATCCTGCCAAATCTGCATTAGATGGAAACAGGTGCTTAGTTTAAACTGTCAAAATCTTCCGTGCTAGAACATCTATGCTACTTGTTAATAGAGGGTCTCGTAGAAAGTGAGGGATTATTTCTGCTGGTTTCAGGAGGAAGATGAAAGGGAAATAACAAGAATACCAACAAAGTTTTATAAAATGTATTTTACAACATATCTTGAATGAGTAATCACTGAACTTTTAAAAAATCCTATAGCTTAAAGACGATATTGAAATATGTTTTGAACATTTCTTACTGTTTTTATGACATCTGTTATTTCTCTCAATGACAGACTTCTCTTTCTTTTAACTAGTACTTTCAATGGGATGCCTTCCATTACAGCCCTGCAGATTTACTATCTGTGATTCAGAGGTAAGTCTGAGCAAATCGGAAGGGATTTTAAAGGCTAGACTATGTACCTGCAATCCAAGTTCATGTGGTCAAATTCATTCCTGATATAACTTCACTGAGCATTTTGGTGCTGTTTTACTAGGGGAGAATTGCACTTGGATGGATTTATTCCTTGCATGAATTTCAATGTTCAAATACAACTACTTGGGGTGACACCCTTTGACTAAAATCAAATGAATGGGGAAAAAAGATGGGTGAGTGACTTGGGAGCAGCGTGATGGTGTTTTGAATGATGAGATCCATGCAGGATAGATCTACAGCACCTCCTTAGCTGATATTATGGCTTTCTAATTATGGTAAAGGGTAGAAAAAGTTGGGAGGTCCCTGCAGCAGAGCAGCAGGATGCAGCTCCCCTGTGTTTAAGCCCAAGGACGTGATGGCAAAAACAGAGAAAAAGACCTGCTTCTTCAGGAGCTAATTCATGACCCTCAGCCATGTTCCTCTCATTTCACTGGAAAAAATATTCCAAACACTTCTAACAGTAAACTCTACAGGGAGCTTGTGTCACTCATGACTGAACAAGCAAACAGCCCGGGGATGGAGCAGGAACCAGTGAAGTGGGAGAACCACATCCCAGGACCTCACTGCTGGTGTAATGGGGTTGGTGATTGCCTTGGCATTTCAGGTGAACATGGAGTTAATGTATGACCCTTTAAGAAAAGATCTCTAATCTTTTAAGGACTCACCAGCCCTCTGAAGCTTCCCAAATCTGAAAGGACAACTCTGTACACGTAACCATTACATGGGTTCAACACTGAGCTGGGGAAAGTGTCACCTCCTGAATCACAGGGGATGCTTCCAGTAACATCAATATTTTCCATGGAGGTCCCCCAGCCAAGCCTGCCTTGTCCCAGCCCTGCTTGGAAGGTCTTCCAGGGCTGTAGCAAAGGTGGTATGGCTGGAGACCAAGTCAAGGCATTATTTTATTTTGTTTTGGTTAGCAGAGTTGATATTTGGTCAAAGGCTCCTAGCTGTGAAACGATGAGGAGCTGCCAATTTCTAAGCTAAATGTTGTACATTCATATCCTGCTACCACTAAGTCCATTACGATTAGTCAGGAGTGAACTTAGAACGTTCAGAAATAACGTTTGGATAAACATCCCCAAATTTTGGATGCTTATCTGAGCCTGACCCAAACCCCCTGAGTATGCAGAACTGAGCTGAAAATCTGGCAAGAATGTTAATTTCCGCACTTTTCATTTCTCTCTTGAAGGCTATATTTGCAGTTTAAGATATTTCCTTTAATTGGAATTAGCATAATACATTATTTCCCTATGGTGAGAACAGCTTTTCTGTAGTTACTGTGCCTGTTTGGATTTTGTCCAAGGAAGTACAAAAGGGGATGAAAGTGAACATGAAAATCCAAAGTAAATAAGTGAACCAAACTCTTTAAACCCCGCAAATGGGTAGATTCTGCTTAAGGTTCCCCCCAAAAGAAATGACTTGGCCCAAGCCTAAAATGATGCTCTTCCTTTTTAATTGTGTCTCTGTACTGGTGCCAGCCATATCCCTATCACATACACTTGGTAAAAATTAATAATCAATAATGATTTATGCTTTGAGGAACTTTGTGCCCTTTCTTTTCTGGGGTATGTCACTGCTTCAGATAGCATCCACTGTGTTTAATTCCGTTAATTATCAACACCTACAAAAGTATTGTGCCAGGTATGGTGAGTCTTCGGGGAGCTTGGAATTACAATCAATAGGTGTTCGACCTTGCAAAATATAAGATGCCAACTCCATGTGTGTACTAAATTCTGTGATATTTTCTGTGCAAGTGTAGTATTTAAGCAACCAATGGAGGCTTTAGGTGAGAGGAACTTCACATCCAGGTCGCACATGGGAAGCCCAACCTGCTGTTGGGAAGACCCAGCCTCTGCAGGTGTGAATCCAGCTGTTAGACCTGACCTCACTGCAGACCTTGGAGTGAAGGCTCTGAAATGAAAACCCTGCAAGTACCCAAAGTGAGTTTCTTTTCAAATTAACCTCTTTGCAAATCGGCTGGTGATGCGAGGTGCGTTCGGAAGGACACGAGTGACCTCAGGCCCTTTCCGAACGCGGGGCTGGGAAGGTCGTGTCGGCACCCAGCTGCTCACCCTTCCTCCTGCCACTCTTCCCAAGCAGAACTAATTATAGCAGCAGCCTGTGTGTGCATGTGGAGGGATAAGCACAGCACATGGATACAGCCACGCACATCCACAGACCCGAATGTTTGCTCACATTTAATAACGAGCAAAACAAACAAAAATGAGTATTGACATGAATGCCTGTTGCCCAACGTTCCCAGGGAAGGAAAGCAAGGCCAAGTGCTATCCCATAAGCAGTACTCAAAAATATTCCTCTCCAAAATCCAGAACATGGCGTGGAGACCAGCTTGAGCACCGAAACAGAAACCCAGCCTGGTGTTTCCCAGCTCCCTGCTCCTTATCAGGGAGATCTGGGCAAGCTGCCGGGCAGTGACTGAGGGCTGCGCTGCTCCTCCCTGCCAGCCTGGGCAAGGAGAAAATGTCATCCAGCCCGAACACAAAGGGCAAGATGGTATCTCTCTGCTGATGTGGTGAAGTCATGTACTAGGAAAAATATATTTAGCTGTTCCTGGGCAGTCCCCAGGAGGCTGCAGAGCTGGTCTGATACCAGCCTGGTTCCCCTGCCCCAAAGCGCCGTGTGAGACACTCATGGCTGTGGCACAAAGAGGCTCAGAATGACAATTGGCCCCCGTGCCAGTGACCCCCAGGAGCACTGTGGGAAGGGGGGAAGACACTGCTTACGCAGCTGGAGACGTGCCAGTATTGAAGATGCCAGCTTGATCAAAGAAAACAACCAGGATCATACAGAGAGATCTGCTGTAAAGTCACCAGAAACATGCCCAAAGTGAAGAGCGAGGTATGAAATATTCCCATAATGAAATCCTGACTCCACTGAGGGCAGTAGAAGAGCTCTGACTGCCTTTTGGACAGAGAGGGCAACAATTCAAGTGTTTGTTTAGCTGTCAGAGAAGGAACATTACTTGGTGTACAGCCCACACTGCTTTGTGATAAACATGTTATAAAACAGATATTTGCACAGACTGCATACAATGGGAAAGTCACAGGGAAAGGTGGGGTTGGAAAATGGGTTTATAAAATTATAAAAATGCCATGAAAGAGCATAGGCTGGAGGATGGTGGCCATTCTGTTCTCCTGGCTCAGCATCCTGAATTTTGTTGTTTCTTCTGTCATGTTACCATAATTTCACAGTTGAACTCATCAGCTGGCATTAGCCAGAGTCAACCTATTTAACAGCGCCGTAAAACAAACAATGCAGAAGAATTTGTCTCTGCAGCCATGTACTTTATACGGCACAAGTCTGAATAAATATGTAACTGTTCACACCCTTTCAGAAGTGCTGGAACAGGAACACACTGAACCCAGAGCACTGATTTATATCTAAGGCAGCATTGACTCCAAGATAAGAGTGAAAATATAGGTTAGATGGATAGTAGGTGCTACAAAGAGTAATTGCACTCTTGTTTTATACCTTAGAGAGCTGTATGGGGTGGGTAAGAGCCCAAGACAAGATAGAAAACAGCCAGCTTGAATGCACGGACTGGAAACAAAGGACAGTCACAGCTCATCCTACCTGATTGAAAATACCATTCAAAATCATAATGTGCACTATAAATCAAGATGAAGGCTGGGAGGGTTGTCTCTCAGAAGCTTCTCTTTACTTTCCTGGTAAGGCACGGAACCCTTCCAAAAACACACCAGCCCTGAACCAGTGCAACGCCTGAACGGCCACGTGGAACTGCACGGCTGCTTGAAATGCATGAATTCAATCAGCTGAAAAGACCCACTGAATTTAATTGTGTTAATAAAAAGAAAGTTATGCATCCTCACTGACCACAGGGGGAAAGTTGGCAAATGGTTTGAGATCCTATCTTCTAGATTTCTCCTGCACAGGCTGGGAGAGCAGAGAGAATGACTCCTGGGCAGCCCTCTTGGGCCCAGCAAGCTGAATTTTAATAAATGAGCAAGCATACAGGCTGTGTAATTTTTATACACACACTGTGATTTACTTTGTGACATTCACATGGCAAATAATAATTTGCCATTGCACTATAAACCCACATTTCCCAATGCTCAGTACCGAACTGAAGAAGCCACATGTTTAAAGGTCTTTGCCTCTATTCTTAACGTCAAAATGTTAAAAAAAGAGTTAATTTGAGAAGGGAATTATTACAGTCAGGTTATGTGAGATTCACTCTGATGTACTCTAAATGATGTGTTAAATGATGATTTCCAACACAGCCTGTAGCAGAGAGTTTGTTTGGAATGACATTTGTTGTGGCACCAGTGGCCACTACGAAGATGAATTTATATATACACTTAGAGCACCTGCCTGCAGAGGTGTCGAGGAGAAGTTCTGCATGAGCAGATGACAACAGATATTTTGCAAGCACTCATGAACTGAATTTGTGCTCCAAAATAGCAATGAAAAGGTTGTCTAGAGTGCTTTCTCCACTTCTTTCATGAAATGCATGCAACCACGCTCTCAGCTGTTTCTATTAAGCATTACATTGTGATTTCTTCAGCAAATAACACTCCTTTAGCAAATCAGCCACACTGCTGTGGTTTCATGCAACCTGTTTAAATTTTAGTCGTGCAGGTTTTGCAGAACTGCTTCTCTTGGCTACATGATTGTTAACAGTGACATTTATAAATGAATATAATGTTTGAAATTCTATTCAGACCGTATTTAGGCACCAGCATCTACACAAACAAAGCTCTGATGCTCTGATATTAGCAGAATACTGATAGAAAGATAACTTATGCAAAGGCTGAGTAAAGAGCAGTGATGGATTTGCCACTTTTCTTTCAGCTCTGTTAAGGATCCCTTCCCAGTGAAGTCACTTCTTTACCCTGCAAACACTGAGCTCCGGTTTTACAGCTCTGTGATTTTAGATAAATATAGCAGTGTCCGTGTCAGGAGACAGATGCCACCTTCCCAGAGGACAGCGATCACAGTCAGAGCTCCTCTGCTGGGGATCTCTCTGTTGTTTGGCCATAAAGTTTCAGCTGCTCATCTGCCTTGCTTTCCCTTCCCTGTCACACAACCCAGATGTGCCACCCTCATGCCAAAGTAGTTTGTGGAGTTCTCCATCTTGTTACAGTGACCAGGACCCAGCAGGATGCTTTCCACCAAAGTCTTCCCCAGTTTCTAAGGCCTGAGAAGATGCATTGAGTGAGAAAATAACATTTTTTTGCTCTGACAACCCTCCTAAAACACCAACGGTGGCTGCCAGTCCCTGGTGATTCCCATGGGAATTGTGTGGCAAGAGCAGCTTCCAGCGGTGCACAACACCAAGTGGTTTCCCAAACAACACCCAGCCGTGGCCTTTATGTTAAAACCAGTTGTGTCTGAAATGCCTGCTGGGCTCAGCTCATACACGGCCAGAAACGAGTCTAACTTCCCAAGTGCTGTCTTTGCTTTCAGATCCTTTTTTCTTTACTGGTTTTCCACTGTCTGGCATTTACAATATACCCGCAGAGGTGGAAAGGCTTATATTTGCTGCTCTTTCCTATCAAAGCTACTTTAAATTTAAGGCACAGTGCTGTTTCCATTTGGAAATTTTTTTGCACGAGCCATTTACAAGACCTTTACAAGCCATGGTATGCCAAGACCTCTCCAATTTCCCCATTTTACTGCAAAGGAGTCTGGCTGGCATGAAGAAGGCTCCACCATCCCACCAAAACCCCAGATGGAGGACAGTCACTGCTACCTCTGGACAGCAAAGCTGCAGGTAGGGACAAGGGAAGACTGGGAGGCAGTGCAGGTAGGAATCAGTTTTGTATGCTCCAGAAGTCTTTTTTCCTGGGACACACAACTAGCCTGGCTTCTGGCAATTTCTTCAGTGTGGACAGGATTGATGGCAGAATGATCAAGTATGCTCATTAAGTCCTAAATACATCTGAAAAAATATATAAATATATATGGATATCTGTTAATAATGGTGTAAAGCCCTTCAAACCTCGGAACAATTTATTTCTTAGCTTGCTACCACCCTCACTGCTACTGTTTCCATCATCTGGGATGGGACACATAAATGACCTTCTACTATAGCCCTGGTCAGCAGAGGTTTGGTGCCAGCTTTGCAGCAAGAAATCATCATCTAATGGCCCCAGCTAGGGCTGAAAGCCAGAATTTGCTGCCGTTTACTGTTGGCCTGATGTGGTTACTTCTCCTGTGAGCACCACACACTGCCAAGCAGAGGTAGCACCAAGCACACAGGAGCTTTTTGGGAAACTGGAGAGGATTTGGGTACTCAGTCCAGCTGGCTCTTTGGGAATTAAAGAATTAATACCACTTGGAAAGAAATTAAAGTAAAATCATGCCATAACAGGGAGAACTGAAGAGGAGTAAGAGGTGGGAGGGCATTAGGAGCAGCAGGAGAAAGGCCAAGGAGGGCCCCTGGAGAGAGCAAATAGGGCTTTCCCGGGGCTGGGCTGGGCTGGGGACCACTTCTGGCTGCACTTGATGGCTTCACAAACACCCAGCACAATACATGAGTGTAACATAAGCCTCAACCCCTCGAGATTAGCCATGGCTGGGAAATAATGTTATCACTCCCCATTATGCTTCAGGAGCCCTTGAGAAAAAGTCCCCAAAATTCCCACGAGTTTTAAACGAAGGTGAGATTTTCCCCTGGTGCCCATCCTCCTCTCCTAGGAGATCTTGTGTTCTGCATGTGTCACATTTTCTTAGTCCTTGCCCAACCATGCAAGAGATCAGCCTTTTGCACAGCAGTTTCACTCTCTACGAAGATGCTGCTTCTCTTTCACCATCTCTCACTCTCTCCTCTGCTAAAATCAGGGATCTAAACTTCTCCTGCTGGGTCAGAACCCAATCTCCTTCCTCACAGGGGCTCAGTTTAACTACACATCACTGTGCCAGACGGTGACTGTTAGTACCACCCAGTTTCATTAGTTATCAAGGGCTAAAGTTGCACTTCAACAGTCATCAATCAGTAGGAAAAAATACGCATCGAATTAAAACTCCCAGCAAACTCCAACACCTTAGGGCTTTTTCCTTTTACAAGCAACATTTTCTTCCACTGAAAACAGAACTACTTGTGCAGGTGGTTTTTAAACACAAACAGCTGCTCCATGGAAATGCAGTTGGGGAAAATTATTCTGAAAAAAAAAGGCAAAGACAAAGCCATGGGTGTGGAGCAAGAATCCATACTGCCCCAAATCCCAGGGAAATATAGGAAGGGAAGAGAAACCTAAGATATAAGCAGTAAGTGGAATTTCCATTGCACTGGTCCCAATAAACACACTGGTTTTGGGGGAAGGAGAGTGGGATCAAGGGAGCAGAGTGAGGCAGTAGGTGTTGTGAGGGAAAGCGTGGTGCAGGGTTACGGCTCGTAAAAATCCGCTTCATCTTTCAGTGTCAGAACAATGCCCGGGTGTATGGTGGGCTGTGTTATCAGCCAGGGAAGCAGAGCAAGGCTGGGATAAACAGCACCAGACAGCCAGGGGTTTGTGGTCATGATTTACTCCTGCCTTCCCAGATAGTTCCTCCTTTCTTTCTGCTTCATTTCTGTTGATCTGTCCATCTTTTAAAAGGTCCTGTAGGATGTAGCTGTTTTTAGTGCTGTCGCCATAATTTTAATTACCAATACAATGTTTTTTGGTTATACAGAATTTTTAAAAAGCCTCAGTAGTTGTATTTTGACCAGAACTACCAAGGCCACAGACAAACATTGCTGCTCTTTCCTTATTCCATTTCTTTTCCTTGTAATATCTCTCTTCTATCTATAAGCTCTTCTATCATTTCATTCTCCATCCCCTCAAGTAAAAACTTCACTTTCAGGGAACTTTGGTGTGTGCCATCCCCTTGTACGGACACAATATCAACTCCCCTTCCAATTACAGACTGCAAAGGCAACCCTTGAAATGCTGCATTTTCTCTGGCCCTGCCCTCCAGACAGAGGAGGCTTCCCCTGCAAACACCCCCAAAGATATTTCCTCAGTTTCCTCCCAACTCTCCTTCAAATTCCTCTTTGAATTCATAAGGATTAATCTCCTGGTATGCTGCAGCTGCTGTCAAGATGACAAGTTCTGGGTTTCCTCCTCTCTTACATGCATCCATTAATGTTCTCTTGGACTGAAAGATCCTAAAGCAGAAAACATCTCTGTGCCCTTTATTCCCCACCTAGGTCTCCTGGCTTTTTCTGTCCTTATGTTGAAGCCCCAAAAATGTTTGAGTAAAGAATGAAAAAAATAATTCCTTAAATTTTGTACACAGAAGAGAGTAATGAAATTTAGTAATATGAGCAAGCCCAGTGCCACATTTCTACCTGAGCAAATGCAACGTCACTGCAATAAGAACCCTATTATTTTCCTGCTGCTGAGATTGTACAAAACATTTCATGCACAGACATGAAGATGAGTCTTGGGATCTTCATGCCAAGAAAATCACATGAGCAGAGAAGAGGTGCAATGAAAGCCAATCTGATGCTGCTGAAGACCCCCAAGTCACTTGTTAGTTCCACCATTATTTTTCCCATTCTCTATACTCTATTGTGTTAATGTTCGCTCGAGGCAAGGACTTAGCAACAGGAAAAGCTCTTTTATCAGACCAGCAGTATCCCAGACTGGCAGAGTCTGGGAGCCAGATAGCCGTGGAAGGTGTGCAATGCTTGCAGCAGACAAATCAGTAGCAAAACCTTAAACATTCAGGAGCAACACAGAATAATCAATTGGAATATTAACATGCTGGTAAAATGATTAAAGTTTGGCGTTACACATATTTTCAAATGTACTGACACTTCATTCTCATAAAGACCAGCTCAGTTATGTTTGATTTGTATTCATATCCTATAATGTGAATATATTTGCTCAAAATTGCTCTGTAGTAAATCACCATCACAGAAATAAGCTTATATTTATTCTTAGCATTCATGAATTGCATGGTGCTGGACCACCATATATTTAACACCTCCGAAGAAATCCAACCGCAACTTTTGAAACCAACACCTTTATATATCATTATGGACATTGTTTCCTTAACAGTTAATCACACACTCTCCAATCACGTGGTTTTTACCTTAAGAGAGAAAAAATGAATGACTCTATAGCCTGAAATGCAAAGCCCTCTACTTGACCTTTTGATGTGAAAAACCCCACTGGGCAGGTCCTGAGGGTGCTGAGCCCTCTCGCCCGTGCACTGAGCACCCTTGCCTTCCACTGAAGCTGACAGAAGTTGAAGGCATTCAACAACTTGCTGGATCAGCCCTGTAATCACTAAAAGCTCTCTCCAGAGTGATGTAAATACGGACAGTCACTTCACAGATTTAGTCCAGCATTAGGGTTACTTTAAAACCAAAGCTGTCGGAGAAAATGTTGGATCTATGATATGACTTTGAACCCAGGTCACTAAAATCTTTCCCGACGCAGCATCTTCTTTGGGATTCTTAAGAAAGCTAAACCTGCAAAGACAAATATTATGGCAACAAAAATAAATGCCTGAGTTTTTAACCTTTTCAGGGAAAGTAATTCCTTTATTGGCTGCAGCTAAAACTTCCTACCTTTCTTTCCCTTTTTGTTGTATCTGTGAGTAATTTCTTCAGTCACATTGTTTATAAGAAGTGAAGTTATTCGTAATCATGCCTTAAGAGTATGTACACAAACTGGACATCCTAATAGAGCACTATGTATTAAATTCCTGATTGTTTGACATAAATTCTCTCTCTTTCTTTTACTCAGACAGGAAGCTTCCCATTTATTTACGAATAGGTTAAGACCCTAGTCATGTTCCTAACTGTGTTCCTAAGTGCTAACATATATTAAGTAAATTTAGAGCCTCTTCTGCATAGGAAACAAATTAAACTGGTTAAACATGGAGAAAGACTAAATGTAATCTATCTTTTGTCATGTTTATGATATCGGAACGCATCTTATATGAATGTTCCAATTTGGCTGTTACAGCAGATGGGTTGCTTATGATAAACCACAACTACAGACAGAGAATGTGATAGTATAAATCATAAAGAAGATAAATAATGAAATTCTTTGAAATAAGGTTGGTTAAATATTTAGACATTTGGTTTCCAAGCTTGCTTGCACATATGAAATAGTATTCTCTACCAATGGAAAGAAATGATCTCAATAATACTCTTATTGGGACAACTAATAAGGTCTAAAGGACATATTTGCATTTAGAGACCTCTTTGTATTTATATAAAATTTGTATACACAGGGAATATACTGGTTCTCCGGGGGACAGTCCTAGATGGAAACCTGTATAGAAAAGTAAAGATAACTCATGATTGAGCCATTTTTCCATAAGTCAAGGCACACTGGAGTTCTCCTCTGTGCTTCTTTGTGCAAAGTGCACAAGGAGAAAAAGTGAAGTCTTGTTTTTAACCTCCCTTATTTATAGCTGGCCTAGCTGAGGCAGGTACCAAACCTCAAAATTATTACCAGGCAGAACTTCAATTTTCCAATTCATAAAAGTCCTAGAAACCTGATTTCTACCAGTAACTTAAGAAGGAAGATTAGTGTGCAAATCCAATGAGGGATACATGCCACTGAGCTTACAACTGCACCAAAGAAAGTAATCCACTCTCAGGGATTTTATTTTTACTGGAAGCTTTACACATTTCAAAGGTGGGTACGAAGTCCAAGTTCCCCTTAGAGAGAGATCAGACTTCTTGAATGCAACCCTCATCATCCTCCCTAGATGTCTAGAAAATGGGTGAATTACCCCCAGGAGATACTGCTCTTTTTGAACTGATGGTCAATTTAAATTACTGAACAGTAGAAAGCTAATGTAGGTCAGATGTCTAATGATTTTATGGGGCTGATGATGGAGATGACAATCTCGGTGTTTCAGTTTTAAATACCACTTGTGTATTTTGCTTGGTGAGTGCCCAGAAGAACAAAGCTTGAGCACAGAGCAGTTAAACAAAAAAAATCTAAAAACTGCGCTAGAAAATGAAACTAAACATGTGCCTCCTGTCATAAATAAGATACCTGCCTGGATTTTGTTCAGAGTAGAGCTAAGAGTTACCTTCCTCTGAGTTTTCTATGAGATGCACATCATTTTACATAATTTGTGGTTAGTTCCACTTAATCCCTACAGCAGCAAAAGCAACTGAGGCGTTCATTAAACAAAGATATTAGTATATCCACAGTGGCATCATTCCTCTGCCCAAATCCTGACGTGGCTTACATCCCAGGCATCCAAAGACTGTCAGGGCAACCCAAAGCCAAGTGCAGGCAGCCAGTGTTCCCCTCCCAGGAACTGATGCACGACAAAATGCACAGAAACTGGAGCGCACGTGGTGCCCCTTTCTTTTAAATTGAGGATCTTGCCTTTTTAAATGAAGTGATTATGATGAGGGCAGTGGGATTAAGAGAGGACTGGGGCCTTTTGTGCAGGTGGTTTCCCTAATAGGAGATTTTCTAGCAAGAGAGCACTATATATTCTTCAGGCTCAAAGCTAAACTTCTATTAAAACCAATTAATTCATTGAACAGGCTTGTATCGCTTTACAGTGCCCGGGCCTTTACTTAAAAGAAATCAATTGTATGAGTACAGCTGAGAAATAACCACTATAATAGATGTTTTAGCTCTTGCTTTTACTTTTCTCTGATAGCCCTTAAGGTGGTCAGAGGTAAAAGCTAAAGATGCATTGTAGCCTGAGGGATGATTGAATGAAAAAATGGGGGATGGGAGCAGAGCTATGCTGATAGACCAATTTCCCACCACTGCAAGCCAGCGCAATTGATTGATGAATCCTTGCTCTGTCAAGAGGCAGCCCTTCAGATTTGATCACATAAATACTCATTCAACTCAAATTCTGCTTGACAAGCCTCAGACAGCTTTGTTCTGTCACAGATATCATTGGAAGGAAAATGCTCCATTAATCATCCTTAATTAACTTTACCATAGTCTGCTGGAACCAATATGTTCCCTGGCTAAATCCCTAAGACTTAGCTAGATTTCTGTAGTTATCAAATAGAAAGTTGTTTTTAAAGTTCCTCTCCCTCATTGCTGCTAACTATAGGAAATCTTTCCCTGCCTGTTTTCTAGGAAGGCACTTGCATTGACCAGGATGTGGCTTAATCCTTTGACAGTTAAGCTCCTTTGCCAGAGACACACAATTATACCTATTTCTGATTATAAAGATTACTGATCTATCCACAGTAAGTGCTGAGGGGTAGTGCTTCCAAAGCACGCCCTTGTTTTCAGGCTGTGGGAGAGCCTTACAAACGTGACTGAAAATAAAAACAGAACCCAAACCAGGTCCAATGTGCAAAGAAGGACCAGGAATAAACAGTGATTTAGTTGGATTTGGGGGATAAGTAGAAATAATAAATAGTATTTCAGGTCTGAAACTTGCTGGTTTGGAGTCTTGCTGCTCTAAGGTGCTGCACAGAGGCAATGGGACCAATAGACTTTGCAGATAAATTCCTTACTCATTCATTTCCATTGTCAGGGACACATCCCTTTGAAAGGATTCACAGGAGATAAGGAAAGAAAACAACATGGAAGCATTTTGACTAAATAGAAATAAGTGTGGGAACCTTGTCCTCAATGAAACAAAGCCTGGAATCATTCAGGGCCAGGTTGGATGGGGCTCTGAACAACCTGGTCTAGTGGAAGACTTGTTTGCTCACAGGGTTTAGATAATCTTTAAGGTCCTTTCCAACCCAAAATATTCCATCATTCTATGATATTTGTTAATCTCACAAATCCTTTCTCATATGAAAACTAGATTACTAAAAGCTTAGGAGGACACAGGCTATCCATATTGCTAAACAATTACTTGTGAAGCTGGGTGCAAGCAAAGAAATATAACCTAAATTGCTGAGCAAATTGAATGGCAAAAGCTCATGCTTGTTTTGTTATGAAAAAAATAATATTTGAAAGTAAATACTGCAGTACAGAGGGGGAAAAAAAGGATCATACTCTATCCCTGTGTACATCACAAATCTTCTGCTTGCTCTGGGGAGAAGTCACTTTGTGTTATGCTCTCTACCAGCCTTGGACTGTGGTCAATTTAATCAATGCTCCTCCTGACGGCAGCGCTGCTCAGCCGAAAATGGAAGTGACCATTTCAAGCTGTGCACTCCGAGCAGCCAGCTGGCCTATTTTAAACTCTCTGGAAACTTGACATACTAATGTTTCCTCTACAGCACTGAAGGAACCAGTTATAAAGGCATCTTCTCAGGTTATACAGCAGAAAAAGGCAGATGCATAAATCAGGGCTACCAAGCCTTTGCACACTGAAGGGCCAAACCAGAGAAGCATCTTCTGGCAGCAAAGTGAGAGTTATTTGGGAGCAGAAATGAGACATATCTACATTAAAAAATGGAAGCAACTTTCCTGGCTTTTTCCTGTTCTCGGGAAGAGCTGAAGCCTGAAGACATAACCAAAGTTGGGACCTTTTCAACTTGTGTAAAACTTTCTGGGTTGAGCTTGCTTTGCCATCAATGTTCCTGTCCCCTTTCTTTCCCTCTAACTTCCTTCTCCTTTCTCCACACACTTGTTTCCACCCCTTGCTCTTTTTATTTGCTTAAGTTTTTTCCCTTTTAACCAACACTTTGCAAATTTTTTTTCTCCCTACTGGACAGGGACTTTATCTGCCCTTAACTGCCTGCCCAGCTTGCAGGGTTGTGAGTTAGGTTCCCCTCTCACCTCAGCACAGAGGTGCTCAGAGACAGGAGAAGGGCAAGATATTTAAGGTCTCAGAGGGAAGGAGTTTCCTAGCCCTAGTTCCTGCCTAATTCCAGCTGGAGAACAATGATAAATCAGATTTATCAGCACTAAATTGGGTTTTTCTCTTGAGGCAGGTTGTAGGGAGGTGGGAGCCCTTGTGATCCTGCTCCTTCCAACACTGGTATCTGCGGTTGTCTTTCTTATTCAATCTTGCCTCAAAATATAACCATGATATAAACTAATGGACAAAATGCACAACTAAAAGAATACTTGGAGCAGGAAACTTTAAAAAAATAATTGTGTTATCTAGACTCCTATAAGAACATCCAGTCCATCTTTGAATCACAAAACGAAATAAACAGGATCAGATGTATAGTGAAAAACCTGTAAATGTCCTTTCTCATTATGGAGGTCAAAGAATACATTAGTTATTTTTAACTAATGTCTTATTCGACCCCATGCAAACTTAAATCAGTTTGGGTCTGACTGATTCAAAGCTGTTCTCTGGTTCCCTGCTCTGCTGTAATAATTGACTAGGCTAGACTTTAGAAAGGTCAGAAAAGCAGCCCCGCTTCATATTATTTCAGCTAATAACTCAGTTCTTAAATCAAAATTTAAGAACTAATCTCTCAAAGCACTATTTCCTCCCCCTCCATTAAATCCATATGTAATTTCAAATTAAATGATAGATGTCCAAAATCGTTACTTTTTGCTTAATTGCTTTTAAGTTACTGGGGGACACAGCATGAGGGTTTGTTAGAAGATCTAGGATTCTCCAAAAAAATCGGTATTAAGAAAATCTAAGAAAATCTCAGAAAATGCAGCAGCGACTGAAGAACCTGAGGAAAAACAGCAGGCACTGGACAATCTAAAGGAAAAGCAGGCAGACACATTGCAGCATCTAAGACAGGTTCAGGAGTGGCTGGGCAGCAGGGCTGTGGGGTAGGTGTGGTGAGGCTGAGAGGGAGCCTGTCAGCACAGATGAGATGTGATTGTCAGGACAGACTGGGGGCTTTCATGGAGTGGAAGACAACAAAGGCTCCACATTAACCCATCATCACTCTCTAAATACATGAATTCCAGGAGGATGCCAGGATATGTCTTATTGAGTGCAAATTTAAAGATTGGCTCATGTCAAGCGTTTAACATAAATTTAACACGTAAGTAGCACATTTCTACCAAAGATTCTGATACCAATTTGTAAAACCCCCAAATCCAAGCGCTTAAATTTCATTACATTAGTTTGTGATGTTATAGTCATTCACAAAAACCTTACTCCACATTCAATATATTCTCAGTTCATCCTGCTGTCCTTATCTGACTCCCTTCAACAGAATATTTGCCTTAATACCAGTGTAGGAATGCAAGATGAAGATTGTTAACAAAGAGTGGTGTGAACTAGGGCTGTCATTCCTCCAAGCTCCTTGTGGTCATATTTAAGTAAGAAAAAAGAGAAAAAATTAACCCTGTTTGCACATGAAAAAGGGGATAGCTTTGTCCCACTGGAAGTCACCTAAAAACCTCTCCTAATTCCCACGGGAGAGGATGGAAGGAGGTTTGACCGAGCACATCTACATTCACACCTGAGGGGCCCTTTTGGCACGCACCTGATTGCCCCACACATCTCCTCTCACCTCAGTATCACAAAAACAGATATTCAAGTTGGACACAGCACAGTCAGGCATCTGTTGCAGCCAAACAGTTGACATAACAATGTTTTCTCTCCCTCCAGCTCTTACCTCCCCCAAAATGCCTTTTCTTTCCCTGCTTTCCAAGAGATTTTTTTTAAAGACACCAAACTTTGTGGGCTTTGACTGCTGCTTATGGGATACTTATTCGGGGCTGCAATAAACTGCGAGCGGTTTGAGGTTGGCTCCTCAAACTGTAACTACTGTTGGGTTTTTTTTGTTGTTTCTTTCTGCCCAGGGAGCCTTTTCTTCCCCGCTTCCCCGCGGTCACTCAGTGCTGTGCTTTTGTTTAGCCTCCCGGCACAGAGTTGTTTATTTGCACTAACAGCGCCGGCCCTGCTCCCCGTGGACTGTTTGTCCAGTGGCCTGTGGAGCCTCCATGACTTTATTGTTGACAAGTGGTAGGTGGGATCCAAGTTTTTGTGGTTAAATTGTTTATTGATAATTACCTGTTAATTACCACTGCTGCCAGCTTCCTATCATTTATCATGATCGCTTTTTTGTTGTTGTTGCTCTTAGAAATAATAATGTGAAAGAGAAGGGATAACAAAGAAGGAAAAAGAAGGAAGAGGGCCAAATTGTGATCACTCCTTCCTGAGTTTTAAAACTGCATCATTTGATTAATTTAAAGTCTGGCCAGCTTCCATCCATGTAACCCATCAGTATGACAAGGGCATCCCCTCCCCAGGTGCTGCCAGATGGGTCAGCTCCCCTCCAGCATTCAGACGAGGCATGGATTTGGTGTAAGAGAACCCAACCACGCTTCCCCTGGGTTGTGGAAAACCAAACTCTTCAGAAAACTTTTTTTTCTATTTTTTTTTTTTAATATTTTGCTTATAGACAACACAAAACTGATCCCGGCCATGTCTGAAGAAGGAACATTTTTTAGGGATTTGGGTTTTTTTGGTGGATTGTTTGGAAGCTGACTTTGAGCACTTAAGAGTCACAATAGGATATCTGCAGTAAGACCAAGTGGTTCCTTCAATTGTACCGTTCTAAATGTGTTGATCCAAACCAGAAGGGGCCAGGCAGACACATCCCCCAGCTGTGGGACAGCTGCCCCGTGAATCTGAAAGGGAAGAACCTGCCTGGGAAGACACTTGCCCCTTGAGCACAGACCACCCTGCCACTGCCTGAGGGCCAGTTGTCTCTTCAGAAAGCTTCTGGTGGCCACAGAATTTCTCTTTGAAGACCAAAATTAAAACTAACCCCGTGTATTTCCTTAAATGCACTTCCATGCCTATGAACTCTGGCTTGTCTTAGCTCCATGTTTAAAGCCACAGTGTTTGGTGCAAATACATTTTTAAGAGGTCACAGTGATAACCACTATCCCTTCTGAGGTGCTGCCCAGCTGTCAAATTAAATCTGATCAATAATATGGAGCATGAAAACCAGCACCATCAGCAGCCTTGGATATGGAAAACCAAAAGCAACTCAATGCCAAGGGTACCTAATTCATTTTCCTGAACACCTTCTTCAAACTGTTAAAATTTCTGTAAATAAAAACCAACCGTGTTTCCCTATTTTGGTGAGTTGACACAGCTTCCCCTATTTAGAAGCATTACAGCTGGGAAGGAACTGTGTCTTCATTTCAATACGTTCATAGAATTTATTCTAGGTGCCTATTTACACATTTCCTGGCCCAAACAATAGCTCCCCCCCACCCCCTGTGCCATGTGTGCATCGGTCACTGCCCAGCATCATCCCTCTCATGACTCATGTGTACAATTGTCCAGACAACTCACAACAGTTTATCATCATTGTTTGGTATAATTGGAACCAGAAGTATTTATACACACCCGTGTACCCTACAACTAAATTTATAAAGGCAACTGTCTCTTTTAATCTATAGCACAGCCAGTGTAAACAGTAATTTGAAGGAATATTCAGATTTATTACATTACTCGCTTAAAGATCAATGTTTAAAACGGATATATATTGCATTAATCCAAACACACAACAAATCATAAAGCTATTTACACAATAAATTTACAATTCCCGCAGACGCTTTAATCCTGTTTCTGTTTCCAAGGAGCGCTCTTGTCTGCACACACACACATCCACCCACAAACATGCTCCCACACTGAAAAAGTACTATTATAATGTTAATTAACCTAATTTATAAACCACCAACTAGACCTGTAACCTCAGCACGATATACATTTAACCATAAAGATGTGAATTAAAGGCGCATTAAGGGGAAGGGACAAAAGGAAAGAAATTTGGCTCTGGGGCTGATGCTCGATCCCCACCTCAGCCCTGGCACGTCTGGTGTCACCTCTCTGCGAGTCAACAGCATCACTTCAGGCTTCAGTCCTGCTCACCTCACCTTCCTGCAGCTCAGCCATACCCCAAGTTATTTAAACTTAATTTCTGTGGTTTAAAATAATATCCCATTGACGTGGGATCCAAAACTCCTTCAGAGCTAATAAAATGTCACCCTGCCAAACTGAGGCGATACGTGCCAACCTTTAGCCCAGTGTGAAATTTTATAACTGAGTTATAAACCCCTCAAAAAACAGAGCTTATAATGGAAAGGCTGACAGATTCTTAACTATACAGTTTCCAGTGGGCTTCTGCTTAATATACTGTATTTCTTCGCCTTGAAGATATTAATTTACTTTTTGAAATGTTCATTGCTAAGATTAAGCGTAGGGTTTTGAAATGTGTTCGCAGGCAATTTATGCAGGCACACAAATGTACTCTTCTCCAGATGTAGGGAATACTAATTTGAAAATGATTTATATGCCACACCGCACTGTACATCCATCCCCTGCTCAAAAGGTTTTGCTCTGACACAACACTGGGATCATCTCATATATTAACCCTCAGATAGCATTAGAAATTCATTGAAAAATTGATGAGGATTCTGGTCGATGGCATGGGCTGGAATGGATTTTGTGGATTTCAGCAAAAAAATTGCCAAGAGGGGCAAAATAGACGCAGAACAGACTCATCAACAAGTGAATACACTGGAAAATAAAGGTCTATCCATACAAAATATATATATTTCTGTGGGAGTACAAGCAACAGAGAGGTTGAGAAAGGCTGTGAAAGGACAACAAAGTTATTAAATCCTTAGGAGAACCAGTCCTTAACCCAATGATTTGGTATTTGGCTGTGTGCATGCACCATACTGACCATGGTATTTCCACAGCAGCCCCTGGCTGTGCACAGAAGACTGGAATGATCCAGGAAAAATGTAGTAACAGGCCCCACAGCTGACATTAAAATGAGGTTACAGACTTACACATCACTTGGCATGTGACTATTTAGCAACAAACATTCCTTCAGCAATTGAAAATACGTTTAAAAAACAATTCTACTCTTACACCTCCATCAGGAGTGTAAGAGCAGAATTTTCCTCTTTTCCTTTCCTCACTTGGTCCCCAGCTCCTCCACATGTAGACGTTTGAGTCCTGCTTGGATGTCTGCTATGTACACATCAATGGTTTGCTGCCCAGTATGACCAAAAAAACCCCACACATATACTTGAACATAACCTATCTCAACATTTTCAAAGGAGAGATCTTTCCTTTGAAGCGACATGAATGCCTATATTCACTATAAATACGGGAGTATAAAATGCATCAGTGATGAAAAAACACACTTGCCTTTGAAGGGTGAAGGCATGGGAGAGGTGAGCAGGATTTACTTTATTTTTTGACCATAGTAAAATTTCCTGGGCTTTGCAGCTCCCGCTCCATCTCGTGTGGCCTCTTGGAGCACCATAAGAGAAATAGCACCGGACACCTGAAGGCTCATTCAACACTCACAGGAGATGAGAGAGAGAATTTATAGATACAGTGGGTGAGATTTCTTGTGGAATATAGACTGCTTCATCTCTACCTCAATTTTATCAAAAATATACTGGCAGTCAAGATGAGTGGTTCCCACAAGAGACAGAGAAAGCCAAATGTGTGCACCATAAACACATGACCCTAAATTGCCTTAAAGTAAAAGGGGTAGAGGAAAGCTTTGAACTGCCCAGGAGCCCTTCTGATGTTTGAATTGCATGTTGTGCTGTGGACCTTAATAAAATCAGTCCCCTGCTATGGACACCAAGGCTAAAGCAACAAATTCATTTGGGAAATTAGCTCATTGGAGGAAGACTGGAAGTGATGCTTTTGGTGATGATGAGAGGGGAAAAGGTCCCCTCATTCCTCAGGGAACAGACCAAAATACTCCTCTGAAGCTCACACACTACTTTTATCTTTCACCATGAAGATTTTTAGGCATCACTAAATACCACGAGCACAGATTTCAGTATTTTTGCCAAAGAGTTGAATGTAATTATGATTTTAGAAAAGATACTTAAGATATCTGGTGGAGGAGATTCAGTAATTTGTTCTGTCAACCGGGAGAACAACTTTAGTAGAAAACTATTTCATCTGCCCCTGCTTGAGATGATATATTTTATTTGAAATAATTTCCTCAGCCTGTGTCTGGAGGGTGAAAAGTGACTTGTTCTTATTTATCTTTCTTTTGGGGCTACATGAATTTCAGACTCATGAAAGTGAGCGACTGATAGCAGTTAAGCCAGGCCGAGCATTGGCAGGTGAGCTCAGAGCTTCCACTCTGCTGCCAATTGTGTCTCCACTGCAGCCCCAAATATCTCTATATTCTAGGGAATAGCCAGCCTTTAACAGGCACTGCCACTTTTAAAATACCAATAACTGTGATCTATGACTTGGATTTCCTATGGAATGGCAACTAGATTGGTTTCAAAAGTACTTCTCCCCTCCCTGCGTTAAGGGTTTGTTGAACACCCTTTGCTGCAATACCCAAATGTTAATTCAGGCCATTAACTCAAAGCATGGGCACTAAAATGCTGGGTGCTCACGTGGTGGGAGGGCTCCAAGGGACAGTGGGGCAGTCAGAGGTGTGCCTTGATTTACACCACAGAGGGGAGAAATGGAGCACTCCCCAAAAAGCAGGAGAAGCAACCAGCCACAGGAGCAAGGACTCGGTGCTGAGAAACTGCAGCTCTCAGTGCTTAATGAGAAACCAAAGAATGCCTAAAACAGAGACAGAAACGTTGCTATCCAAAACCACCTCTTGTGGTACTCTGAAGCATTTTGGCTTAATTCTGCCCTACAGTTTCTCCAGAAAGAGCTGGAGGCAGAGTTGAGCCTGTTTTCGTGCTGTGAAGCTGAGCCCAGCCTCACAGGTGATGTTGAGATGTATTTTGGGGGTCCATTTTCCAGTGGCCACTGGATTTGACCCTACATGGTGTGCTTAGCTTAAATCACAGTGCAGTTACAAAACTATAGCAGTTTCAATTGCCCTGGAAACAGAAAAAGGACTTTACAGGAGCATCCTGAGGACAACACAACAGCTCCTGGTTAGGAGACACTACAGAGACCTGAGTACCATTTTTTTATGTTAGCTCTGGGTTTGGAGATTTAGGTTCTCACTGTATGGAGTATTTACACCATGCTGCTCCTCACAGCCCACATTTTCAAGGAATAAAGAACAAAAAAGATGATCTTTATCTTCTATAAATCATCAACTATCAGTTTTCAGTGCAACCTACAGGTTTTTTACAGTACGTGAAACCAAGAGTTCGAAAGAATCGTAGGGCAGAGATGAATCAGTTAGGAAGAACCCATTAAACATGAATCCATGGAAATCCTCCTTTTTTGTTGTTGTTGAATATGCCTACAATAAATGCTACAGTGTGACTTGCAATTTCCTCAAGTTCCTTTTCTCAGAACAATGATGGTTGGCAGCCGCTCAAGCTGCTTCAGTAAACTTTGCAAGATAGAAAGCAATTTAGTTTCCCTTTAAGACTTCATTGCTAAAGTTATGCCCATTGATTTCCAACCTCATAATTAAAATTCCTCATTAAACATGCTTGACAGCTGAATGTGATTCCTTTTACCTGCTACTGCTACCTTTTTTTTTTTTTTTCTTGTGATACCATTTCATTACAAAAGAACAATAGATTTCCTTTCAGGGTAATATAAGGGCACGGTGAGTAATGTACTTTCTATCCTACAGAAGGCCTAATATTGTTAATTTGCTAAATCAATTAAAAGAAACCACTTTGGAGCACGACTCAAGTCCTGCATATGGATCACATCAGCCATAATGTGCAGGAGTTCAAAGGCTGGCATTTCGCCCCAGTTGGCACCTAACTGTTTAGTCCGATCCAGGGAATTTGGCTCTTGATTTCAAACAAATGCATCCTGAAGGCTTAAGGCCAGGAGTAGCTCCGTGTGATTTATGTTCCATATTTTCTCATAACACAAAACCTAAAGAGCTCAGAGAAAAAAAAAAAAANAAAAAAAAAAAAAAAAAAAAAAAAGAGTTGTTATTACAGGGCATTTGCTGCACCGTTCATGTAAATACAGAATTACTCAACTGCCCCGTGCACCTTGTGTTGTTTAATATGAGCTTTTCCTCTGAGTGGCTGTTTGATTCCCTAAAATTCCTCCTCCTCCTGCCAGCTCTGACAATCCAAAATGGAAATGACCTGTTTGTAAATGGTTTTGCTCTCCAGGCCAGGCTCACACACAAAGGCAACCACCACCTTTCCCAGCAGGAGATGTTTGCCCTGAAATATGCAGCCAGGAGATGGTACTGGCTGCACTGGAAATATCCCACAGAGCCCCAGCTGTGAAACCAGCTGCAGGACTGGGGGAACCTCACATCTGCTCTCAGCCCAGCACCAACCCCACCTTCTGCTGGCCACCACAGGAGGGTGGATGCAGGAGGAGATTTACCAAAAAACTGAAGGATTTTTACGGGGTTAGCAGACCTGACCTTGGCAGGGACTGACTTCAAGAGCCCTCAGAGCACCCCAGGAATTCTTGGGCTCAAGCACTTGGCAAAGGAGCAGAAACTCCCTTCTCAATCATAAAATTAGCAATGAGAAAAGTTTAAAATGACAGATTCAAATTTACAGGCACAGTTAAAACATTTAGTACTGCCTAATATGCCAGGTTCCTGGTGCAAAACATATTGTCAGAGCTGATTTAGAAATGAAAGAGGGGAATGGATCGCTGGTTACAGAACAATTAATTGTTCTGCAGTTTAGGAGAGCAATTAAATGCCTTTTTTTTTGGTTTGTTTTCGCTTATTTTCAGATGGCTTTCCAAGTTCCAGTTTGAAAATTGAGGCATCCAGAGAGCCAGTCACCATTCCAGTGGAGCACTAGGTAATTAGCAACATATTGCCATGCAGCACTGCAGCGCTGTGTCTTTTCATGGAAAACAAATAAATATGTTGTGTAACTGCACTGCTGGTCCCCAAAGTTGGTAAAGCCCAGCCCTGCATGGATTTTCTCTCCTGCACATGAACATAACACTTGTTTATAGCAGTGCCCAGTGACAGTTAATGTGCTGTCAGCATTTTCATTACAAGCCCTATTTTTCTATGGTTTATAACTTGGATATTTTTTCCTCCCAAAAAAATGTGGATGTAATGCTTATGGACCTGATAGTGTGAATATTTTAAGTCATGCTAAGATGAAATTTGATACCACGGGCTGTGAATGTGAAAGTGAGGGATATTGATTCTGACAGAGATTGCAGAAATAAAAGCGTTAAAAGAAAACGACAAATAAGCATTCAAATACACTGGTTTTATGACAGATATTGCTAATTTTTTTCAGGTCACAGGTGTGGATTGTGGGGAGGTAGCGATTACTGCTGACACTTGTCCTTTCTCTGAGAAATTTTATCCACTCTAAAGATTTCAGGAAGCTTAAGTGAAGAGATCCCATTGCTCTCACTGCTGGAAAAGTACAGATATCGTGTACTTGGTAGAAAAAAATGTCAGATCAAGGTTTAAACATTACACTCCACAAAAAAGACTGGGGCATTTGCAGTGTTTGCACTGCAGAACCATCACAACAATGCAATGTGTGCCTCTTCAGGACCAGCTGGGGGCAAGATCAAGGTAGGTAGGGGGTAGGTTCAAGGCAAAAGAGCACCACCACCTACATGTTTGGGTGCACACACTGTAATTTTTGGCCCTTTTGGAGGTAGAAGCAGCAGGCAAGTGATGAGGAGTGAACATGAAAAGCAGATGCCAAAAGCTGCTCAGGAGATGTGAGGACAGCAAACAGAAGAGGTGGCATTGTCACAGTCATGCTGAGCCAAAGCCACCCCGGAGGCTGCCAGCAAAGACAGTGTTGTCCCTTCTCCCACAAAAACCATCAGGTCTGTTATTTTGGAGTGTGTGTCTTGCTGAGGAGCTGTTTGGCTGTGTCTAACGTGGGTGATCCTGCAGTATATCAGGGAGGCTCAGGACATATCCCGTGTCTCTGCTCTTTGTTTTTTCTGGAAAGGAAATCCGTCTGCGTGGTCCCCTGGGAGCCATGGGACACTCCGCTGGAGACCTGATAAGCATGGGATGAGGACCTTTGCCACTCACTGATGTTGGCTGAACTTAAAGCCAGCCTTTCAGGAGGCACCTTGAGCTGCGTGGGCAGCAGGACATTCCTTCTGGCTTCCCTGATGGATGAGCTCACCCAGCACATGCTGGTGGAACCAGCCTGGGCTCATCTCCCTTTGGGGTCACATGAGGTTGTGAGCGACTGAGGAAAGATTTACATCTTACAGACAATTTGTCTCTTCCAAGCAGCAGATCTGCTGAATAAACTCCCAGATAGGTCAGGTAGGTCTGTTAGGGTAAGGTGTACAGAAGTGCCTGGGTCAGGAATGTTTGAGATCTGGAGTTAACCTTCCCTTGGATTTGCAGTGAGTCCACTGTGCACCACCCACTTAAACAGGAAACAACAGAGAGCGAAGGAAGAGTGGGAATGCTCAGAGGGCCTCAGAAACCCCCCCACTCCCCAGGCTCCAAACTCCTCTTTCCCACAGCAAAACACATTTTAGAGTAATGAGTGCAAGGTGGAAGGGGAGAAACGCAGGCGGGAAGGAGATGGGTGAATGTTTGCAGGCTCATCCCTGACCATTCCTCAGCATTATTCATTTCCTGGAGCCACATCCATGGGAAGCGATACAGTCACTGCTCTTTGAAATATCCAAATGTACGAGGCATGAGGGAGTTCTCTTCGTTACCACATCATTCACATTTTTGAACTCTATATCATCCTTATGCTTTAGGAGAATGTCCTCCCAAAGTAAACAAATTTTGGTGGGGCTTAGTGGAAATCTTTTGCGGCAGACAGAACGATTTAACAAAATGGACATTTATGAAGAAAAGCCCCCACTTTTGAACAGGTCTGTGAATCAAATGAACACAACACATCTAAAACCTCTATAGTCTCAATATTTTGTGACTGGGAAGAGGGAAACACGTCTTGAAGGTGAACCTTGGCATCCAAATCCCTCATTAAAATCTGTCAGTTCTTGGAAACATCTGGATGTATTTTGCGCACACAAGAGCCAACCTGGGTCCACAATTTTCTGCACCAAATGAGGACTCACAGCAGATCCCAACAGACTCTTCAGACCTCCCCTCTCTCTCCACAGCATGCTCTCAGTATTCTCTACCTGACATTTTTCTACCTGTTTCCCACCTATCTACCTGTCTGTGTGATTTCCTTCCTGTCTTCAGAGCCCATGTGCAACCCAGAAGACCTTAAATGTCTCCACCAGTGCAACTGGGAAGCACTGGGGTCTTTAAGGGTTGTTTTTCCCATAGTGACAAATGGGATGTGCATTGATCTGGGGACAGAAAATAGAGCACAAGGAGCCTGTGCAGACACAGGCAGAGGAATACACTGACTTTGAGAAAAACCTCTTTTTCTGATCCATTTGTGCACCTCAAGCACAAAGACATGTTTGTTCTTAGTCCTGAGGCAAAAAATAAATTAAACAGCACAGATTATCTCTAGAGAGAATCAAAGGTGAATTTGATACACGAGCATTTACTAAGGATAATCTGAGAGAGGTGGCAAACACAACCATGGGCAAAGACTTCAAATTAATTTCAAAGCAGATCTGTCCTAGAAAGTAATTGAAAACATACCCAGCTCTTACAGCCATGTAAGAGCCTTGCCATTCCTATGCAAGACAACTCCAAGACACTCCATATGGGATCCTGACCAGTCACATGACTTTTAATACCCACATGATGGCACTAAAATGGCCTATTAGATTTACAGTGTCATTAACCTTCCAAAATAAAATCACTGTTCTGACGAAAAAAAAAAAAATAAAAGAAAAAAGAAAATAAATAAATAAAAATAAGGAAAAGACGGAGAATGAGAAAAAAGAAAAATAAAGCTAAGGAGAAAACATAAGAGAAGAAAGAGGAAAAAAAGAGAGAGAAAAATGAAGAGAAGGAGAAAAAGAAAATTTAAATAAAAAGGACAAAAAGAAAAAGAGATGAGAAAAGGAAGAGTAAAAGGAAAAAGAAGTAGCCTAAATGCTGCTGGGTTTCGGGTAACCAGTCCATGAGGAAATGCTGACAGGGGTCACTGTGGCATAATCTTTCATTCGGCCCCAAAGCTGTCACATCCTCCCCAGATGTCTGAAACATAGATATAAATTTTCATTATCCAGCAGAATAGGGGCAGAGGTACACAAAATGATTTTTTTAGCAATCAAATTATAGCTCATTGTCAGATTATGTGTAAACAGTAATTTTGTGAAGTTTTCCTGTGGTCATTTATCTACACCCACGTTTAGTAGCTCTGCTGAAGCTGAAATAAAAAACGGAAGGTTTTTCAAATTACATTATTGTCTTCATAATCAAGTTGAGGGACCATAAAAACTGAATAAAAAATTAATATTATTATGGAGGAATTTTGTCTTACCCAACTAAACAGTGAGACTGCAATATTTTTTTAATGAAAGCAGAAAGGATGCACCCCTTTAAAGGGACGAAGAAAAACTGCTGGTGGTGTATAAAACTAAACTGAGGTATCTTGTAGAACTCTAAAATCTCAGTATTTTCCCCAGCTTGAGTGAGCACAGGGTCACACCAGGGTGCAGCTAAGCAGATTCTCCAGAGCTCTGCAGACCCTGGGCACTGGAAGACAAGGGCTCCAGTGGATAGCCCAGTCCTGGCCAAGAGAAAGATGAGACCTCTTCTACCTGAACCAAGGCAAACAAGTGCTTTACAAGTGGAGATGGAACTGTATTTCTTATGGAAAGAAAAATCAGGTCACGCCATAATATTTTATGATTCTTCAAGGTGAATTCAACTAAGTATTAAAAACACACAGCTTGCCTAGATCTTAGGCAGTTGATATAAATACTTATGTAATGACTAAACCTGGTGACAATAATGACTGGATAACATGGAAGTTTTAACAGGTAGAATATTCCTTACAGGTGATGGCTTCGCAGCAGTGTTAAAACATACACTTTACTCTCTGGTCCTGCTCTGCCTTCAAAAAAGCTGAAGAAATAGTTGTGCGGGTGGCTTAGTGCACAAACCGAGGGAAAAAAATGCCATGTTTCATTTTTCCTTGTTTACAAGACAATGATATTCATATTTCTTCATGCAGGACAATGACACCAATAGCTCTTTGTGTCAGGAGGAAATTGCGAGGCAGGATCCCTGCAACGTCTCTGTGAAGGGCTGGTAAGCTCAGGAATGCAAAGCCCACAGTATTATCTGCTTTATTATCTTGCTTTGGGACTGTACCAAATGCTCTGCAAGTCTGGATCACTGTCACCCTGTTACGATGAAAGAAGTGCCTTCGGTTATGAACTACTCCGGAGACACCAGATTAGAGTTCAAAGGCTATTCCTTGCATTAGCAGCAAATGCAGGAATTCTGAAGCAAAGTGATATACTTAGTGTGAGCTTCTGCATATCACTCTGCTATTTCGCCTCATAACCACCACGCAGTAGTCAGAGCTACTGTTTGAACCTAAGCTCCCTATGAGTTGAAAGTTTGGGGCATGTTTATTGGATAACCCAGATTCTTTTCTAGTAGCCATCAGCAAACACTTTGTATATGTCACAGGCCTCCCACTCCCTTCCAAGAGATGGGGATTGGATGGAAGGAGGAAGAGAAACACAGCTATTATAGATTTAATACATCCCCCGGAAGAAGTAAAGCATGCCCAACTTCAATTTCATACAAGGCATACAGAGAAAACTCAATATTCTCATTTAATCGGGGAAATTCCACTTGGAGAGGGAGTTTTATGGACATCAAGAGCCAGATTTCCCGCTATAACAGTCTGGCAGTGCATTTTCCTTATCTTGGACTCAGGCAAAGCTGACAGAGCCAGCTTGGCCACCTCCCTGAAATGGTGCTCCCCACTCTCCCACAACAAAGTACCACATCAAAAGCTGTTCCAGCCAGGGAACATCAGGAAATGCGTTTGGGCAAGAGGCGTCCTAGCAACCCCACCCCCAGCTCACACTCCCTGTGTCCAGGGACCTCTGTCTTGGGCCTGTGATTTTATTAAAAAATCCCACAACAAATTCCTGCTTTTGGTACTACGCAACCAACGCACAAAACGATGCTGGGTCTGCTTTAAATTAAAACAAAAGTTGCAGCAGATAGGATCTCTGATACACACTGAGTTGCTTTTCTCATCTGAGATTCTTCCTCAAACAGCTAAAAACAATTAGGATAAATGAGTAGATATAAAGGTCAGCAGTACAAACAATTCTGGGAAAACCAGATAGCTCACTGGATAGTTCCTTTACTTCCGTCACCGCAGAATGAATAGATACAAGTCCAAACGCACTCCCAGCGATCTGATTAGAAAGATATCCAGAGCTCCTAAACAGCTTTTGTGGTTTCATCTCTTTTCATATATTTTTTTTTTCCCCTAGCTGAATTGCCTCTGTGCTGCCAATCCACCCCAGATCTGGCCAGGCTGAGGCTTTGCTGCAGCAAAAATTCTCAGGGTGTTTTTGCCATTTTATGGCAAAAGGTGCCGGAGCCCGTAGGGGAACGCCAACATGGGGCATTCTGGCACGTGAATGTCATTCCTTGGGAATATTAGTCATCCCTGTAATGCCTAATGACATCACTCTGGAAGGAAATAGAACAAGAGAAAAATCAATGGACAGCAGATACCTACCTATTATGAACTATAATTGTGCATTTACCAGTCTGCCAAGCCATAAATCTAGTAGTTTAAAACCCATTTTAGCATACATTCATATATGTTAGGAGGCTATTAACACAGGGGTGAATTATAGCAAACAGGCTTCTAAGCAGAGTCAGGATATGTATTTTTTTAAATAATTATAGCGTTCAGCACTGTAGTTAAGACTCAAAAGGGTTTTGTATTCCACCAGCTTTTATCCCTAACCAATCACAATGGCAATGAACACATCATCTCAGATTGCAACTTTTCAACCCTGAACTCCTTCCTTGCAGCAAATATTGATCATGGGGGGCAACCAGCAAGGCCCTTGTTAAGAAAAACTAGGAAATAATTATTGTATGGGGTTAGGGCCAGACTCAGTTCTCACTGAAATGAGGGCAAGCCCTTTCACTCCTTTTATTTTGTGTTAGATTAAACTATTTAAAAGTCTCGGCTCCAAAATGGGCAAGTTAGAAAAGTCTGAATTAGGCCTCGAGAGATGTTTGGAACAGTGTTTGTCTTGGCCAACTGGTGGTGTTAATAATTCAGGCTGATGGAGGAAAGAGCCGCAGCAAATGGCAGATTACACACCAACAGATTAGGAACAATTGTGCAAATACTTCTGCTGTGGCAGCTCAGGAAAAATCCCTTTCTTCTCCTAGCAGTGGTCTGTCATGTAAGAAATCCTTAATAGGTTTTGTATGAGCAAATAATAATGATTTTTGGTCAAAAAAATACGGTTTTAAAAATATTCCTTTCGATGAGGAATTCATGGGAAATGACTATTAAAACACCAGAAAGACTTACTAATGATAGAGAACAGTTATCCATGGAAATTAGTGTATGGTCACAACACCAGCCAAAAATGAAAATTCAGCAGTAGTAGTGCAGGAAATCTCAGCTTTTCATTAATATTGTTACATTCATTCACTCAGTTGAATCCACTATAAACATCAGAGGTTTGAACTGCGCACAGAAAGTTCTGCCCATGTGCACAGATCTTTATTCTGACTGGAGTGCTTGACTTGGCTTCAGCCCTAACACTTCCATGAAACGTAAGATGCAATTCCTAAATATATTACTATTGTTACATATGGGGAAATGCAAGACTGTCCTCTTCCATTTTCCTCAGACTGCAGCCTGAAGCCACCATCTTTAAAACTCCTAAAATGTATGTTTTACATAATCTTCTACCAAAAAAGCTTTTTTCCCCGCCAGATAACATAATAAACTGCTTTAACTCAGAACACAGAACAGGTAAATTTAGTACTTCAGGGATATCTTTTTGACTTTGACAAAACTGCAGCCTCTGATTTAATTGATTTTGAGTCAAATTCCTAGAAATTATAAAGAAGCTCCAAGAGTTCAAGGTGATCTTATTCCAATTCTTCCCTACCTTCCTTTTTATTATTATTTTTTAAATCTTGCACTCACTGATTTTGACAGTGGTATCGGTTCTTCCAGCTGCTCATTAAGAGGTGGCAACTAACAATCTCAGTCAGATGAAATTACTCTAAAAACTCTTAGACTTTTAAAGACATCTATAATACAAATATGAAGCTTATCAATTAATGACAGGACTAAGAGAATATCTCATAGGTGTGTGAATAACGAGGGAAAAGGTGGTGAGGAAATAACTGAAATTTTAGGACATGTTACTCTAGCCTTTCAGAGGAGGACATGCTCATTGAAGTGGGTGTGCCATGGAAACAGATATTTGTACAAAAAAAAAAAAATTATCAATATTGCAGCAGCTCTTTCATGGTGGGTAGAAAAAGAGGAGAAAGTTTACTACACATTTCCCCACTGCTGGAGCTCAGTGTCTTGTTTTTCACAACACCCACTCTGTTTCACTGTTATTACATGATCTTCCCCTTCACGCCGCGGAGATGAGCACGCAGCCTCCCCGCACACCCAGCCCCTTCCTCCCAAATAGTTATCTCAGATTGATGATGTGGTGCAGGGCCTGTGGCTGACAACATGTGCATGAACTCAGTTTCCACAGGGTTTCGCCAGAATACGAACGCTCGCATTCGGGGCCAACGATTTAACGGCAATAAATATTTACTTGCAGTATGTGGATTCCTAAGGTCATTTTGCAGCTCCAGCAGTTGCTCTGCTGGGTAAGTCTTTCTTTTAAGGACGCCTCTTTGTGAAAGACATCATCCAGTTTCTGAGTTTTAGCTTTTCATTAAAATGTAGTGGGAAGGGTTCTTAACTGGACATGCTGATGCCCAGTGCCAACACTCTTAAATCAGAACAAACTTTTTTAGAAATCTAAACAAGGATAGGAGCCCAACTTTAGGCATCTGTTTTTAAAACTTTTGGTGCGTTTCCCAACAGTTCTCATTGCCTTTTGTCCAAAAGTGAATCCCACCCTGAACCTTTTCATAGGTTTTCAGTTCCTAACTCAAGCATGAAAATCTCCAGGATTACTCCACATCTGCTCATCTCAGCAACCTTATTTACATCTTAGTGAGGTGACACCTCTCCCAGCATGCCATGTCAAGACTTCTTCTCAGCTGTGAGAAAGCATAATTGACATTTTTGTAATACATCAGCTCAGCTTTGCTATTTGCTCTCCTTCCAAAGAATGCTACAAGAAAATCACAACCAGCATTTTCTTGGGAGTCAGGTTTAACTGCTGGAAGATTCTGCAGGATCTGGAGAAATCAGACAACCTAAATATTGTAGGGTGGAACAAAGTGCCAAAAGTGGAGCTGGGACTGGAGAGAGATAGATCTTCTCTGAATAGGCAGTAGAAAAAATTTGTGAAGACCTTGGCTTGTACTCTCATGTAATTGTACTGCTCCCGCCATAAGAGCTTTGTAATTACATAAACATAGAATAAAAGAGCTTGACCCAAATCCCTGTGAAAGGCTCCTTTTGACTCCAGTGACCCTTAGATTAGCCCCAAAACTAAGAGATGGCAGATTATTGGGATATGACTATCATCATCTCCAATGTGCAAGTATTCCATTAATACCATTACTACCATTTTGTGCAACAGGAATTAGAAATAAAACATACTAATGGGATGTCTAATACTTCCAGTACATTAAAAAAAAATACAAATTCCAGCTTAATCTAGTCTTTTCCAATTGCCAAGATGGGAAACAAGTTTATATTTTCCTCTAACTCTCCCAAACTTATTCCAATCCTTTCTCGATTTTTTTACGAAGCCCATGAGTGCAGGTCAATTTTTAACAAGCTCTCAACCTTTTGGCACCTTCTGTTCCTTTTCAGATCATTTTGATATTTTAGTTATTTCCTGGCCTGCTTTCAGTAGTGGTGTGCAGGTTTTCATTTGCTGAGTTGTAAATAATTATGCTCTGCCGTCCTGGATTTGTCTTCCACATTCCATCTGGGATGAGATGGGCCAAATAATTTCCTGTTTTCTATATACAAATGATAAATGCCCATATTTGACATAGCTTTCAGTAGTTTTCATGCTGGAAACTTTCCTGATGCTTCTCTCAGTCTGTGATATATAAGGTGTCACGTTTTATTGCGTGAATAACTCAGTGCTCTGCTCCAATGGACAGCATTTTTCTCAATTTTTTTTTCTTAACCTAGAGAGTCAAAATGCTTTGCCAGTTGGAGGATTTAATATTCTAATAGAGGGCAGGAAGCAAATAAAGCTATGTGACAGAGCAGACACCGCCTGCACTCTAAGTGTGGTGAAGGACAATAATTATCACTCCACAGGGAGTGATTAGGCCCACTGAAGCTTGAGTGATTACCCTTTCCTTTGCTGACCCTATAATCAGGCCTAGATCTCTAAAGTTATGTGCAATTTTTTAGAAGACAAACTCTTAAGGAAAGCACGAGTAGTTCTCACACACCATATGGACAATCAGACAATTCCAGAGGCAGAGCAGCAAGAGCAAATATCTACTACAGAGTATTTATATTATACCAATACCATTCAAATTCTACTATCTTTGCAATAAACTCTTGATAGTTAGTAGGAAGAAGAGAAAGAGTAATGCAATAGGACAGAGCAGCAGTTCATACTAATAAAAGGACATTATTTACCAGCACTGGCACAGGGTGCATGGGTTTTTCTCATGAGGTTTGCACAAAAGAAGAGAATGGCACTATCTTAGGCAGTGGTCTTGCCAAAATATTGCACAAATGCTGAGGTTTTCAGTAGCAGTCAGTGGAGTGAACAAGCCAAAGCACACTAGTGAGAATATGAAAAGTAGTCAAATGACAAGAAACTGTAAAATGGGACAGTTTGCTTTCAGGGCCTTTTCCTCCTATAATATCAATTATTTGTTCAACAACATAAGATAAGAATTGAGAACACAATTGTTCAGGGGAAGTCAAAATGTTCCCCTTCACCAATTTCTTTAGTCAATGCATTGAGGGAAAAGCACGGCCCGCAGCACAGATAAACCTCAGTGCATTTACCACTTGCCCTTACCTCACTTCCTTCTGACAACAAATCTAGGGTGAGCAGATAAGATTATAACCCATCTGCTCCATTTTAGAGTGACAGGTGTGTACCTTTCCAAAGCCAAAATGCAAAAGCTCTCACTCAGCTCAAAGGCTGGCGGGGCTGTGTTTATGATAACTGTCCCCACCCAAGGATACAGGGAGCATTTTAGCTGCCCTGTAAACTCCTCATTTTTAACCCTAAGAGAGCATAATGAGATAAAGATGAAGCTGTGGGGGGCATTGGATGCACTTGGGAGATAAGTGAGTCGATTATCTGTAACATCTGAGCAGGGTCTGTGCACGGCATCCTCCAGCCCTTGAGTACCTGCTGGACACACGCTGAAATCATTATCTCAGAGCCCGTCAGTCTGCAAGTCTGGGCTCAAATACCCCTCTGCCAAGATTAGAAGAGTTGGTAGGGAACATAATATTTGGCCAATTTAAAACACTTCACGAGTTAGAACTGAGTGGGGGGGGACGCTTCAGATTGGGATGTCATTTCCAGTATTTCCACTGACTCCAGAGAGACTCAGATTGTGGCTTTCAACCCCAGTTTCTGAGAGCTCCTCCACCAAATAATCACATTCTCTAGTCTCAGTCAAATACATGTAGGAAGGTAGACAAGAAGCATTTGTCTGCTGTCTTGACTTGGGACCTTAGCAACAGCCAGAGAGAATGAGAAAGAAAATCTGTTTGGATGAAAAAATCTTCACTCTGTTTAGCCGAGGAACAAATTGTGCTACTGTTTCATTCTTCTTTTGCCATTAGCTCTGTTATCATGTTGCTGGCAGTATTTCTCATTTCAACCTGCTCACCATATGTGCATGTGCTTTCTGTGCTGCTAATTGCCTCCTTTTGACAATATCATCTATACGTGCACACCATATTGCCATTTTTATCACTCTAAGCCTATTAATGGCCAGACTTATAGTTCCCAGAGGAATTAATATTAACCAGCTCTCTAAATATTGTTCGTGTCTTTCAAAAACTCCTGACTTTTAGAGCCTGACTCTGGTTGTGTGTAATTGGGCTGCTGTATTTCATCCTCTGGGGCCTTGGTGTCTTGAGTTTTGAAAGTGTAGCTCAAAAAAATTTATGAGAGCAATATTAATAACCAGGAAAGGCAAAACCTTAGGAAAAGTAAACAACTCGTTGGTCGTAGCTGTTTGCTTACCTAGGGTCAAAATCTGCCCTCAGATATACATATGCAAGTTCTCTGGGTCGCCTACATACAGATTTCTGTGGAAAGAATTTGGCCTTAGATGACTCCAGAGGTTTCGTTGTCAGCCCCATTTCCCAGAGAGCACTGAACACTCCTACGTGTACACACCAGCTTAGGCTTCTCTGCTAGAAAGAAAACAGTTGTAAGGAGATACTCATTTACTAGTGCCCAGTGAACGTGACAGAATTTTGACGAGGAATTTTATACCCCTAGTTAGGCTTAAGAAAATAAATGGTATTAACATGCCACTCAACAAACTGTCCCCACGCTGCTGGGAACCGTGCAAGGCAGATAACAAATGTGCAGCAAACAGTGTCGTGATTCACTGTAATTCCCAACAAGACAAGACTCCTAAGAATACATAACATTCCATGTAATTTGGAGTGGGAGAGCTCCAGACAGCAGACGACTGCGTTCCCCATGGAAGAAACGTGAAATTGATACAATCAAAGGGTTTTAAAGCAACTTAATCCTTTAACTTTGGGAGGCAGAGGAGAGGGATTCAGCATATCACACATGTCATTGTGGCCCCTGATGGTGGGTGTAGATGGCATGTTGGCTTTGCAGACCCCAAGTGGGGGCACCTGGGGGGTCTGGAGTGGCTGGGACACTGCTCCAAGGAGTGGATCACTCCTACACAGCTACTGGAAAGCTATTGCTGGAGCCAGATGCTTAATGATTAGACGCTGAAGACCCCAGCATTACAGCATCTAAATCCTTCTCTGGAGCTGGGTTTACATCAAAAAGCAGCTGGTGGCCTTTTGCAATTTTTAACCTCTTTTCCATAGAATCATAGAATGGCATGGGTTGGAAGGGATTTTCAGAGATCATCCAACCTCTCTGCAGTTGCTGTTAATCAACAGAAATGCCCATTTTCTAGGAAGCCTGTGAGTAGATGTGTGTTGGCATTAAGATCTACATCTCTCTTATCAAGCACACAATGTTTCACTCCACATCCCACTTGGTCTGAAGGGGGGTGGAAAGCTGGACAAACACTGGGAGGCTGAAATTTAATCTAGAAAGGATGTAACTGGTGTAGGCAAGATAAAGCATTTTGAGGTCTGTCAACTGGAGGAACCAAAGCACTGATTTGCATTCCTCTACTGTCCAAACTGTTGTTTTCCTCTCTTTCTGACCAGGAGATGAGTCCCCTTCCCAGGGGTGCAATTCAACAGAAGACAAATGGAAGACAAATTCCAGGAATCATGTCACCAGGGACCATGGTTTATCATGAAGCAAGGAAGCAGTTTAGGAAGGGAAAGAGGGCCTCTGAATTTTTTAATATGCAGCCTAATTAGTGCAATGATCCTTCACACCATTAGAAGGTGTGCCATTATTAACTGTGTTCCACTAGCTAGCCAATGTCTAACCAAACCATCACAAGGCTAAAAGAAACCATTTTAGATAAACTGATGTCTTGATCAGTATTAAATTTTTTCTACTTTATAGTAAAAAAAGAAAAAGAAGATAAGACACCTTTGCACATGCAATTACAGATTCCTAACAAACAAACCAGGAGCTTACAGAAGGAGTGTGCCCTGCTGACTCAAGCTGCTGTTAGGGAAGCATGCTGAAATGAGAATTGAATGGAAATTACTGTTCTCTGATGCAACAGGGTTTAAACGTGGAACAGTGATCTTGATTTATATGATCTACATACATAGAAAACTGCCTTTCACTGTAAATGCAGTGAAAGGAATGGGGAGGACAAACCAATGCTGACTCATCCTAGAGAAATAAATCTAGAACTGCTAGCAAGAACAAGGATCTGATTCCGGCTTGTCCCAGCCTGATGAAAATTTTGTGAGATAAGCTCAAAAATCATTGTTGCCAATATCCATCTGACCCTTAAGATGGAATCAACCTCAGTTTCCCTCAAATGGCACCACCAGAGCCAGTGCTGGAGCTTGATCTGAGGGATGCCTGCTCAGCCCGTCTCCTGCCCTGGTTTATGCCAGGGAATTAAGCTTAGGCTGCATTTTGTTGCTGAGGATGTCAGTATGGATCCACTTGGGTGTGTGGTCTGCCTGGCGCTCAGGCTGCTCACTTTCATCCACGCTGAACCTTTCACTTGACTTTTGACCTTTCACTTGGCACTGTCCTGTCATTTCCTTGGTATCACAAATTCTAGCCTCTCACTTGACCTGTGAACTGTGACCTTTCACTTGACCTCTGATCTCATAAATTCTGGAAGCTCACACACGTAATCGTGGAACAAATAAACAAAACCTCCGCGAGACGCTGCTGCCGAATGAAGCCCAAGGGGCTGGGGAGCAGGAGCCCAGCCCCAGCATCCTGCTTCACTCCTGGACATGTCCCTTTGTTCCAGCCAGGACTGGCTTCTCCTCAGTGGGAAGTGCATCATATGCTGCTCTGGCCAGACATTAGTGCCTGTGTGTTGTGTCATGGCAGTGGAAAGGGATGTGCCACAGCCCCTAGCCCTGCTAAGGATGAGCCTCATCCACTAACCCATGCAAAATGCTGTGACTTCCAAAGCCCTGAGAGGGTCTTACCAAATAAAAGCACCAAAGTTAGCAGAAACCTCTCACTGTAGGTGTTGAATTCTCACCACAAACCTTCCTTGAGCCCCTTTCCCCGCCCCTTGCCAATGCTAATCCTAAAAGCTTCAAACACAAAGCGACGTTCAGCCGTCAGCGTGGTGTGACAGTGCGTGATAAGGAAACTCTTGGGCTGGCTGAGGTGGAGCTGAGAACAGCTCTGTCTGTACCAAATCAAAGCAGGGCGTGCACAGGGGATGGCAGAAATAGCAGCAAAGATTGCAGCTGAATGAAGTTATCAATTTATTGCAAGAAAAATTAATGTCTTATGCAAAGCAGCAGTAAAGGTGAAGTTTCATGGTCAGTGGTGGCTTTACAGAAGGATAAGGTTCTTCAGAAAAACTTCCAGAACCTACATCTTCATATGTATTTGTCCTGGTTTAGAGCATAAAGCCACCCTAGGACATTAAGTGATCTCAAAGTGTGCAGGTATTTTAATGGTCCAGTCATTTGTTTTGTCACACAGTCCAATTCTTTTCAGCAATCCTCAAATATATAACATGAATATTGCAGGCACACACTGCTAACCCAGAGCAAACCCCAAACTATGAGTTTTCTCCTCTTTTTCCTCTTGGTAGAGGGAAAGACAGAGATTGGAAGAAGGCTCTAATTTAAGGATGCATCCGTGTCAGGTGCCTTGAAAGCAAAGCAGTTTCCCTTTGATATTGCAGGGACCTAAAGGCAAGCAAGTGGCCAAAGCAGCTCACATGTAGAGAGTAATTGTACATGAGTAGGAAGCAAGGTGACATGGGAGACAGACAGGAGCAGTGCCAATCTGCCAAGCCATTGCAGAGGAGCTCTCTAACAAAAACCAGCTGGGGGACCTCTGATTTGCTCTGACACATAATGTAATGAACCACTGCACGCTGTCACTTTACTTGAATTCACTGTGATTTTATGTTTTGGAAGTAAACTATTTTAAATTCATGGGAAGAAAGACTATGCAGACAAAGCCACTGGACAGAGAGAATGGTCAAAACTTTGTGTTCCTTCAGTTATGGTAAAAGGTTTCAAATTTTAGGGTGAAATTTTGCGTGTCACGTGAAACAAAGAGGTGCACCTCACTTGTAGGTGAACAAATTTTGTGTTTGACTTTCAGAAAAACACTTAGCAAAGTAATAAAGCATATATGTTGCATTTCCAGTAATGCAGGCTCATCTTCATTAGCCTCTTTAGGGAAACCTCTAGGCTTTTTTGTTTCCTCAGGAAGACTGTCAGATCTGGTGGGTCTCTTCTCTCTCATAAAATCTTGCACTATAATCTTACTGCACACTTGGATCTACAAATCCATGCTGAAGACTAGGCAACACTTACATTTATTCCAGGATTTCTGTTACATGGTTTTCCGTTATCTTCCAGCTTGTCTGGAAATGTCAAGCAGTTGTTGTTGGAAGGAAAAGGTGAGTGGTATGGGTTGAAGGAAGATTATTAATAGAATCTTCTATAGGGCAATTTTCCCTCTGTGCCTGTTAAATCCTTTCATTAGTGATTTTATCAGAGAGTAATAAAGCATAAGTGAACATGTGTAAACATGTGTAAACAAAAAGGGTATAAGATGTTTGACATTTAATAATAGAAATGGCAAGTGATCTGTTACAACACCGAAACTCATCCTTCACCCTTCAGGAGTGAGAAAGGCTCGTGGAGTGGTGATTGGGGATGACTGTGTGGTATCAAGGAGGCACACCTTGATAAGGGCCAAAGCCTATCTCTGTGAATTAAGCCAAGGGATTATTCACTGTGTTACACAATGCTGTGCTGTGTTCTCAGGGACACCGCGTGCGACTGAGTCACCCACGGAGAATAAAATCCAGCCTGGAACAGGTTTACAATGGGGTTACTTGGACAGCCCGGCTGTGAGAGGGAACCAAAGGAGCCTGGATTGTTTAGTTTAAGAAAAACAGAAGAACCTGGCAATTCCTACCCAGCTCTGCTTCCCACCAGCCTCAGTGGGAATAAAGGCTGCTGGCTTCCTGGCTTTACTGGGGGTTTTGTCGTTGAATACAATGGGAGCAGAATCAGATCTTGAAGAAGAAAAACAGAATTGGACCCAGAGGAGTCAGGGCTGGGAAAGACCCAGCACGTTCTGGTTTAAATTGAGCAGGGCTATAAAAGGCTAATAAAACTCATATTGAAATATGAGCTAGAAGAAGCGCATATCACTGAATTATGTCGGTCAAGACAATTAATTGAGTTTAGTGCTGGATATATATAATTTTTGACATGCTTTAATTTATCTCGAGTAAGTCCATGTTGTTTTCTTGTGATTAAACCTGTTTGTTAAAAATCATTTTGCCTACAGAAACAGTAATAAAGAGACAAAGCAACTTTTTCCCACGCTTTGGATTCAGAAGCTCTTTCACTGCAGTGTCAAAAGACTGGAATCCCATTTCCTGCTCCTCATTTCAATGACCATCTCAGTGGTGTTTTACTGTCTATATATTTATCAAGCAGAAAGTAAATGATTTTGTTAGACACATAGTTCTATTTCCAAGATAAATCTCAGTAGTTAACTTTTATGGAAACCAAGAGGAGAGTCCAATGAGGCCCATTAAAAGCCTGTAAGCACCTGAACCCTGTTTGCCTTTTTAAAACTTCCTGAATATGCTCAAAATCCACTTTCATCCAAACCCAAATAAAGCACCACTGGCTGGTCCTCCTGTGCTCAGAGCAATTAGAGTCTAACAGCTATGATACACACCTGAATTCCTCTTGCTCCCAGTATTTAAAAGAAAGAATTTGTTTGTGTTGCATAAACATTCCCACGCACCCTTTAGGGCCTGACTCTGAAGATGCTCCATTCAGATCCTCTGCAGCAGTTTTTGATGTAGAATGGACAATTGCAGCTTTTAGACACAGTGCACAAAACCACAGTCTGGATAAATATTGACAAGTCAGTGACTAAAATGAGAATGGTGATTGGCAAACACAACGGTGAAATTTAGCAAATGCATCCATTTGCTTACATCCCACTGAGGTGACTTGACTGTCCTTAGGAGGGAGGTGGACACCAACTGCAGAGGAAGGCAGATTACACCCTGAGCTCTCAGGAAAGCACCAGAGGTCTGGGAGCACAGGCAGCAGCCAAAACCCAGATCACATATTTTTGATTGAATTTAAGCATCAATGTCTTGGAAAACAATGAGCATCTCTTTTATAGCAAGCAGGAGTACAGTGATTCAGCTAGGGAAGTTTAATCATTCAAGGATATTTCCTGGGACAAACTGAGTGCACAGGTAGATAACAGTTTTGTATCCTCTGCTGTGCTTTTAGCTCCACTTTCTCCTCTGATTAGAGCTCCAGCTGTAGGTCACACGAGGGATCACTTGCTCATGGCACGTGGGATTTGGGATCATCCACACATCCTCCACAGGATCCCTGATTTCCAGGTCCTATCCACTGCACACTGGCTCTGCTCCTGGCTCTCCTCCCCCTCCCAAACCTGGTCCCTCCAAGCCCAGCCCTCGCTACAACACTGACATAAAGTACAAATAAGTTAATGAAACCACAATATTTCTTTTCTATGTAGACCTGGACTGTTTCAGCCACGAGCAATGTGAGCAGCCACAGGTGTTGCACTAAATAAAGTAATAGAAAATGTCTCCATTGTAACAGTGGAAGCCCTGTTTCAAAATCCCTCTCTGCTTTTTATTAATAGTTGGATTCCTTTCTATCAGCAGTCATAACTGCATTTACCTTATTTTTCAGCGAAAATGTTTTGCTAAGAAAAGATCTACTAAAAATTACTACTGCTTTTCGGTCAGTTTGTGCTTGAGCAAGCTTTCAATCTTTTCACAAAAGGGGAGAACATAAACTTGTGATTCAGAAAAGAGAGGAAACCAGGGGTTACAAAGGTTGGGAGGCCAAGTAGTATGAAACAGACCCCCTCCGTCAAGTAAAAAAATTGGCAGGATAACTAGAAACAGACCAACCTAAAATCCAAGGGTTCATGAGCAGTAACATAATTAGCTGGAATAAAACTAATATTCTAGTGTTAAATTTCACCTCAACACAGACCAGCACTTATTAGGGAGAAACTAGTGAGAATGAGGAAAGATGTGTTTCATTTAAGAAATTTACACCGACTGGGAATGTACACACAGGGGTTATTTCCTAAAAAAGCCCACTTGGATGCTCCAAGTGACTGCTGTTGCATCAGCTGCCCTGCTCCGAGGTGGATGGGTCTGTCAGCCTTGCCCAAAGTGTCTGGTAAAGCCCAGTCCACCAGAATCCTGAAACATTTGTTCCTGGGAAAAGAACCACAAATACACTGGAAAAAAATGTTGAACAGGAAATGTTTGACCACTGCTACATCACAAGATATCAAAAGAATTTCACATTGGCCACTTCCTTCTCTGAGGGGAGGCAGGGGGTGCTCGGCTGGAAAATAAAATGGCCCCAGAGGCCCTACCCAAACCCCCCAAAAGAGCTGAGGTTTCAGCAAGAGTAAACACACTTTCTCTTTTCCTTTATTAGCAAAATGGGAGCAAAACCTTCAACGACAACACACATGGCAAATATTGGTGCTGAGAGAGGAGATAAACAACGCCAGCCATCCATAGACCGGGCGCAGGAAATTCCAGCCATCTGATGAGCTGTTGGCTTAACAAGCAGCTCTTCACATGTCAGCAGCCAGCAAAGGCTATTTTCTTTTTCGCTGGTTCCCTGGAAAGGCGTAGGGAAGGCAAGGCGGGGGAAAAGAGAAAGCAAGGCGAGGAAAGGTTGGGAAAGGCATGGCAGGGAAGGAAGGCCAGGCCGCCCTGGGGCAGGGCAGAGGACGATTTGGTGCAGAAGCAAGCGGAAAACCTGTTGCTTCCCGGAGACTGGGCGGGTGTGTGTCTGCCCCCGAGACTGCAGCGCTACAAATTCCGAGCTGCTCCCTCAGCCTTGTCGCGGCCTCGCCTCGGGCAAGCCGCGTATGGTTTCTTTTTGAACAAGCTATCTTTTAACACTCACAACCGGGATGATTTAACAGAAAAGAGAGCGTCTCAATTTTTTTTTTTTTTTTTGCGAGCGACATCCCCCCTAGACTCTACCCAAACAAAGCTACTAATGTGTGGTCATTTTCTTGGCAGCGTGGCTGCATGCTGATAACACCGCTGCCTGCTATTCTCCCAGGAGCGGGGCTGCTGGAAGACTGCTCCCTACCTCATCCCCTGATGCTTCTGATGCGGGTGATCCTCCGACTGCACGGCGCCAACCACAACATGCTACCCACCGTGAGAGAGCAGGACACAGGCTGCTCTAGTCAGGAGTTATCGTCTATCATACTGATTGACGAAACCAAGAGTGAGCAGAAAAAATAAACACGAACAGAGGCTGCAGTGTATGGGGCAGTCAGCTGGGAGTTTTAGTATTTGGCCTTGGTGATCCTACTCTCATGGTAGGTTATCTTTTCCTTGTGCTATCATTTATCATAACTTTGAGGGCCAGAGGGAGAAACAAACCTACAATTTTTCTATTGGTTACATTCATTAAACTCTTCTTTTTTTAGCACCACTTCCTTTGCCCCTAATAACAATCCCACCCCCTCGATCTGTATTCCCCAAAGAACAGTGAAATCAAATCTAAGTACAGTCCTCCCCTTTTACTCCTATTACAGCAATAGACCATTGCAAGCAATTAACCTCTGTTATTCCATCAGACCCAGGCCTCAGCCGCACGCTCGCCCGGCAGTGCCTGGCTGCAGCCAGCATTAACTCCTGCCTCAGCTCCCTCCATCCTGGCCCCCAACATTATTTGGGCAGAGATGTTGGGCTTGTCACGACCATCTCCTTTTCAAATAACGCCGGTTGACTTTTGCAGGCGCGGCCCAAGTTCTGTGCCGGGCCTGACAGCCACCATAAAGCACTCCCTGAAGTGTCAGTAACAAAGATGATTTGTATGGGGCTTGCAGTCATCCCCTCTTCTAATAGCTTTCTCATTCCAGCACAGAAACACTGAGCAGAGAGCAGCTGCTTAAAGCTGATACAAGCATTTCTTCTCTCAGCAGGCCATTCTTGCATAACCATTTATTTTGCAGAGTTTTAAAGTGCCTGAAGGATTTAATTATGTACATAGACAACCCCTATAAACTCTATTCTAGGCTTTTTATTGACTTTTGTGCCAGGCAGCTCTTAGGCATTTCAATTAAGTGTTTTTTTATAAGAAAAGCAACAATATAGTAAAAGAATATATTCTTTATAGATAGTTCCAAACAGTTTGTGCCGATTTAATAAAGTTTATTTAATTGACGAGGATTTAGAATATCTTACGCTACAACTTGGAATACACGTCCTTTTGGACCATGGATCTGTTTAAAAGGGCCTGCCAGGACCACTTAGGTACCAGGAGAAAACAGCTTGGATCTGATTACTTAATCCTAATAACGTGTTGTGAAACTTTAGGAGACTACCTGTCATTTAGCATCGTGGTCAAAACTGAAGTGGTAAATAGCTGAGAGCTGAAGTTTGGCATTGTCTCGGTCTGGGTCTTTGGGATCCTGGAGGAGGATAGAAGAAATTTTCCGTGTTCCCAAATTTTCCGGAAAGGCCAACGTTGCCTTTATCTGCTTTCTAAACTATTTACAGGGCTTCTGCAAACCTGCCTTCATTATGGCATAGGATATTTCAGTCCCAGCAGGTGGCCAACAGGAGAGCAGGCCTGTTTGTGAAATATGTAATACGCTTTTCATATACTTTAACCAGAAATGTGCACCTCAACAGCCCTCCTAACCCTTCTAATTTCCCTTTCTCCTCTTAATCTGCTCTGCAAGCCATGAGCATGCATTAAAATCTCCCTAAAACATTTCACCCAGAGGCAATGTAATTCCGCAACAAGCAACCAACATTTCACAGCTCTGGAGTAATAGATTAATTTGAACCTAATGTTGCCCGTCGTTTACTGCTCCAAATGTTCTGGTGTAGACATAGCCCCGAGGCGCAGCGCTGTGGCATGTGCGGCTCCTGGAACCAAAGCTACAGTTGGCTTCACATCTGTGCATCACATTTGCCATGTGCCTCATTATCCCGCGCCCCACTGTGCCTACCTGTCCCAATCAGCTTCTCAGCCACAGGCTATCCAATTTTTTTCCTCCCCCCGACTAAGGATCTTTGTTCTCCTTCTCACTTACTAAATTTTTGCGAGACCTCTGCACCCGAGCAGTAGGGATTCTGCGCATGTGAACCTCCAAGCTTCTCCAGGTTCTTAATTCTCCATTAGGAACAGGAAAATTACAACATTAAGTCTCCGACATGTCACTGCATAAATTGTACCATTTGCAGAATCTAATATAAAGTCGGTGACTAAGCACATAAGCATGTAATAAAGAACTGAGTTGTTTGTTTTGACTTTAACAAGTTCGGTCTGCATCAATTATCTGTAAGTAAAGAAAGAGTAATTTCCAATTCCAGATAAAAACCCCTGTCACAGAAAGAAAAGATTATTACATCCAAAATCAAAACCAACTGTTCCCAAAAGTTTAAAGTGCCAACCTTTTAAAATTCATTGATACAAGAGCAAAAATACATATATTTGTGTGTTCAGATGAAAATAAAATCAACTTTTAACAGAAAAGTGTGCCTGTTTTAGTATTTAAAGCTCTGTATTTAATTCTCTATTTATAGAAACGCGCAAAAAAGACACAGTGACTTTATCTCAAGCCACTACATAGTAAAGAAGAGAAAGTAAAATACAGTCTCAAGCAGGAGCAGGAATTTATCTCAAACCAAACATATCAGTCTGAAACCCGACTGCTCATCACTGCATTAAAAGGTTACTTTGTTTTTGCTTCAGTGTACCAAGCACTTGAGTTTGCTTTAAGTTTGTATCCTTTGGATTTTTTTCCAGTGAGGAGAAATTAAAAACGGTTTTGGTCTAACAGAGCAATGTTCAACCCCTTAAGGAGATGCAGGGGGAACTGGAGCCAAATGGACGCTGTTCTGATTCCTTCCAGCAGCACCAAGGGGCTCAGCACAGGTAAAACACCACATTTCTACCTCCTCGCAGACCCTTCATGCAGGAAGAGGACCTGACACAACGGAAAGCCCCTTATCCAAGCACTGTTAAATTGAATAAACTCTGGCGGCACAACCGAATTTCTCATCCTGTGAGATCCTGAGGTTCTTGCTGCAAACTTCTCCTGGCATCATTTTTAACAGCAATTTTTACCTGCCCTTCCCTGAGTAGCTGTCAATTCTGCCACCAGTCTTACCTGCTGCAGTTTACAAACTATATTAGATTTCTACACATAATTCCAACACACACACTCCCAGCACATTTCATTACATGCTTGAATTAATTTATTCTATATGGAATTTGTTACCTTTACAATAAAAAAAAATGTTACTATTCATTATTGAGAGCAGACAGATGGAACATGTTCAATTTAAGACATCAATAAGAAGGGAGGAGGGGGGTGAAATCTTATAATCCGTGTGGCACAACCTATTCCATCTGGTACTTCCAACTTGTCTGCCAAGACTTTTTTCCTATATAAAAGTGAACGTTTCTCTTTAGACTTAACGGAACATTCTTGGGCATTAAGATTCTGCATCTGATTTATAGATAACAAGCAACAACACACACTTAACATACAATATTTGGAAAGCGCAATCTCTTTCATAAGGTAAAGGTTGTGGGCTTGACCTAGGAGAAGAGAAAACAAAACCCACAAAAAAAGAGCACAAACTCCAGGAAATTGTGTTTATCTGAAAATGTTATCTGGGCAGTCAGAACAGAAGCTGCAGCTTTGGCTTTAATGAACCACGAAAGTGATTCAGCAAACTGCTTTGGTCTCTTAAAAACAAATATTAAGCAACACCAGTGCTAAATTATACAACAACAACAACAACAAAAGTTAGCCATCTCTCAACAGGAAGAAAGACCTTTTTAGCATATTCCTACTGACATCCAGCATCTAGGAGATAATGCCAAAAACTGTGAGGTTTTGGCACGTGTCAAAATCAATTTTAACTGTTGGTTTAAAGGCTACTCAATTAATGGAAATTTATTTCCAATGAACGTTAAAATAATGGAGCTAAAGCAATAATTTTTCTTAAAACAACTTGTTCCAAGAGTGTTTAATCAAATAGGTGTGGGGTTTTTTTTCTAGTGTCTTTTTGACAGAGCATTAACAGTACATTTTCCATACGTTTCATTTCCATTCTTGAAGCATGTCCCCTAATTCCTGCAGTGCTTTGCATTAAGCTGTCTCATTATACCTAAGACATTATGTCACTTCTCTGTTTATGAGCACACTGGCCCTCAGCCCTTGCAATAACACCCAGCCACAAACACCCACTTCTGGCAACCAGCCTAATGACGGAAAAGATTGTTTCAAACCAAAAACGAAGAGGAATCCAATTATCCACCTAAACCTTACAGGCACAGGGGAACACATTAATTTGGCGTAATCATGTACCAAAGGTTCACATTTATCTTTTACATCTTGGGGGGAGATTATGTGGGCGGCCACGGAAATGAGTGGTCAGGCTGGAGAGCCTCACGTGGGTGCACTTGGTGTGGAAAAGCGAAACAACGAGCATCCGCCTCGTGTATCCAGTGTCTACCTATCACCTCCTGCATCTCTAGCACGGAAAGGAAAGTGTTTTCACTGCTAATTTTATGGGATTTGGTTGCAAATGTGTCATATTTGCTTTCTTTGAATGCTGCCATTTTTTCCTTGTGTTTTAAGGAGAAAACTATTGCAGAGCAAGGAATTCCTCTGTGGATGGAGTGTGCAGGGATAAGGGGTGCGTCAGCTGTAGGACCTCTGAGCCCAGCACAATCAGAGAGTTAAACATTCTTATCTGTATAAAACCGGACTAGTCACGATTATTCAGTGGAGAGATTCAGGATTTATGTAAAAATAAAAGGGTTCAGCCTCACAGGGATCTTCTGGGGTATTGGTGAGAGAAGAGAACCCAGCCATGTGCTGGGGCACCAAGGTCCTCACCTACAGCATCCCAGCCCCACATGGGCACCCCAGGGGGGCAGATGGGAAGGATGCACAAGCAGAGGCTGGGGAATATCGTGAGGATGTTTGAAAATTAGCAATACATTTCTTTTTGCCTTTGGTCACGGCTTTTTTTTTTTTTTCCCCTTCTGACTTTCGGTCAGAGTTTACTCTAAGGCCAAAAGCACCGCGGGGTCTTTTTCCCTCACTGAAGTTACTGCGTGCAGGGGGAACATTTCATTCCTCCCGACGTCCAGAACCTGTACATGATTAAAGCTGAGCTGGGGCAGAATTAACATTCTGCTAACAAACCCCTCCTGCCGTGGGGATGTGGGCCTGGAGGGGCGGGAGGGCCACGGCCCCGCAGCCGCTCCCCTGGGTCAGGGCATGCTGGGAGGGGAAATAAGCTACAGAGCAGACAATTTTCAGCTTGACTGGTTTTACTTTCTCTACCAGGCCTCACGAAAACAAACTGACAAAACAAAGGACACAAAATTAATGACCCATGCCTTCTGTCAATTGACTCTTAGTAACAGTGGCTAGTTCACCTTAATTTTATTTTATTTATTTATTTTTTTCCCTTCACTTTGAGTGAGTCACCGTAGGCAGCAGTTAAGGTTCATTTAAAAATTCTTCAGGGGCATCACTTGGTTTTCATTAATTTGGTAAGTGTAGGTTCTGATGGTGATGAACAAACAACACAAAAGAGTTAATTCAAATAATAAAAAAAAAAAGCCCAACAAACCTCTCATCCACTGCATGTTTTTCCAGTAATGGTTGTAAATAATGGCATATCTATATCCCAGGGCTTGCCATCTCCTCAAAACATTTTGCCCTCTTCATTGCCTTTTGAAACACCATTATTTATATGGCAGAAGTTTCACTTGACAGCTGGCCAGAAAGCCAAGTTACAACAAACCTTTTACTGTGAAGCAACAACGTTATTTCTGAGTTGGCTTTACTTGTGTTTTCAGCAGGGATGGATTTTATGTCCTGGTGAATCCCACTTAAAAAACACTAATATCTTAGTCCCTCTTGCACAGCCCTGTGTTTCCCAAACCTTGCTGCAATCACAGGTTTTCCTTTGATAATTCCTGGCACTTGGGGAGAAGGTGCCTGATGCTCCAGCCAGGAGCACTCACGTCCTTTAGCCCTGCATAGCTAAAGCACTGCACAACTTTTTAAATATTTACCCCATTATATAAATGTCCATTGAAGGGCACTTACATAAACGATAAGCGCTTACAGCAAACACTTTTAGAGAGCAGGATCTGTGGTATGCAGAGGAGATAAGGCCACTTCCTGCAAATCCTTATTCACAGAATTAGTCCTTAATCAGGCAAATAGACTCCCTGATATCAATGGGATTTCACATGTGAGCAAGGGTGGCAGGACTGGGCTCTTAATGGGACGTTTTAAAAATTCATGTCTCTTCCCAGTAAAACCTCTGAGACCTAACACTGATTTTAGTGGCAGTAAAAGCATCCCACTGTGCACATCCTAACCAGCAATATCCATACTGGTATCCTCCCCTCTGAAAATCCTGTCACCTGTCTATGTAGATTAACACCATTATTCACCAAGAGACTCTTTGGTTTATAAAAGGCTGTGATCAGTGGCAATCCCTATATAAAATAACTAACAGGTATGTCACAGGCAAAAGTATATCCAACAGAAATAGCAGTATTCAATTAAGGAAAATTAAGAGTACAAAGATGCTCCTTACCAAGAAAGAAAACAGTAAATTAAACATAACTGGAAGGTTTTAGAGACCTGGTGAAAAAGCTACTACAGGCAGTTCCTGTGAGAGACACAGAGATATGAACCTGATTTTACAGGTCTGGGGAGTGACCTGGAGCAGTGGCATGTCTTGGAGAGGCTGCACCAGGCTGGGGATGGGGCCAGACCCCACGTCAGGGCAGGACCACAGCTCCTGCTCCAGCTCCTACCTTTGAACTTGAAATTCTACTCATGCACTGGAGGAAAAAGAGAACCAGGATTGCTAAAAGTCTATTTCCAGGCAGCCTAACTCACCACTTGCTGTCTATGAACTTCCTAGAAAGCTGGAAATATCATAGCTCTGCTCACTTAGTGCCACTTTTTGTGCTGTTTGTCAGCATTTCCATTACAAACCTTTTTAAAGGGTTTCCAGCTCAGCCACAAAAAGCCACTTCAGGCTGAAAGCTGGCATACAGCTTCCCAGTCTGGGAGTGAACGACTTTGTCAAGCTAAACAAAACGTGGTTTATCTCTCTTTAGCAAAGGAAAGGCTTTGGGAGGTTTGAAAATTAACAGAAGCTTCTACTTATACAAAAGCTGTATATCCTTGTCCTGTTTTATATAGCATTAGCATATGTTATAAACGGCTGAGGAATTTTTTTTTAATTTATTTAAATTACAAACACACATAAATATGATCCCCCTCTGGCTATTTTGGATGAATCAGGGAGATTTTGCCAACGTCCCTCAGTTAGGCATTCAGCTGTTGGTGACAATTAGAGAGAAGGAAAAAAAAAAAGCCAAAAAAAGCTTTTTTTTTCCCCTGACTCTCCCTCTTGCAGCCAAGTTCTGTGAATCACAGGGTGTTGGTAGCTGAATATTGACCAGTCAGCTCAATCAACAAACAATAACACACAGCAGCTTCCTTTTATCTGTAAGTGCCAAAGCACCTGAGAGAGGGGCACATTGCACATCTATAAGCCACTTTATTTTAGATGGTCGAGGTCTCTTGAGGCTGTTTTACCCTCTGCACGGGAGGAGAAGAGGAGGTTTAGGAGGGGATAAGTGCCTCTGCCCTGGTTGCTGGTGTGTGGTGGCACAGTGACAGGCCTGGCACTGCCCACAGCAAATACATCAGGATTAGGAATTGCAGCCCTGGGGTGCACTAGGGCACAAAGGGAAGCTGGGATAGAAATCAGCCAAGAGGCACAATTAGGCAAGTTAATGGACCTAAAGTCCACCCAGGGCTGTAATGAGAGGTATCACCTCTGTCTTGGATCACTGGAAACAAAAATAGTATCTCTAAGGAAGGGTCACTTCAACCTCACCTAATCCCCAAGTCATTTTCACTGGGATCTGCTACTGGTGTTACCTGAGATATGGGATGGATGGATGGGTGGGTTTTCAGCTGGACAGGAGCCTTTTCTTTTGCCTTTCTGCTGGTGCTGATGAAGGCATCCATGTGCATGTGTTCCTCATGCCTGGGGTTGCACAAGGGGCTGGCAGGGATGTGCAGAGACATTTTGGGGCACAGGACCCCTCCCCAGGCTCAGGACAGCAGGGATGGGGGAGACCAAGGCAGCCATCAGTAAGGAATAACTGTGATTATCCACTAAAAAATCCACAGGTCACAGCAAATATAACTCAAGGATAATTCAAATTGTAAGAGTTTTGAATATAAAGGGCTCCACATCAACAAAACACTGATATATCTGCTCCTTTTCCTTCATCTGTCTCCAGCATTCATTCAGTGAACAGACACACACGGCAGCCACCAAAATAATGGGGTACTGGTTTAAAAGATCACTGGATTAGGCCTTATGGTCTTCATTCAGCAAAGCATTTAAGCATATGTTTAAGGTTAAATACATACTTTTCATGCTTAACTCTACAGGAATAAGCTTAAGTATATGCATCAATTTGAGCAGGCACTTAAGAGCTCTGCAAAATCAGGATGGACATGCTCCGACATGTGTTAAGTGCACAGCGTTCCTTAACTGTTGCCTGGTGCAAAACCTCTGGTGGATTCACCAAATAATGGGAAGTGCCTGTATCCTGTGCACAGACTCTGACCTGGGGCAATTTTGGGTGATGCCTGTGGGTGCCACCGGTGGGTCCCCCAGGAGCTGCGTGTGGGCAGTAAAACCTGAGGCTGAGAAGTTGCTGCAGAAGTGCTGGGTGGTCTCTGGTCATGCTGGAGCAGGGGTTATTTAATACCATTTGTAATGGTTGCTTGGGGCAGGTGGTGGCTCACTGAGGATGGGCTGTAGTACAAATGTTGCTGTATGTTATGCTGGCAAGGCACAGAGCACACAGTGAGGGATTAGTAAGGATTTGGTCCCAGAGAAGAACTTCACTTCCCGACCCACTTGGAAAATTTCTGCTCTAAACTCATGTAATTTTTAATGAGGCACAAGGATGTTAAAAAAAAAAAAATCAACATAAAAATCAGCAATTATGTTACTTAAAGAGCTTTGGGGGATTTTTTTTTTTTTAATCTGTTGTATCAAAGGTATAAAGAGAACTCACTTGATCTTAAAATTCAGTAAATCCCAAATATTTAGCCTGAACTATTTCTGGAGTTGTCTGAAATAAAGGTTTTGCAGAATGTTGAGCCTTATCTAATTTCACCAGATTATTTTAAAGCTCAAATCAAACCAGTATAAATAATGGGTAGAATTACTAACCTGCAGGGAATGTCATCACAAATTTCCTGGAGTTTTCCATGTAACTATGAGCATGACTGGTCTATTTACTGAAAGTAGTATATACTGCATAATGTTCACTGAAAACTCATGTAACTCATGCAATATGATAACCACTAGGGTGCTACTGTGACGTAAAGGATATATTACAATTTTATCCAATTCAAACAGGGAAAAAAATGGTTTTAATCGTCCTGCCCTCTAAACAAATACTTTGTCTGTTCTACTGAACTTGAAATTCAAGGTTGTGTATAAGCCATCCTGCAATAAAAATAATGTTATGGAATAAACAAGACTGCACTGTGATATGATTTGAGTCTTCAATCACTGAATTTTTCAGGAAATATTTCTATGAAGTGAATGTGTTATGTGTGCCAGGATTTTTTATGGTTCTTATAACGCGGTTGCAATGCATCGTATTGTTATGTGCAGAAGCTCTGGTGACAAGCACATAGATTCCAGTGCCTGGGCTGGCTCTGGCAGGAGCAGATGTTTCATGGAGATGATGGGTTTAGCCTTGCAAGGAGCAGCCTGGCTGCAGTGCTGTCTCAGCCCAGAGAGAGCAGAGGAACCTCCCACCACCCACAGCTGGGGCAATGGGACATCACTCGTCCTCGTGTGAGCTCTGGGGGCTCTGGAAGGGGCAGAGCAAAGCCCCTTTGGCAAGTTGAGGGCATCTCAGCCTGGGCACAAATGCCACAGCAGAGTTAGATCATGCAGTAAAAGCAAAATCATCTTCCTGCTGTCACACTGCAAAGTTTGTCCTGCAAAGGTGGAAGCTCACATCGCCTGGCACTTTGGTGGGATCAGAGGGCACTGGTGTGAAGGCAGAGACACTCCCAGTGCTGGAGGAGCTTTTGAGAGTCAGAATTACATCTTACCTTGGGTGCCTTTAGTAACAGTAAAGTAAGTAAAGTGAGAGACATAAATTTGTATTCAGTTCTTTCTCTCTAATATTTCCCCCTCTTTCCAGACAGAGACCACTCAGACCTGGCCACCTCCAGTGATGGGGAACGTGGTCTTGTGTTTCTAAACTGTCACCTTCCAAAAGTTTGGGCATTTCTGCCCTCCCAGGGCTGTCACTGTGATGGAAAGGTTTCATTTCCTCACAAACTGCTGCCCAGGACAGTCACCTACATTCACAATCTTTCCAGGTTTTTTGACCATGCATAAAGATAAGGAGGAACCCAAGGTTTATACAGCAGAAGATACCTCAAAATTTTTTTTTTATAATGTGGTCTCCCACTGCTGTGGAAATGAGACTCATTTGTATGTTCTCACAACAAGCAAGGGTTACCCCAATTTCTCTTCACAACATTTTTTAGGCTTCTGACATGATTTAGTAATTTCTCTAATTGCTTGTGAGAAGCAGCATCCACTTGGCACCCACAGCACCTCTCTTTGCTGAGTGCTTGCATGTCACCCTGTGCCAGAACATCAACAAAACTGAACTGTCCTGCAGGAAAAGATGCTTTTAAAGAAAATTTTGGTAGCCTGGAAGGATTTGGACCATTAGGGATGATTGCTGCCATCACCCTGCTGCTGATGGCATCGGTCCCTTCATAGCAAGGGACGTGTTCCCTGTGCCATGCCATCAGCCCTTTTTTGCTTTCCACAAGGATTTGAGGAGAAAACCAGAAGACTTAGTGAAAACACACCTGTCAGCAGATGTACAACCCCTCTGTGTAGCTACACCCTGACAGGCACCGGGTAAAAACCCAAGTGTATCACCAGTAGATGGGAGGGTTCCCCTTCAGACAACCAAGGGACATTCACCCTTCACCTAACACCATCCTAAATGTACTATCAAATAACACAAAAATAACACAATTACATTCTGTAGGTCATAAAAGCATCATCCTTCACTGCTGGCCTGCTACTGGAAGTGATGTGCTGCCACCAGGCACTGAAAACCACGTGGTGCCAAGAGATGCCCATCACAGGGAGCTCCTGTCACCCACGGGCTCGTGTGACACTCACACAGGCACAGGAGTATTCCCAAGGCAGGACTGAATTTTCATTCAGCTCCTAAGCACAGAACTCCACTGCCAGCATGGGTTAGTGGATGTAAATCCCTGTTAACATCTCAGGAAGGCTCACATTTGAGTTGCAAACAGTGCTGAGGACCAACCCCTGCTCTGCCCCCTGTCCCTGTGCTGTCTCCTCTTTCCCCATCTCGCCGCAAGATCCAGGGAAACACTTTCTCCCAGAACCTTATCACAGCAGACAAAGAAACAAGCCAAACCAAAACCTGAAGATTTACTACCAGAAGCCCTCATCAGAATATACTATGTATCTCATAAAATAAACATGGTAATGAAAACCGGTTTTACCCAAGCCCTCGAACCTATGAGCATTAGCAGCTGCCTTCTGTAAATCTGGTGCTGATGTCAGGGGGAGACAGACACCAGCCTGGGAGAAGCTGTGCTGGGCTCTGGTGGAGTTGGACCCACCCTGGCTGGAATTTGCCGTGCTCTGTAGCCCTGCACTGATAACAAAGGTGTACATGCAACTCAAAAACTCCAAATAACTGACTCTGAACCCCAAATCTGAGTTGCAATTAGATGCCTCTTTTGCATAAACAAAATCAGACTGTCTTGTGCTTGCTTTAGAAATTGGGCTAATCTTTGACAGGTTGTTCTCATTTTCCAATTACCCACTAGGGAATGCACGTTGGCGCTCTGGCAAATAATTTTTGGCTGTGGCCCTTGGTTGCAAATAGTGTCATTGCTCTTGGTTAAATCTGTGAAAATTATACCTCCAACTCCTCGCTGCTGGCTGGCTGCTGGAGCATCCTGCATGGCTTGGAGACTGATTTCTTTATCAGGCTCCATATGCTGCCTCGGCTAAAGGCTACAAGTAAGGGAGAAATCTGCTGTTAAAGGAACTACCAATGCTCTGAGTGACAGCCTGACCAGGATCTGCTTTTTGAGTCCCCATAAACAGATTTTCCTATAAAACCAGCATCATTCATCTGCACTGCTGCCACAGGCAGTGGCCAGGTGAATCCATGGGCTGCAGAGATGGCATGAAACTTGGCATGAGTTTTTGGCAGTCATTTTTCCCAGTTATATCTGTCTGATTTGGAAGAGGTAAAATGTTTCCACATTGTAGGTGGAGGATGGTTGCTGAGAAGGCAAATCCAAAAGGTGTATAAGCACGTGATTGATTTAAACCAGCATGTGAGCCTGAAAGTGGAAATTTTTCTTCTTGTCTCTGTTTAAATATTTGGCATCAGAGAGAAGTCAAAGTGATGCTTTTTCACCAGGACTTTGCTTTCATTTCCCCCCACCTTTGCTGAGGATGAATTCAATAACAAATCACATGCAAATTTTTAAAATTTACTTTAAAAAGGGACATGGCAGAAATTGTAAAGTCTAAGAGTATTAGATTTTTTAACAGGAATGCCAAAAACCCTATACTTTAACTTGAAAGAGTCTAGATTAGACCATGTACACTAATATTTATGGAGCCAAAAGCAAGAAGTTTATGCAGTAATTTGATTTAAAGTAAAATACAAAACCTTAATGCACTTTATAGTCATAGGCACCCCTAGCCACGTGTCTCTCTGTAGATAAATAGATGCACATGGGTAGATACACACACACATTTATAGCACTGGGGTCCCTCTACTCTGCAAAACAATCTTACGGGGTTTTCTTCAGTCAAAATGAATTAGATGAATTAATTAAACAAATCAAACTAAACTTAGTCACAGCAGCGCTCATTGCCTAAAGAGCCCCATAAATCCGATGAGTGATGGGATGATGGCAAATACATCCTCATTACCATGCTAAACTCAGTTTGCTAAATAAATTAGTCATGTCATCGATGTCGTCACTGCATTCCTCTGCCCCAGCCGCTGCACAGCTGCCTCTGCTCCCTCTTCTGCTCCCCCAGTACCTGCCAGCTTCAAAGGGGCACTTGGGGGAGTTAATGACTCAACGTTTGCAAAGCACCTTGAGATCCCCCAGGTGAAAGGTGCTTTATAATCCCCTCCTGGATTGTCCTGACTGCGTTGGCCAACAAGAGAAGCCAGCAGTGCTGGACCTGTAGGGTTTTGATGGCCTTGGAGGTGCCCACGTGCCTTGTGCTGGTGTGGGACAGCCCTGAATATGCTGGTGGGAGCAGGATCAAACATCATCCTGCAGGATGCACCTGTGCTGGCCCAGGGTGCTGCGAGTTCACTTTGCCACCATGGATAGAAAAAAATCCTTCTCTGTGAGGGTGGTGAGGCCCTGGCACAGGTTGCTCAGAAAAGTTGTGGCTGCCCCACCCCCAGAGGTGCTCAGGGCCAGGATGGATGGAGTTCTGAGCAACCTCCTCTAGTGGAAGCTGTCCTTGCCTTGGCAGGGGCTTGGACCAAGATGATTGTTAAAGGCCAACCCAAACCATTTTATGGTTCTACAATAAACATGGCAAGGTTGATGGTTTATGGGGCTTGGTGGAGGACTCTGCAAAGGAGATCCTTGCTGCCCCATCCTGCCTCTTAGCCCAGTGCTCATCCTTCACTTCGCTATTTCTTTCAAGGATACACAATATTCCCTGAACCCGCAGAACAAGTTCTGTTGCTCTTTAGTGAGAAACACCAGATTTCTCCCTTTTCTTTCTCTGCTTACAGATTTTTTTTTTTATTATTTTAATTTCTGGAGAGCAGAGAGACACGAGACAGTAACATCCTCTGCCACTGAGTGCCTCCACCCTCCAGCCAAGCATCCTGCTCTGTTCCCAGCAGGGACAGTCAGCCAAAGCTCACGTCATGGTCCTGCACATCACCCCATCACTACTCATGTCCTCCAGGGATCTTGCCAGTGCCTCTGAGCAACAAGTGACAGTGATACCCTGATATTTCAAAAGCTATGAAAGAAAACCAATGGGAAAATAATTCAAAGCAGCTATGTAGGTATTAAACCCCTCCTTTGCAAGAAGCTGACAAATTTCAATTGAAATAGTTGGCGTTTTCTCTCACAGTCTAGGAAAGGGGAGGAAAAAAGCAAAACTTCATTATGTAACTTTGAATAGAATGAGTTAGGCCATCTTTGGTTCCTGCACTGGCAGAAGTCCCAGGTAATATTCCAGGAAGCTGCTTTTATAGGCAAAGAAACCCGTAAGCAACTATCTGAACTCACCATGTGTATGTGCACATCTCATTTACTTTGGAGGAAGTTGCACACGTGCATTTGCAACTAGAACTTCTCTTCTAGGTGTAAATTGAACAAAAACATCCCTGAGGAATCTACCTACAAGCACTGGGATTTGCCTTTGCACTCGGCAACATTTGTATTCCTCGGTGCAATTTTCAGCTGTGCATTGCAGGAGGGAAGGCATTACTCAGCCTGCTTTATTTTCATATGAATGAGGGTTACTGTAAGAGGGAACATTGTTTTTAATATTGGCCCTGAGAAGTACAAGCCAGCAGATGGCAGTTTAAACCACATTCAGTCAAAACAACATCATATTTTAGCCAGGGCCATTATTGTCAGATCATTTCAACACATATATTGGAAGATTTGACTGTGAGGATGGTAACGAGACGAGAAAGAGTGGCTGGGACTGCTGGCAGGATTGCTGCACCCCTGTGCAAGGAGAAACAGAGGTTCACTGGTCAGCTCTGCAAGGCTGGGGGCTCGTCCTCAGGTCTGGATGAGCAGAGAGGGGCTGGCAGTGCCAGAGGAGCTCGGTGTGCCCCTGTGTGCCCCTGTGGGCCTTATGTATGTCTCCTCCATCCCCCTGCCACACACACACAACCCTGTGGCAGGACTGGCAGGGTGGTGTGTGACACCTGTGTGTCACTGCCCGTGCCTGGAGGGGTGTTGGTGTGCTGGCTGTTCCCAGGGTGCTTTGTGGATGTTCATTTTATATCTTATTTACAGCAGAGAAGGTGTTGTCCTACAAATTTTGGTTTGCAGAAGGCCCTGAAAATGGCCAGACTTTTGTCTGGTCTCATTTTCCTTGCTGCATCAGTGAATCTCCGTCAGTGCTTGCACTGTTTCACTAGGTCCAGGCAGGTAGTTAACTAGTGCCAAGTAATTTTCCTAATTCCCAATATTTAGCAATGGATAGAAAAGTGGGGAGAAAGAGATTTACAAATCTAAACCAAAGTATTCCTCTTCTTCAGAGGGCTTTTGGCAGGAGGGAGCACCCCACAGCCTCTTGGTGTGGATAGGCACACAGCTCCCCACACATTCCAGGATGATAAACCTTTGATATGCCTTACACTTCACTGCCCTGAAAATGCAACTTTCCAAGTTTATGAATACAAACAACGCTATTATCTCTACCTTTCTAATATTTAACTAATCTAAACACTCAGGTAAAATGTTATCTGAAATGGTACTTCTATAAATGCATTAACTTTGTCTTCCTTTGACTTTTAAGATATCTTTCCTTACTAATACAGCTGAAAAGATTGTTTGGAAAGCTTTCGTAAAGTGGCAGAGCAAACAGATGAAGGGCGTTCTTTAGTAGTCCTTTATTATTAGCTTTCAAATGATGCTATCTTCTTGTACTTTTCTTAACGAGAAAATAAATAGAATTTGTCTCACACACAGCTGTGTTTTTCTTTAGCTAAGGAATGCACAAAGGGAAATTTAAAAATCATGCATTATCAGTGAACAAGTTAGTTAAAGTAAATAGATTCCAGCCAACTTGCTTCTAAAAGATTAAAGGTTAATGATGGAACAGCTTGGTCAATAGATTTATGAATTATCAAAGTCTACAAAAGGTACATCCAATTTTCTGGCATTATCTGCCAAGCAAATGCTGAGAACAGACACACACCATCTCCCAACTGAGCTGCTACATTTTCTGTCATATAATTTAGTGATATCATTAGTTACAGATCAACTGGCATTTCAAGAGCATTTATTAAAGCAGTTATTTGACCCCAACTGATTATTTTAAGGAATTCAATGACTGATAAAGGATGCTAGTTTAAACATACAATATGATGTCCAAGATCCTCCTTATTCTACCAGAGATTATGTGGCAAAGCATTGAACTGAGGAGATGCACAGAACTCTGGTACCATCTCAGTAGTTCTCACTTATCGGCGTCTTTATGCTAAATAAATACATCTGGATTTGCTGAGTAACCCATAAAACAATTACCCAGCTCTCAATTGTGTCTGAGCAGCTCCAAGGCAGCACACCAGAAATAGCATGAGCTTGCTGAAGTCAGCTTGTAATCCCTTTCTGGGACAAAGAGTACCGAGGTAAGCTGCACCTTTTGAAGTGTGTGGAAGGTCTGTGACAGCCCTGTAAAACCATGGGCAAACAGTCTGGTACAGGTGGATTCCCACTGCCAGCAGCCAGGGAGGTTTGAAGTCCACAGCAGCTGTTCCACTGCAGGAAAGCTGAAGTGGTTTTGCGATAGCCTGGCATTTGTTGATTGCATTCCTTATGTAAATCTTTACTTTAAAAAAAAAACATGTTTGCCCCAATTCAGCTTCTGCTGGAACATCAACCTTCCTCAAGATGGTTAACAGCTAAACTGAGTCTGAACACTCTAGTGTGGAGACAATACTGAGATTATTTATTTGTGTATTTGTGAAATCTACTTTAATCCCTGTTTCTGTATGTTGAGAAGCATAAGAGCATCAAAGTCTTAATGTCTTTCTGTGACACTCATGGGCAAATGAATATTTTAACTCTGCTTTTTAATGATCCTTATGGATTTTTAAATCCTGGCCCATATATCCTGCCTGTCCCTAGGAATGTATGTTTTAATGACATCAGTGGGAGCTTTAAGTAAAATTAAGGTGGAATTGGGTCCTTCATGATTTAATCTATTCAGAAAATGAAATTGGACCCATCAGGTCAAAGTATTTTCCCTGGAAATTCAACTCACCTGAGTCTTCAACACCTCTCTCCTCCTCCTCTGCTCCCTAACCATTCCCACCTCTCCACCCTTCCTCCCTGGTGATAAAGTGAACATCAGGATATAGGGCATTGATTTAACACAGGAGCATGTGACCAACTTGTTTATCTCTGCACTAAGACCAGCTCCACAAAATGCCACAAACCCTTTGAAAAAGTCTTAAAAACAGAGCTCAGGGCCTCCAGTGTCCCAACTTCCAGCCAAACTCCAAGGAAATGGAGGAGCTTGGGACAGGAGGCAGTGAGAGCCTGAGGATTTGGTGCACATGCTGGTGGCCTGGGGCTATTTAATACGAGTATCTTAATTAAATGGTAAATTCCAAAGGAATTTCCAACTATTCTTAATTGCCTATTAGTTTATCAGGCCAATATGAAGGGGAGAAAGGAAAATCCATTGGAGCATGTATTTTCTGCTGTTTATGTGCCATATGAACACTGCTATTAACCCGTGCTGGCAATTATGATGGGATTATGGCATGCCCACTATGGAAGAATTTAATTGCAGTTATATCAGATTTAAGAGCCTTTCACAGATTATTTCTCTCTGGGTTATAACACAAGCCCTGGGTATCACAGCAGCTTTGGGGCTGAGGCCCTGCAGTGAGGGAGAACATCAGGTCAGTTGTCACACAACATTGCTCTGGTGAAATTTGCCCTCCAGCCACACCAAAACCTTGTCCTCATATAAACTGTGCCAGTGTCAATTTGCAGGAGCACATGGAAATGCAAAAAATCAGCATTGTCTGGCAGAGGGTTCCATTGCCTCAGCTCAGGCAGCAAAACCCTTGAGAGGTCACTGGATCTCACCTGCAGTCACATGAAATCCCACCTGGCTTTGATTTGAATTGATAAGTCAAGACAGGTTTTGCTGGAAATTGAGCTTAGATTTGTGCAAAAAGTTTGCAAACCTCAGCCTAGACAGCTGCCTTCAACAGGCAGCACTTTCTGTGGGACTTCAGGTTTCCTGGCAAATTCCTTTCAGGGCTCTGGTTTCTCATTCCTATTGCTCCTGGCCTTCTCCACCATGCAGTTACATGTCATGATGAGATAAAGTAGAAATCTTAAGACATTCTCATTCTCTGTTAAAAGCAGCTTGTTTTAATAACACATTGTGCCTGTATCTATCCCCACTGAAAATTTTTTTATGAAACAAATTGTCCCATAAGTTTCAAAGAAGGTGCCAAAAAGTAGATGACTGCAGAGGGGTGGCCAAAGGAACATTTAATTTCTTCTTTGGTAGAAAACAGTAAAAATAAATAACCAATGCCAAGCTGTTTATTTTTTTGTAGTATTTAGAGGTGCTGCAATGAGGAAAAACCCCCATCTCCTAGATGTGAACTCAGGATTTTTATTCTCCACATGCAGCTTTATTCACTATGCATCCTGTGGGCATGGAGCCCAGGTACCTATAGATTTCCAAAATGAAACAAGGGAACAAAGAGACTGAATGCCCTCTTCATGGCAGGTTACAAACATTGATTTTCTCTTATTTCACCCAATTTGCACTTAACTTTTTCTATTAACCCTTTGATTCTGCAGTTTTACAATGTTAAGCTCTGAGGCTCCAGCACAAGTCCATAATATCAGGTACAGCCTCTGGAAATCCTTCAGCTCAGGTCATCTTCAGCTTCCTCCCCAAAAATTGCACCTGTTTCAAGGACCTTTTAAAGCACAGGTACCAACTTTTAGTATTTTATCTTAAATCTCAAAACCTTTGGTATTTTTCTTGCTGTTGGGGAGTAGCTCTTCAATGAGTCTGGAGATATACCCAGACAAGAAAATTAGTATTTGAATGCTATGATTTGAAGTGGGGAGGAGGAGGTTGAGGGGGCTCCTCCATGGGTGACAGTAGTGAAAAAGCAACAGTGAGCTGATTGAGATGAATGCTGCCTTTAAAAGAACCAGAAGTATCTATTCAGAGAGAAAATGGGACTATTCCATAAAAGAGATGGGAATCAATTACAGCCTCTCATGAATACAAGGCATGAGCACTAGTTAAAGCAGCAGCTCTTGACCCACAAGGATAACCTATTTCTGAACCACAGATCACTTTGTAAGAAAACATATGTCAAAACATGCATCTGAGATGCTGAAGCTCCTTTCTTCATCAGTAGTGAAAAAAGAAAAAAAACCAAAAAAAACCCTCTGCAAGAATACAAATTATTTTGTGCAAAAATAAGGACTATCAGTGAGAATTACAGCTGCCCCCATGGAAGGAGTGTGCAGTACATGTAATATTAGGCACCTTTGCCCTGTGAACAAGGCTATAGCTGGAACACGATTGCCAAGCAAGGAGCAAAAGGACAGGAAAAGCAAAAATAAACTCAAAAAGTCATTGGACCAGAAGCAAAGGAGATAATTTAAGTAATTTGATAAACTGGGATGACATTATGGAAGAAGTGGTTGTAAGAAAAATTGAGGATTTGAAAACCCATCAGTCCAGCCGAAATCACACAGATCTTTCTCCATAAGCAATGGCTTTTCTCCAGTTTAATTTCATTTGGAACAATTACCATCAGCCAGATCCAGGCACAGACTTGAGTAACCCAAGCTGAGGACAGGACATAGAAACAAATAATAAAGGAATTGTAACACACTGAAGGGGAGATGGCCAGGCTTACTAAAACCACGGACACTGCTTCAAAATCCAACACAGAAATCCAGCATTAGTAGCCTGCAAGAGAATGGGGCAGTGCTCAGTTTGTATTAACTTAATAAACTAAGGAGTAGGGATTTGGAAATTACTGAAGTTGTTATTGCAACTGTTTACTTTGTATAAGCAAATAGGGGGTTAAGCTCTCACAAGAGTCGCTCCCAGGAATTGTCAAACAATTTGCAATCCTGAGAAAAAAAATGCATCAATATTGGATTTGAAACCCATCTTGAGAGATTGATCAAATATGAAATCAGTCCTAGAGAGCACACTTCAGTACAACACCTGAGCCCTTAGATAATCCCCAACAAACTGAGATTGCCTTTCCCCACCCTGCCAAGGGGAAAAACAGAAGGAATGAAAAAGAGAAAACTAAAGGGCTAAATCCTGCGCTCCAACCACTCCAACTGAGTGAGAAAATCTGGTGCTTTATCTCTAAGTGTGAAAGTGGATGAGACATCCCTTAGGGTACCCAATGGCTCACACTGCAAATCCTGCACTGGGGCTAAGGTCATTGCTCTTGCTTTTTAATATTTTAGTGGTTAGTAATAATTATATAAATAGTCTAACAATTACAAATGTCATTAATTAAACTTATTATATTGCCCTTATAATATTTAATGTAAATTTTGGCCATAAATTGAAATCTATTTAACCTTGTATGAGTTTGGAAGGGGTTTGAATCGCATCCTTTTTGAAAGCCAGTGTGATTTTTGGTCCCATCAGAAGGCTGTGGAAGACAAGAATTCCAGAGCAATCTTTTTGGCTTTAATTTGAGCTGAAGACACCTGAGGTGAAAAAGTCACAAGTATGTTTGTAGTCCAAAGCAGAAGGAATTACACACTGAGATCTAAAAAGTCTAATTTTCAGAATGTGAAGATAACAATTTAATTATTTCCTTCAGAAATTCAAAACTGAATTACCAAAGCAAGCACATCCACATAATTTGGGAAGTGTCTGAACTCTTCATTCCTTTACTCTTCGTTGTCTCTAGTCACAGCTTGCAATTAAATAAAATGCTATGAAAATTCAGTGCCAGCTGTTAGCAACATCATCTACCACTGGCAAAAAATAGCACCAGGGAAAATTAAACTACCTGGTGTCTGATTATAATTAAAGTCCAAAGAACCAGGCATGGCTGCTTCTGTGTGCACCTTTCTAGGGACCACCAGCTCCAGCTGAAGGGCAGTGCACAGCTCTCTTCCTAGTACATCCATAGGAAATAGCTGTGAAAATAATTCTGCTAATGGCAGATGAGTTTTTTCAAAACTAAGAACAAAAACACAGATCAAAACCCTTGCTCTTCCATGCTGATGATTGAGTCCATTTTGCATATTGCAAAATCACACTGACTGTCACTGTAAATTTTTTTTTATTGACAAACTGTTTGCAGACCCAGAGATGAGTGGGCCTTTTTCTAAATCCATGATTATGTATATATATATCACCTACATCTCTGACATCATCCAATAAACTTAATTGACGGCGGTTTGTCTTAACTAACCTACGTTTTCAAGGTGTTGTCATGCAGAATGAAATGTGTGTGCATTTAAAATCCGCACCCCCCGGGATGGCTGGCGTGGGTACAAATTCCCAGATATAAAGCTGAGTTATAACCCAAGAAATAACCCTCCCAAGAAATGCTGATGGCATTAGTGGTGTGATTTCTGATAAGATGCCCAAGCCTTCCTTCCCTTGGTCCCACCTCCCAGCCAGCATGTGCGGGTTCCCCAGCCACCTCCAGGGACGGTTAATCACCAGCCAGTGATGCATTTCTCTCCCTGGCTATACAGCCCAACAGACACAGCACATACAATGGTCCCTGCAGCATCACCTCACTCTGCCTCTGAGGTTTTGTCGCGTGAATTTTATTTTCCATGCGACTGTCTGATGAAAAATAATGAACAAATTTCTCATATTCCACAGACAGGGACGCATCACGACAAGACTCATACCAGACTCATGTTCTGATTCAAAGGAGTCATACAGCTCTGCCTCACCAGAAACCACTTGGAACAGGATCATTGCTTTGGACGCACACAAGGCAGCCGTGGAACAAATGAGCACGCCAAAATATAGCAGAGCTTAAGACACTTCTGAGTTTTTAATATCTTATTAGAGATGAGCAAATGCATCCGAGAACAAAGCACACGATTAACCGGTCTTATTCCGGACCCTTTCGAGATCCATGCAGTGAAGCCCCTCTTCCCCTCCCTGCCACTGAAGCCCAAATGACACATTATCTTTGAAAATATGCTGCAAAATTCCCAGGGTCAGCGGGTCTGGCATCCTCTGCTGGGCTGGCTGCAGGCTCCACATCGCGTGCGCTGGGGCTTCCTCGGGGGAAGCAGCACTCGCTGCATTCCACCTTCTTAATGGGGTGTAATCAGGAACACGTTTGCTTCAGACCTATTAGTGAACTTCCCGCTTTGAACCCAGACTCTTTTTTAAAGTCATTTTTATAAAACCTAAATATGAAATTGTTGTTTTGTTAACAACGGTACCTGGCATTCTCTCTGATGAGATTTCAGCCCAGCGTGGTTCCCTGCTTTTTCCATGAGAAAGGAAATTCAGACATGCTACTTGCTCATTCTCCTTTAACTTCCTTTTTTTTCTTTTATTTTTTTAATCTGTATAAAATAATGGGATGTTATGTTTGTCCAATACTGAATTTGAAACAGAGTCACAACTCAGAGTTGGAGAAGCCTGCCTTAATTTTTGGCTACAAAAGTTATATTTGCTTTTGGATCACTGCATAAATGGGGTAAGATTAATACTTCCTTGGTTTCAAAAACACACTGTACAAATTCACCTGATTCAAATGCTAAACCTGTGAGCTGTCAGTTTAAACAAGCAGCGTGTTTCTCTCTCTTTGTCATTATCCAAAAGAAAAATAAATGATAGACCCTCCCTCCCCACTGCACTCCAAAGGGCTGTCATTAAAAAAATGACAGTGCTTGTAACTGCATCCACGAGTCTTGCCCAAGTACCAAAATTGCCCAGTTCTAATACTGGGGCATTCCATTCAGACAGAGATGCTGACAATCAGCCCAACTTAAAAACTACTATCGGGTACACAAATCACCAACTCAAATACTGGCTTACACTGAGCCAGATTTATTAGCACACTCACAAGACAAAAGGGCAGAAGCAGCTCTGCCATGTGACTGCACTGCTCAGGCTATTGCATTTTACCCAGGCACCCTTGAAAGCAGCTGAAAATCCTGGATTTGGCCCAAACACACCCAGAAATTGCACCGTTCCAGAGGGATAAGGAATGTGCCCATTACCAGGCAGGTTTGCTTGTAGGGGTTTATCCCCTCTGTTGACCGGGAGCCTCTGCAGGCAGCTCCCCACACTCAGGGCCCCCCAAACAGCAGGGGAACCTCCCCAAAATCACATTTCCCTGTTAGGTCAGTGCAGCACTCCAGCCCTGGCCTGCTCTGACTGTAGAGGACGTGGAAGGAGTTCTCCAGCCTTGGCTGTGCTCTGAGCGGAGTTCCTCCCTGGATTGAGTCCAGCTAGCGCGGCTTTCCCGGCCCAACCTCCCAGAAAACCTTGACAGAGTCCACCCCGCCAGCCTGGCAGGGAGCACGGCTCACAATTTATGTTTTATTAAAGCAACATCAGTAACACCTTTCAGTGTGCATGAGCATCTATTCTTACACCCAGCAAAAGCTCCCATCCAGCTCTTGGCGCTGTCTGTGATCGCGAGGAGAAGAAATGTTAAAATCCCTCTGTCCCTATCACTGGATTGGGATTAAGATAAATTTAGGTTCAGTTCTTAACTCTACCACAATATTTCTGTGCATTTCAGCTGCCTATGAAACTCTCCCATACCCTGGAAATCCCAGTTTATAGAATTGCCAGAGCAGCACAGAAATGGAAAATTTCAATCTGGGGGAAAAAAACCTCTAAATCGGAACTGAAAACCAAAGGGCCAATGCTGCCCTTGAAACAAATACTCAAGAAAAATTCCTGCATTCAGAGACACTTAAACACATAATTCAATATTTCATCTAATATTTATACTTGCTTAGGTTAAGTCCATTCACTTCTAATTTGCATTTTAAAACCTGAAAAATGTTAAGAGAAAAAAAATGTTCTGTTACAAAGCTGTATTTAATTTAAACAAATGATTCTATGAGATATATATATCTCAAAACAAGAAATACGCTGCCACTGGAGAAAGAAAATGGGAAAACTGAACACAAATGTTAATTTTTTAAATAAGTCTCTTCAGCTTTCCCATTAAAAGTGTGGAAATATAGACACTCTCCCACAAAACACTGGGAGATTTCTCAATGGTTTTCTCTACAGCATCACCATCAGGTGCTCTGTGGATGAAAACACAAGATGTTCCTTGGTATCTGCAAGAAGGTGACTGATAAATAGCACCTGCTACACATTTTGCTTCTCATGAACCAAAAGACCAGGAAGGGGAATTGAACCACCTTGTCTTTTCATGCCTTCAGTGACTCAGCTGGCTGTGGAGCCACGTGCTGAAAAGGAAAAACTTCCATGCTTGTTTTATTTGTCGATCAATTTTTGGAATTTCCTATTATTTCTAATCTCTCTCCCAGATGAGACCAAGACATCAAGGAGAGAGTTGGTGGTCAGGATATGTGTTGGGATATACAAGAGCTGAGTTTAACTCCCTGCTCTGGATCAAACACCTGACCAGGTTGAAGATGGCTCGTGAAAAGGTAATAAAGCTCGGCTGGGGTCTGGCACTCTGCAGACACACTCACCAACCAGGGTAGTCACATTTTCTGTGCCTGTAACCACCACACCCAACCCTGAGACATATTTCCAAAGGGAAACCTTCAATGCAAGGAAAAGATTCTCATGAAAGTCTCTTGGGTTTAATGAATCCATTCTTTCTGATAGAAAACAATTTGCTTTATTCGAGCAAGAGAATCACCCACAGCTCCAGGCTGGACACTGATTTTGCCTCAAGGCCATGTCTTGCTGATTAGGAACCAGCTATTTATCAGCTGCTCCCACTGTAGCCCTGGACTAAGTGACCATCCCACTGCTGGAACCGCTCTGCCCACCCTCCCTGCGCTCTACACTTCACCTGCTGCCTGTGACGAGCCTCCTGCCTCTGCAAAGAGTCTTCTCCCTTCACCAGTGCTGCTTTACAAGCTCCTGGAGGATTGCTTTTTAACAGCTGATGGCAGATGTGGGGATGCTCACCCAAGCCTTCCCCAGAGACCTGGCAGCTTAAAGAGTTTATGGCCAAACTTCAGCAGAGCTGCTTCAGCTGGCTCCCGGGGAGAAATGCTCGCACGGCGCTTCTGTTTCTCCTCACTCATTCGGGCTCCATATGTGAAAAACCAAGGTGTAAAAAAACAGAGCCTGATCTAAATATTGCATGGCCAAGCCCGGCAGCTCAGCCATCATTAGGTGTTGACTTGACAAATTTTCTGGGGTCGATACCTGTGTAGTCTTTCCTATAAAGCAAGCCAGCTTGTTTCTCTCTTCTTGTGTTGCAGGCCAGTTTTATACCTCCCTGAAGACTTTATTTGTAGGATGTGCCTTTGCTTATGGGAAAGTAACACGTGCAGACAAAATAACTGTTTCTCAGGTTTGATACTGGAGCCCAGCTGAAATTAATCAAAAGTCTGAGATCTTTGGACCCTGGTAGGGCAAAACTCCTAATGAAGACAGCTGTTGGACAACAGGGGAATGAAAGGGTATCTGGTCTCCTCTATACCACAGGGTGGATTTCTACCCAAGAGAGTTAAAGTGATTGAATTGCTTCCTTTTTAGATATTATCCATCTATTTCTTCCACTTAACTCATTTCCCATGTCTGCTTTTCCCTGTTTCCTTCAAGACCTACAAAAGATGGGGGTGCTTGTTTGCTTTGAGGGATATAACTGGGAAATCTTAGTCTCTCCTCTTTCACAGAAAAAAATATTTCTGTAAAAAGTTATTTGTCATTAGCTTTGAGGATTTACTCAATTACTTGGGCAGCTCAACCAAGTCCTACTTATGGGCTCATTTACATGTGACACAAGCTCAGCTCCCACTCAAACACCTAAAGGAAAAATGTAATTTCTCAGCAGCGACAAGATCCACCAATTTTTGTTGTGGAAAATGTGTTAAAAATGAGGAAAAACAGCTCAATGCCAAAACCAGCCCATCCCAGGGCTGCTTAACTGGAACCAGAGTCTTCCTCAATATCACATATATTGTTGAAACTGATGTCCCATATCAGTCCTAGCTGAAGATATACAAAAAGCTTGTGAGCCATGAGATGGAGGCATGGAAGTGGCATCTCTTTTTCCACTCCAACTCTTGGATCCACTCATGCCCTAAAACATGTCATTTCACTACACTTCTCCTTATATCAGCTTTTATTGCTCCACATTCTGTTGGCCATTAAATGATCCAACCCTTTAAAAAAGAAAAAATGTGCAAATAATGGAATTTCTCTCTATCACTGAAGAACATCGGAGTTTTACCAGGAAAAGTTTAATAAATAAAGGCCCTTGTCCCCACCCTGCCTTACCATTTGTAGTTTCCCAGTTCCCTTAATGCCTAATCTTCAGTCCCTGTGAAACCAGATGGTTAAACAATTAAATAAATCACGGGCATTGCTTACTTTGTCTCCTCTGTAAGCACCAAACAATAAATCTCACAACTTTCTTGCCACGAAAGCGACGGCGAATGCCCAACCCCAGCTCAGCAGCTGGACTCCTATTTCCTGGGCCCGCAGAAGATAGAAAATATCACATTTCTACCTCATTCGACCCTTTCAATATCCCTGTCACGCTTCATTGCTTTACAAGGCATCATTTCGCTGTTGCAACAAAGATTACAGGGAATCTAACAGGTAAGGCCCCGAGCAAACACGGAGCGGAGCGGACCCAAACAGGAGGCACAAGGACTTCATGTCTTATCTGCTCCCCATCTTGGCATTTCTAACCACAAGGACTGCCCTGCTGACAGCCCTGCCTGTCCTCAGGCAATGAATCTGTAATAAGATATACACACACAACAAATAATAGAGGTGGTTTGTTGTGTTTGGGGTTTGTTTTTTCTCCGAAAAAATATATACCGAGGTAATTAAATTGCTAACATGATGGATGGCCTCATTTTATATTTGAATTCAAAGTGACTTGCTATAACATATAAAAAAAGTGACTTGCTGCAAAAAAAAAGGATAATGACATAACTTGCACTGAAATGGAAATATGGATATTTTCCTTGGATTCTGAAGAATCAAGCTTTGATGCTCTTGCATGTATAGCACTTGGATGTTTTACCCCAAATCCTGGAGAATTTTGGAGGTATTAAGTAACTCAAAAGTAGAGAAACTGAGGCACTGTGAGTTTGTGATGTATTTCAGACAACATAGGAAAAAAATAGTTAGGAAAAAAAATCACAATAACCTGGGAAGGAGACTAATTATTTAAGTAGTGGACCTTATACAAGCCCTGCAAAATAAGATATTGTATATGGCTTTGGCAGCATCACCTGTAGTTAAAGCTGTACAAACTCCCATTTACAGATCCTATTTTCAGCTGTTCTGACCTAAAGAGACTCTAAGAGTATCATATCAATACCACTGTCACATCATCATGATATGGGAAAATTACCTGATTTCCTCATCCCCCTTTCTCTCATCCCACATGGAAAAATAAGAAGCACTGACCAGCAGCTAAAAATATTTCAGAATAGCTTCAGGACTTTCACAGAGCCATTAAACAAACTAAGGATTTGATGTCATGTTTGAAGGCCTCTGTTAATGGGAAGTTTGCTTTGTAATGCATTATAATTTAGGAGATCTAACTTTGCATTTGTTCTCTTTCTGTGAGAAATTTGTGATCCATACCGCAAGCTGTGGAAGCATTGGCCAGCAGCCATGAAAGTATTAAATGTAAATGGCTTGTTACCTCAGCAGTTATTTGCTGTGCAGCAATGCTGGGTTTAAAAATCCACTCCAAAACCCTGTAAATCCTGGGGTATATTTTCTTGCTTTTGCCTGACACTCATAGAGTTAACAGGCAAAACATTTCAATAAAACTTCCATACAAAGGAGCTAAGATGTTAAAAACTCACTGTTCACATCTGTTCATCATTTCATTGTGCGGCCACACACTAGATAACCGTGCGTACTCGCAAGAGCACAATGCCCAGCCCTGACCTCAGCTGTGACATCAAACAAGCACACGGGGGAATTATTCCAGGCTTTTGGCATCAGCGTGGTTGACTTTCACAAAGGGGAGAGCAGAAAAACTCTGCCTGACGACTGGTGAAACTGCAGGACTAGCAACCAACTTTTATCAGCCCTTTGCTGTGGGTTTCTTTGCAATAGGAAAATGTGAGCATGCAAATAGGTCCATCCCCTAAAATTAGGCAAACATCATAACAGGGCAGTTAACTAACCTGTAATTAGACTGTCACTCGTATTAACTCCATCACCCGCTAATAGAGTAAGTTATAGTGGAAGCGGCCAATGTTGTTAGGAGGGTTATTTATTTTATGCCCTAATTAATCAGTACTGACACTGAACCACATCCTTCCTCCTTCCTCATTATTTAAATCACCCATTTATATGGATGAGCCTCTTTGCTTTGTGCATTTCATTAATGCCTCCACATGCTCCCACAAGGAAAGCGGCGGGCGCTGTTCCGGCGAGGGGGCAGCAGAAACGCCTGGAGGGTGCTCTGCTCTCCCAACCTTTATCCTCTGGGAAGGGCAGTAGGAAGTCAATGGGGTTGAGTCTCTGGGTTTTCAGGGTCCTCTCACAGTGAAAGGGAAGAAGCAGTTTCCCTGTGTTGGCCCAATTTCAAGCTTTTGGTGGTTGAGGAGACAGAGCAGGACATCTTTTGGGAGGGCACCGCCACACAAGGAAACCTTTGCTGCAAGACAGGCACATGCTTAAGTGATTTCCTGAATCAAGGTCCTGATCCTAAAATTGGAAGTGACAGGTAGAAGTTCCCTTACCCACCGATCACTTGTCCTGAGGCTGTGAGTGAAATAGAGATGTAAAAACTACTTGGTCTGAGGGGTGGAGATCAAAGTGTGGTTGGTTTAAACTGACTAGAAGGCAACTTGGAAAAGTGAAATTCAGAATATCTTCTGCAGGGCTTTATGTAGGGACACACAGTCTCTTATAGTTCCCCTAAACTTTGGGGGTTTCTTTGCCCCCATATTTTTAAGGGGTTACCTCTGCAGTATTTCATAGCAGAACAGCCAAAACAAAGTCTGAATCAAAGCAATTTTGATGGAACAGTTTAAAGCCTTTTTTTTTTTTACAGTCATTTATTTTACATTGCTCTTTTTCCAAGTTGTTTCTGAGTGCACACCTCCCAGGTAGACACTCACTGTTTCACACGTAGACTCTGCAGAGCCGCTTGAAAAGGCTACCAGAATTTTTTAAGTGACTACTAACTTGTTCAAACAAAATGCACAGAAGGGCTCACATTAATGACTCTCACTTGATGCAAGCAGCCTCTCTGAGGCTCTCTTGGAAGGTCAACAAGGAGATGGGGGAGCCTGGCCGAGCACCAGGCAGCAGGACAGAGCCCAGCCTGGGCCCCCGGGAGACACCCGCTCACAATTTCCATGCTCTGCTGCCCTCCCTGGCATCACAGCTGAAGAAGTCTAACATTGAAAAAACACCCCAAACCTCTTTAAGTTGTTATTCTGCTTCCTGCCTTCAACACAAGCAGCTCCTGACACAGTTCAGTCACTCCCAAAGTGGGGCTGAGGTCTGAAAATTCAAAACTCACAGGGGATGGAGAGAAGGATGCATAGCCAGGATTGGGAAAGCTTTAATGGTGTAGCATTGCCCAAAAACAGCTTAGCAGGATAATGGAGAAGGTCTTGTACCCCAGAGGAGCAAAATCTGAACCCAGACCATTCAAGACTCCCCATATCCCCTTTCAGGATGTCCAAGAGCCTGTGACAACCTCTCCAGAGCCACACCACGCTGCCTGGGGCAGGGACACCTGGAAACGCAGGCTCGTAGGTCAAACGGGTTATTGACAGACTCTTTGGAAGTTGCTTTTTCTAAAAGAAGACAAATGGCACAAGGCTGTGCATACTTTGCTTGAGTAAAGCTCAAACACAGCTTTGGTGGGCTTTCAGAGGACAAAAACCAGTTGCACGATTTACTTCAAAGCTGACAAACGTGATCCTACTTGCAACAGTAACAAAGGGATTTTTATAACTTCAGGAATTTTTAACCTGGAGTAAGCTGAAATGATGTAGTTCAAGAAAATATTTTAAAACACTGTGAACTATATTATTAATTTGGATAACATTCTTTTTTTGCCTGAAACATGCACAATTTTACCAGCACAGCTTCCGAGCAGCAGCTCCATGCCATCCCTGGTAGCTGCAAACCAACGCAGCTCTCAAAAACGAGGAAACATTATCCAGTGCCACATTCTGAAATCAAAGGCCATGTGCAGCTCCATTAACTTGTGGTTCAAGGCCAATAATTGAACCATCCAGGTTCCATCCAAATATTTTTCTGACTCCCCAAACATTTTGCCAAACCATGAACTAATTTTCACCACGAAGGCTTTCTCGGATTTAGCACATATTTGGAGACAGTTGCTCACTCGGCAGAGCTCCAGGGGCTCTTGAAACCTTGTGGTGCAAACTGGTCAAATGTTGCCAAGTGTGTATTGTCCCATGAAACCTGGTGTGTCAGAAACCATATAAACCAAACCAAAGCTGTACAACTTTTCCATGGAGCTCGTACCCAAAACCATGCTGGGGCCTGTTGCCCACACTGTGAAATGTTGCTCAGACAAACTGGATTTTGTCCACCCTTCCTGACTGTGAAGGAGGCCTTGGCCAGAATTTTCCTCCTTTTTTATTTTCTGTGAAAGCCCCTATCTTATGTGTTTATTAGCAAAGAGAAAAATGATGAGCCCTCAGAGGGTGTCATGATGTTGATCCTTCCTGGCCAGAGCCCAAGAGTTTATTTCTAGTGTCTCGTCACACTCTGTGTTTTAACTCCCTTTTTTCCAGTCACATACATCTAGGCATTTCAGGTGCACAAAATCTACTACATACCTGAATGTCCACTTAAACCATCTGACAAGGAAAACATTTAAGGCCTGACATTTTTGGAGCAGAGCAAAAATCAAAACTGTGGGACCAATCAAGTGCCCCATCCTGCTCTCATTTCAGTCAACAGCTCTGGTCCCAATGGCTCAGTGCTGACAACTATGAGAATTGCCAAAGAAATGCACATTAATTATCATTACTGTGTCTGTTATTGTATAACAGACTGTGATTCTGTACTTTATCTCCTGGACCATTATCTCCTGCCATGTGATCTAAGTGTTGATACTGCTAATGTAAAGGAACACAGAACAGTAGTCATTTATCCTGCAAAAGACCTCGTGCTTTTCTTGTTCTATCAATCATTAAACAAGTAATGTCTTTTGTGTTATTGCCTTGACATTCATTAACACTCACGTCACAGGAAATCTTTGCAATTAAAAACCTTATTGACGATCTGTGGTTGTTTCTCATTGGCGTGTAACAAGCAAGATAATAAAAAATGAAAACAATAGTGTTATCATAGATAACTGAGGAGGTTTTTCCTTTTTCTTTTTGTACCTCAACTATTTTAACGTTGCTGGTCTCTTTTTTAATTTGAACGTGGGCTGGAGGGCTCTGAAAGCTGGCAAACTGCTTTTTATCAGCCCCAAACATCTGAACACCCCTTTGACACTAATCCTGTATGACCAGCTTTTGTGGAAACACTCAGCCTTGGAAAAGTCAGGCTATATGAGGACAAGACAGAAGTTTCTCCCTCTGTGCTATTCTGCCCCTCAGAGATTGCAAAGGACCACGTGTGCCAAACAGTGACACAAGAACACGGTGCTTTGCCCACTGTCCAAAACATGCACCAGACTGGTTTCCACACTGCTGCTGCTGCCCCGAGCTAACACCCTGCAGGGGATGGAGAGGAGAGGTTTGCAGGGAACCTGTAGCCCTGAGAGGACACACAGGGAGCTGGGATGGACTGCAGGTGACCAAGAGCTTGGTCTGGTGGGTAACAAAGTGGGGAATCTCTTGAACATTATGGCCTTGCCTTCTGCTGTGTCCAACACCACCCTCCCTTTTTACCGTTACATGGAGCCTCACAAATTTAGGCTGGTTAATCCAGATGCTACCTTCTGTTGGGAAAAAAGGGCCAAAACCTTCTGATCAAGGAGCTGGCTGCTGGGAGGCACCAGAGGTGAATTTGTATGTGCTGTGAGCATTATCTGTGCTGCCCTTCCCTTGGGACAGGGCAAATGACAGCACTTACATTAAAGTGCTCTCTGGAGCTGAGCCTATGCTTCCTGCAAACGCAGATTCCTGCCTGACTCAGGCCCCATGGTCTGAAAGGTGCCTTCTGGAAGATAATAAGCACAACCTCAATTCCCACAGACATTGACATAATTGAAAAATTGGACCATTAGGCTTTTACATTCTTACGGGCTGTTTTAATTGCAGTCCATATATCTTATTTACTGAATGCTCCATCTACACCAAGGTAGTTGAGAAGTGAGGGCAAGTCTCCAACTCTGTTACAGAATTCAGACAGGACAAAAATATTAAATCAGAATCATCCTTGCCTTATTTACTTCCATATTACAGTGCTGGAATTCCTAAAGGCAGAGATGCTAAGGCCAGAAGAAACCATTATCAATGTTTGCATCTGATATTTTGATTAATATCACAATTTTTGCATTTCTGCTCTGTGAGAATACTTCAAATTTACACCATTACTACAGAAAGAATCAGAACCATTCACTTGAGAAACTCTATGCCCATGAATAACACCTGGGGTAGGATGCTGTGTAGATCCATATCTATTGATAATAACCAAAATTCTGGAAATGACCCTATGGTTAATGGTATATTTCTGGTTCTCAGATGTTCCATTCCTTCTTTCTTTGAAGCCTAAGACTGCATTTATGATCAGCCAGGGTGCTAAAGAGCACACAGGGTATTTGACATAGAAGCAGACTGTCTTTTGTTGGGCACCAAAGTAGTTAGGTAAATTCCTATCTCTTCTTTTTTCTGGTAGTTTAAGCATTAGCAGTGTTGATACCCAAATCTAGACTGCCCATGGCTTTTCTTTTAACATCAACAGTAATGTTCTTAGAAGTAATCAAATTTATAAAACAATCCAAGAAAAAAGCAATGTAACAAAATATGACAAGTATATTTCTCTGGAAATTTAAGTGGAAGAAATTATTTGATATGTTATAGGCATTAACATAATTAATTTTTTATGCTATGGATTATTTTTTTTCTCCTATCCTATAACAAACAGAACAAAGTGATTAACAAAACTTTATAATTAAAATAAGCTATTTCTACCTTTGGTATTTGCTCTTGTTCATCAAACTTAATAAGGGAGCATATTTTGCAGACCTGAGACCAACAGCAACATTCAGCAAATTAATCTGACAGCAAACCCTGCCCTCCCCTTTGTGTCTCTACAATTACTCAGCTCTGTGCAGGCCAGAATGCCTCAATTTTTAACACCATCTTTCAAGGCCATCTAAACTTTCTCAAGGCTTTTTCAGCATTATACCATTGAAATCTGAAGCAAGCCTTAGGAGATATTCTTACCACAAAAGGAAAATTTAAGTATATACATATATATACACACTTTAGGAATTCTGTAGGAGATAAAATACAGAACTTCATACAGAAAAGGTCACCTGCTCCAACTGCCAGTGATGGGCTGGCTTCACACTCAAAACAGGGCTGCTGCAGGGAGCAGCTGTGCTGGGAAGGAGAGTTTTCCTGCTAAACCCAGTGAAATCACAGAGCTGGGATTCAAACAGGTATTTTCTCTTCTGACCAGGACACAGATCCTTGTGCCACCTACAGAAAGTCCTTTTATCTCCCTGCTCATCAGTTCCCCATGAGTAATGCAACGAGCATGTTGGACAGAAATAAGAGACCTCAGGTATTTGGGCATTAAATGGATGAGCATTGTGGAAAAAGTGTATTGTGAGGGGAATGTATAATGCAAACAGGGATGAGATAAGAGATATCTGATTCACACAGATTATGCCTTTTGTGCCCAATATATGGGTGGCTAGCAGGTCACTGTGCAGGAATTACAAGTAATATAAGCGGGCATGAGGAAGCAATATTTTAACTTGAAAGGACTTGTAGAGGGATGAGAGAGAATTTGCATAAAACCAATACAGAGCAGATGGGAATGGACAAGCCTGCTGGTATCAAACACACGCCAAAGGAAAATTACAGAAGAACAAGGAAGTTATTGTAGATGGCACTTCGATATCCCAACCCTATATGAAATCAAGAAAACCTCTAAATCCACCAGAACAATCGCCTCAAGGGTTTAGCAAAACCCCCCAAGTTTCTGCTATAAAAATATCACATTACTGGCAACAAGAAAGCCTTATCATGCTTTCCCACCTTTAATTGCTTTAGAAGGCAAATATCTATATATGAAAAAAAAAGTTGAGGGTAAATGCAAAGGTTACTGCTGTACTAATGTGTGTTATCTACTTACTGTTTTTTCTAATTCTGTTTTGTGAACATGAGAAAAGGCAGTCAATGCCAGAAATATCTGTTCTGACAGCAAATATTTGGGCAAGTTTATTGTCTTTAGCTGTACACCAGCTCTTTAAAAAAAAAAAATTAAAAAAAAGAAAAATAAAAGAAAATTTGCTCTGGATTCAAAGTAGATTGCAAAGAAAAATAAATGCTATGTTGATAAGTATCAGTGTTTTAGAATTACGACCAGTCCAAGGTGTTTTCAGAGGCATGTGTCAGAGGGGATGGTATAAAGCAGAGAAATATGTAGGCAGAAGTGTGAAAGAAGTCTGGGCAGAGGTGTGAAAATAGTTTATAGTTTATTTAAAAAGAGGCCAAGAGCGCAGAAACTTTCTCAAAAGCTGCAGCTGCCCAACTGTGCCTTGCTTTGAGCAAGACCTTCTGCTGAGGTCATTGTGGGAAGCTGGTGCCTCTCAAGTGCCACTGTCCCTTGGTGGGACCCCTGGCAGGAGGGATGGAGGTGTGTGGATCTATTTAAATGGTCGTGTGTAGAAGAGAAATGTGCAGGTCACTCCCTCCTCTGCAACAGCAGACTAATTTTATTCCGTCTGCACTCTAGAGGGATCAAATGCTTGATGGATGGAGCCTAAGAAAATCCTAATTCAGGTGGAGAATCGTAACACAATAACCCATGAGTAATTTGTTATAGAGTGACTGGGTGCTGGGAAATGCTGGGGGAAAGAAGGAAAAGGAAAGTTGGGATTTGGGTAAAGGACAGGCTGTGCTCCAGCAAGCACTGAGGAGTGGTTTTGACTGAATCCCTATGAGGATGCCAAGTTGACAAACCTCTTCTCCCATCATACCCATGCTGGAAGAGAGGCTTGTGAAGCTCCAGGTGTTGTGACACTCATTTTTCCAGTAATGCAGAGGTATGGAATAAAACTTCAAACAAAGAAGCAGCAGAGATGACCATGGGGGATTTAAGTTAAGCAAAGATTTGGTGCTCATATGGCCTGAGAACTGATTTCTGAGGAACATTCCTCAATCCTTCCTGGCCCTGGCACAATTATACACATGCATTAGAGTGTAACCAAAACCTTTTAATACCGACATGGTAAGCTGAGACACCACTTGACAGTGCTGAGTTTCAGCCTGGCTGGACACAAAGGCTGAACATACCTCTGCGACTCAGCACCCGAAACCCAGAATTACATTTCTCCTGGATGACACTTCAGTGGTGACAGACATTAATAGCCCTGTTAAGCATAGATAACACACCACCACTTCGGTGCCTCGCTAGGAGCCCTTGCCAGTAATGAGCTTTAAAGAAACAATGACTCACGGTAATATGAATTGTCACAAGATCTCACAGAGAGGGATATGAGACAGCTCAAGGATGGTGGCACACAGCCTGCCCCTGTACCCTGCAGCACACCTCTCCTCACGGCCAGATGAAGGCACAGATAATGCGACCAAGATGAACAGACAACTGCATTCAAGTCCCATGAATCACACGGAGCCTTCCATCCCCCTTCCCAAACAATCCTGCTTCACTGCCAATAAAGTTTCAACGGTTTTTTGGCACTGCCTCCCCTCCCAGCAACTGCCTCCCTGAATTTCTTCCCTTCTTCCTCCTGGATGCTGCAGGACCCAGCTCTGCCATGTGCCCACAAAGCCCTTGTCACCAGCCACGTGCTCTGATGGGACCTGAATCTCCAAGGTGGGAACGAATGGCAGATGAAACTCTCCTCAGGATTAGACAAAGGACAGAATTTTGTCTCTGGAAGCGCCTTTGGAAAACCCTCTGCTCACACACTTCCAAGTATTTCTGCCCCAAAGGCTGTATTTCTTAATTAAAACCAGGCAATTTCTTACCTGCAGCACAGAACGCCTTGGCTCTGGAAGCTCAGCCTGTCTTTGTGCAATCAGGGCTCAAGCCATCACATCCAGGTGTGGCACAGAGCAGGGCTGGCTCCAGACCTGAGCATCAGCTCCACCGTGCAAACAGGTGAAAATACTCAAATCCTCACAAAGAAACAAAATACTGGCACTTCTGTAAGGAATCTTGTAAAGGATCTTACTGGGTGAACAGCAGCTTGGGAGCAATGTTTATGACAGAGCTATAAACTCTTGAACAAATTAAAAGGATTTACAAGAGTAATTCAAGTCTCAAGCCAACCCTACTGAATGGCAAGAGAGGATTCTCCCAGGGTCAGGAAGAAATTATTAGCACTGTACTTGTGGAAGAGGCTTTAGTATCATTTCTTGCCCTACCCATTAAAAAAAAAAAAAATCCTTTCAGTTATGGCAATGAGTGCACAGGAAGATCATTCCTTATCTCCTCAGTGCTTCACCTGGCTCTTTTTATAGACCCTTTGTTCTTGTTTCAGCTCACCTGTTACAAGAGGCCCTTTCCCCCCCCTCATTTTAATGACCCAACACTTCAGACTCCAGATTTTAACTCTATCTCAGAGATCTGAATTCAAAGCCTCCAGCCAAACTGTTTAAAGTTCAATGGGCTTGCATACATACTTTAAGCTAGAATTAGCATTTTTTTATACCCATGCTGCTTCCCGACAATATTATTCCACTTGTTTCATCACTGGTGGACTTGGATGAAAACCTCAACAACTAACCCGAGACCTGCAAAGATCTGCATTTCTTGTTTGGCTTTAATATGGATGTCAAGATCCTGCTTTATTTGCAGAGATCTGTGCTATTGAGCGGTGATCAGTGAGAGCTTGTGACTAAGAAAAATTTTTTTGCAATGTGAAATTAAGGAATTATTTAAGATAAGAGCAACAGGGTGGTGTCTGAACACTCTGCTGAAAGTAGTGGCATCAGCATCCACTGGTCTAAGGCAAAATGCCCTGAGGATGTTACATTCCTTACCCAGGGTCTGAGCTAGGAGAATGGAAAACTCCTCTGGAATCCAACAGCAATGGACTCAGGAAGGAGGAGTTACCTAGCAGAAGTCTACGGAAAATATTAGGAATGCCTAAAAGTATGGAAAATAATACCGAAGAATATAAAAGATGACAATTGCCCTTAGTATGAATTTTTAAACTCTCCTGTAAGTATTCCATTGCTCCCCATTAATTCCCAGAAGAACATTCCAAGCTCCTTTCAGAACCTGCAGTAGTTCAGGCATCACCATGTGGTGTTTCAGTCACAGGAACTTTTATCTGATTGTACACAGAAGGGCAAGGTACAGAGCTGCTCTGAGCACACAAACCATGCAAGGTTCCTTTCCTACAAACCAGGAGGAAAACCACCAATGCACAAAGATTCTCCACACTATATTTTTCACGGATCTTTCCACTGAAAAGCCCCTGCAATTCTTTCCCACTAATGCAGACTGGATAGTAAATGGAGAAAGATCTCTCCAGACGCTTTCCCTTTAGGTCTCAAAAGGAAACATTAATCAAGCAAAAGATGGGAAATTATGACACCTAGCTGCTAAAGTTCAGCCCCAGCGGCCAGCTTGGAGCTGATCACAGGGTACAGGTGACTATCCATCAAATGACCTATCATAACACACATTAAAATGTCTGGGTTAATCAGGACAGTAGCCAAGAACAATATTTTTCTGCTGACTTTCGTAACAGCAGGTACAAAAGCAATCCCCTTGAAACACCAGTCTGCATTCACAACTAAATTTGATTAACTAAACAAAATTCCATATATGATTTAAACCAAATTATACCATCTCCTCCCTGCACACCAAATACAGGATGGGGGATGCCTTTACAAAGTAAAGAAGATAGTTGAGCTGCAGAGTTTTAGGTCTGAGCTGGAAAATGCATGGAAATCTGAGCCTAACTCCTGGGTTTCTAGCTGTAATTGCATTAAAAAACAGAAAGTGAGATTGAAGGTTACTTTATCACCACCTGATAGTGAAGTGGAATCAGTTGCAAGTACGGCTATGATTACTTTGCAAAATATACTTTAATGTGGGTGAGGAAGACTATCTTTATGGGGCTATTATAAGTTGCACCACTCACTTAGAATAAGACCAGTGTGACTTTGTGCTCTGCCCATGTCAAACTCAGCACGAGGAAATGATAAAACCCTTTTATTGCTACCAGTAAAGACACCTCACATCTGTGGGACTACTTCCTCCTGAGGATCTCCGAGCCATTTGTCCCGAGCCTTGGTGATCACAGAGTGCCCCAGCAGGGCAGGTGTTTATCCTCAGCGCCCCAAGGAGGTGAGGCACAGAGCTGTGACTCAGGCACACACAGGATGTCATTAATCAGGGCCAGGTTAATCAGGCCCTGTCCCCAGGCATTAATCAGAGCTCTGCACTTGCCCCTGTTTCTCCCTGCACCAGGGCCTCCTCATCATTCCCACACCCAAAAACGTTCACTGGGTCCCTGTTGTGCGTTGAGTGGATCTGTGCCTGTTGGTTGAGTCTCCAGGGTGAAAATGCAGGTTTTTTTCAGTTTGCAGGTGAGTGGGCAGCACTGCCAGGAGAGACACCAAACTGGTGTCACCAGCTCACAGGTGACTCACAGGCACTGACCCAGAGCCAGCACCAGCACGCCAGCTCAGCACTCACATAGTCCTAAAGGAAGACATTTGATTAATATTTTATTTTCTGGAGGGAAATTGTGCCCATGGCAGAGCAAGTCAATGAGAACAATGAGTGTGGGCCTGGGCTCAGGGCTGAATTCAGTGTCTGGAGCAGGTTTTTCAGGCACGTGTTTGAAGGTTTTACTGGAGGAATTCTAAAAATACCCTCTTTCAGTAAAACTTATTTATAACCACCTAGCTGGTAAGGATTTTTTTCCGCCACCATATGAACTAATTTATGATCTATAAAAGTAACAACTATAAGCACAATAAATTACTTATTTATTCTACAAAATCAAATCTCCTTATCAATGAGTACTCTCACTGACACTGATGTATGCATTACTCCTCTCTTTACTTGGAGTGGCTTTGTGGAAAGGATCATTATATAATTAAATGACTGTAGACAGAGATGTCTGTGCCACAGCAAGCTCTGGCAGGGAAACATTACATTTAGTTGTGTCAGTTAATGGAAGGAAATTTCCCAGCTTTGCATCAAAAAAGTAAAAAGAAAAATTTTAAAAAAATGTTTGTCAGGAAGATGATGGATTGTTCTAACATTATACAATGAAAGAAGAGCTGGGGATATATTGTATACAATGGCTTTGGTTCAGAAGAGTCTGCACAACAAGCGCAATAATGGAACTTTTAAGTTCTCTATCTGTAAACCAAGTGGAAAGCTGAGAAACCTTCCATCTCAGATGGATAAACTGTTTACCTAAACAGAAAGAAACACCATTAATTCTCGTAAACGGCAACAAAGAGTTGCACAAGCTGATAGTCCAGGATGTGAGCGAGGACAAAATGACGGCGCCCGTGCCCTGAACGCGGCTCGTGCAGCCCTGAGCAAACAGCCTGGGCTGGCTCCCGCTCCCTCAGAGCCCAGCCATAGCTCCTGGAGCACAGACTGACTTCCAGTCATCATTTCTGCTGGCAGAAACAGGATCTAGGTATGATTCATAACGAGATGTCCAAAGCCATTTTCAAAGATGCTCCAGATGGCAGAAGCTGGGGCAGAGCCCGTGGGGCCGCCCAGGCTGGAGAACCACAGGAGGGAGGCGGGACACAGACAGAGCCCCAGCCACGTCCCCGTGCCAGCTCAGCCCTCGGTGGGGCCAGATCCTGTCCCCCCAGCCCCACATCAGAGCCACCATCCATGACCCAGGGCTCCCCAGGGCACTGCTCACACCCGGAGCTGGGAGGGAAGAGCCCATCCTGTGGCTAGCTGGGAGCAGGGAAGGGTGGTGGCTTTCTCCCCAGTTTCTCTGGAAGTGTCTGTATGGCATTAAGTACATTCATTTCTCTAGCGTAGTTTTCCCATCTGGAAAGAGGCAAGGGGGGGATAAGACTTAATTTTGTGAGCGTGTTAGAAAACATAACACTTTTATGTGTATCCAGTAATTTGAGATCCCGGGATAATAGTGCAGAGAATTATTATTATTATGACAGAAGGCATTTTTACTTCTAATACAGAAAGAAAACAAATAGGAAGAGAGTGAGCTTGGAGATCTAACATTCATTTTATTTTTATTTTTAAACTTTCTAATTTTTCAATAATTGAGACCACAGATGTTCACTTCCATATGTGCAACAACCCAGTCCCAACTCCTCCTGAGCATTGATTGCCAGGGAAGAAAGAATATACTAAGCAAAAACGAAGAAAAAAAATATTTAAATAATAATAAAAAAATGTTGATACTTCTGTAATTTGCAATGATTTTCTCAAACCAGCCAGAATGAGGAGAAGCATTTGACAGGGTCTGGGCTCAAAGCCATGGACAGTATCCACCGCTTAGTGTTGTATAATTTACAAACTCCTGTTCTTTCAACAACTCCTCAGAAAATGAGATTGTTAAGTAAATATATAGCAGAAAAACAACTCAGGAGAACAGAGCAACTCCTTTATATCATTCAAAAGGTGGTGGCCTCTGTGAGAGAAAACCATTTACTGCAGTCTGCCAGAGCTAGAAGAACATCAAACAAACCAAACAACATGAAAGCTATGAAAAAAATTTGCATGCCCTTTTGCACAGTAACCTCCTCTGTGGTGGTATGTGATGCAGAGATAGGTCCTTACACGCATCTGCCATCCAGGGACACAGATTTCATGTGACTCTCCTGGGCTCTGACAATATCACGTTACAAAAGTGACAGTAGTTGAGAAACACGTTGGGGAAAGGTGTGTTCGTGTTGCTCTCACTACTGGGCTACAACTTGCTGGTTATTCTGGGGATTTTATTCATCAGTCAGAAAAGAATCAGTGGTCCAAAACCTGGATCTTGGGGGTGAGAGTGGTTGCATCCCACCATGCCCAGGGAATGAGCCTGGAGCAGAGCAGTGGGACGAATGTGTTACCTTTGCCACAGCTGGGTCAGGAAACTTAAGAAATTGCTCCTTTATTAAACATATTAGAGACTCAGCCTTGTTTGCCTACTGATATCCTTGAAGGAAGGGAATACAAAGATGAGGGTGTGAATGCTATCTGCTATATCACCACTTTCAGGCTGCTAGGACAGTTTTATTTGCTTTATAGTAATTCATTGCCAACTTCACACATAAAAGTTAAACACGCTTCTTAAATGATAACACTCAAAAGACAGTTTTCAGAAGGTCAAAAAAAATACCCACCAGAACTCAAATCTCTACTTAAAAGGGGTTAGGTGGAGGTTACAGAAAAGTGTTCCCAGGTTTGTTTCTCCTTCCCAGGTTTATTTCTCCTGGCTGTTCCAGTAAACGAGGTGACCTTGGCCACCCAAGGGACACAACAACCTGCACAGCTTTGCCTTAGCAGAGCCTGGGGTGGGAATAGCAGCGAAAAAGAGATGTCCCATGAAGGGGAGGACTATGCAGGAGCTCATCCCCCTCTCCCTGTGGGGCAACTGTGGCCCCTGAGAGCTGTTCCTGTGCTCATCCCAAACTCCTCCTGCTCCTCCCTGCTCCCCACTGTGCCCCACACAAGCACATGGTGAGAGCCTTAATGCCAGCAGGCTCCAGACCAACCATTAAACGCTCTGTTTTCTCTAGTGGTGGCAAGAACAGCTTAAAAAAGCTTTGCTTAAATGGAGTTATGAAAATATCAGCCACTGATCCAGAAGTTCTCAACAATCCAGTGATGCAAGGTCACTCCTAATTGCCTCCATCTTTCCTATTCTCTCTCCAGAGAATAATTACCTCAAGAAACAAAGTCCTGGTTTATTTTACTAAGATCCAGAAATTCCCTGCTTTTATAACAACAAGCAACTCCCCTCTTCTTCCGCTTTGGACTAAGGAGAATATTACCACTGTCAATTATATGCAGGGGAACTGTTAACCCTTAGCATTCATGTGGTGAAAAAATAAACTGCAGATATAATTGCCTTGTGTTTAGAATTACTCAATACTGTTAAAACAATGGTTCATTTTGCTTGTTTGTAAATGGGAAAAACAAGAATATTCTTCAAAAGCATTTATTCTGTACATTAGCCAGAATAAAAACTCCCCTGGAATTGTTGCCTTAGAGCAGGGAACAGCATTTCAAACTTCCCTTTTGACTTTTCAGAAATTCAGAAGCAAGAGGGATTATGTTAAAGCAGCCTAAACACTCAAGTTTAGACAGTAGAGCTACACCATTCAATCACTATGCTGGGCCCATGAGAAATTTGAAGACTGGGTCATAAGTGAAAAGTGGAATTTTAGATTTGGTCCTACAGTCTAGAGAGACTCAACTGAGTTCTCACCATTGTCATAGAATCATTATGACTATTATATTGCAGATCTACAGTGTTAACCATTCGACTAAACTTTATGTTGGGCCAAAGCAAACCTCACACAGTCTTTTTAAGAACAGCCTGGGAGCAACCTGCAAAGACAGCTGCTCCCAGCAGAAAGGATCAGAAAATTGCTAAGATTGGAAAAGCCTTCTAAGATTCAGTGAGTCCAACCATTAACCCAGCACTAAACCACGTCCCCAAGTGCCTCATCTACACGTCTTTTATATCCCTCCAGGGATGGTGACCCAACTACTTCCCTGGACAGCCTGTTCCAGTGATACCCTTCAGCAGCTTTTTGATCTGCTCAGCTGTGGTTCTCTGTCAGTCCAGCCACAGGAGGAAGTGGCTTTGCACCTCCAGCTCCAGCCTGGATTTGGACAAAAAGTGACAGAAATGTATAACAAAAGTTTTAAGGTAACACCTTCCATGTGTAACCTGAAGCCAGAGAAATATTATTCCTAAATAAATTTGATAACAGACTTCATCAACTGGTTTGCAAGTTGGACAACTATTTTAAAAACCCTTTGCATCATGTGTCTGGAAGAAATCGTGTCAGGTCAAGGTTTGGAAGGTGAGGTTGTGTACATTCCTACAATGGGAGATCAGAGAAACTAAGAAGTTGCACGAGTTGGACAATGAACATGAGGATTTCAGAGCTTGGTAGAGATATTAGTGATTTTAGGAATGCAGGACCCGGTAAGACAGGCAAGAATTAAGTTTAGACTGGAAGGCTACAAAAAATCTGACAGGTACAGGGACCTGCAGGAAGGAGGAAACTTGGTCCCTTGGATCAACCTCCCTTTCCAGCCTCAAAAACCCCTGCATGTCCACAGTGATGATTCCCTCCAGAAAGAAATCAAGAGGACAGGCTGAGGGAACAATAAGTCCCTGATTCAGCTACATCTGTCTATGCAAAATTACTGGGGGGAAGCATGCAATTATCCATTAGCAGTATTAGATATAATGCTCTTTTTCGAAAATAAGTGTTTTTTCTTCTCACATCTAGATGTACTGCTCTGATATCATGGAGAATATTTCTACTGCCTGAGTTTGGGACAGGAGACCTGCCTTGGTAGAAAATGCCTATAGTGCTTTAAGCATTTCTACCTCACTGCCCAACAGATTTACAAGGACCGACGGGGTGGTGACAACCCAGTTGCTTGGCAGAGTAAGTGACCCATCTCCCCCAGCATGCAGGGAAATTGCTATTCACTGAAATTTCCATCATGCTGGGATGGTCTCACATATGTAGCAACACCACAAACACTGTTACTTTGAGAGAATATTTTTTTTCCCCAAGTATTGAGCAAGATTATGACCCAGAGTGAATCAGCAGGTGAAAGTGTGATAGGGACGCTCCCAAGGACGCCCTGGAGTCAAGGCAAAGGTTAGTGGAACAGACCTACATTGTCATTCCCATCTGAGACAAGGGTTTTATCTGTGTAAACCACGTCTTATTGCTCCTCATTAACAGCATCACCTCTTGGGTTGGAGATCATTTTACAGTATCTACAGATAACGCAAACACTGGCACACCTTTCCCAGGAACATCACCTTCCTGGAGGTGGCTGCATTCTCCTTGCCAGATGAGCAAACTCAAGTGTCTGCTACAAAGCTGATTGCCTGAGTGCAAATAATCCCGACCAACTTCTGCCCAGCCTGCATTTGGAAATCATTATTTTATTATTAACAAACACAAAGGTCAAAAAATTCGTTTAGATAAGTCTGCTCTTCTGGGTTAGTCAATCTTCAAGCCACGAAGCACCATCACTGATCTAATGGTCTTTTATGATTTCCTGAAAGACCCTGTTATCATAGTTATAGTTGGTGAAAGACAGTGGACTTTCTACCTTCTGATATAAAAAGGATAATATATATTCAGTGCAAGCCTCGGCCTGTTTAAAGTAGGTGGAAGCAGCACATCATCTGCCCATCTACTTTTTTCATACTGTTTGAATTTTGGAAGCATGTATCAAGCTTTTCTCAATGAATATAAGAAAGTTTCTGCACTTTGTGTGACCCTGCTGAACTCTGCAACACTGACTTCTCAACACCCCTGCTGAAAAAAAGCCACTAAATCTTACAAACTATCTCTTTGTTGTCTCTTGCTTTTTCCCAGCCCCTCCTTCCAATCTTACCCAGCCAGTTGAGCTGCACTTTTCACCTCCTCTGTTGACATGAAATGAAGTAATCACATTTATTTGAATATTCACTACAGATCTTGTCATCATCTCAGTTTATTAGCCAAGAAGATAGTGTTTCAAGAGCAAGTCTTAAAACTTTACAACATGGATCCACTCACTCGCTAAAAGCAAAATAAGTGAATTAAAACCTCAATTCATAAAGCAAATAAATGTCATGTAGACACACCGCTGAAATCAAGCCATGAAAGCTAATGAGCCTGCAAAACAGAAGGAAAAAGCCTGGAAAAGGTCCTCTCCAAAGAGCCCCAGGTGGCTTGGTAAGGATGCTGCCCCAGCCTCTGCAGAGCTTGGTTCACTCATCCACCACAGGGAAATGGGGAAATCCACAGGCATGAACGAGAGCACTTCCAGCTACAGGCAAAAAAGCTTGGGAAATATATCCTACCTGTGCATTTAAGTACACATGGATGTAAAAAAAAAAACCACAAAGAAATAGCTACAGCTTTTGGGGTGCAGTGAGTGCTCTGTTATGGTTTACAAATTTTCTGTTTCCACTGCCATGTTACTGATATTGGGATGTAGAAACCACTGTACTTGCCTAAATACACAAAAAGAGAGATAGAACTTTAATGCTTCCCTTGTTGTACGGGCACAATACACACATTATACATAGGACAGTCGGAAATTGTGGACTTTAATTACTACAAATAATTTACAATCGACATAGGAAATGCTGGACCCTGTCTTTGGGTGAAATATTGCTAACTCGGGCACTCCCATTCAGTGGCACATCTGCACTGAATGAAGACTACCCCTGAGAGAAGAGGGGATTTAAAGCAAGCAAGAGAAAACCAAATTTTAAGCACCTTTGGAAGAGCACAGGGTCGTGGCCTTGATTTGTATCTGTTCTGAGGACAGAGGAGTCAGTCTTTAAGTCTGTCACTAAAGCACTTTCTTCAATTTTTAGATTTACTGGGGGGTTGTTAAGATAAGGACTGGGAGCGTGATGAGAGGCAGGGTCCATTCCCCTAATAAAAGAAGTGAGAGTGTCTTTCCAGCTGCTCTCCTTGTAATATTTACACAAGACCTGAGCAGAATTTGAATCTGCAAGACCATTTCTGGAGTTTCCAAGTGATTTTGGGGCCAAAACACCCCTTTTAAACGAATTCTGGTGGAATCAAGCCTCCAAGATCCAGACACTATTGAAGATTAGGGATGCTGTGCACCCTCCCAGGAAGAGGAAAAAATGTTGAAGGCCTGTTGACAGATGACTTTGGAAAGAAGAGATTGTTTTCCCCCTAGAAAAATGCCATTGAAAACAGATTTTTTAAAATTGTTTGGACTGCCACATCTTGTTGAATTCTACAGTCCATGATGAAACTCCAGTTCTGTCTTGTTATTCTAAAAATCTGCTCCAAAAACACTGGTCTGAAAATGCACATGATGGACCACATAAATTGTTTGTCTCTCATAAAAACACAAAAGGTTTTCCAGTTTCATCTTTGGGGGTTTTAATCTTTTAAAAGCATGTTCAGATTATACTCATTTGATTTTAGTGAGATTGGGCTCTGAAATAAATGGGCTGTGCACACACACTAACACATGTGGAATTCCTTTTCAGTAATCCTCAAAGAGGCTTTTGATTTTACTTCTGATTCATCAAAAAAAAAAAAAAAAAAGAAAAGAAAAAAGAAAAGAAAAGAAACGAAAAAAAGCACCTATGAGCAAGTGAGATGTGCACAGGGATTTAGATGGCTCCAAGGTCACCACATACATTTACATAGGAAACACATGGCTATGGGAAAACTCTCCACTTGGCTGTAAAATGGGTTCCTTGAGGTGTTTTTGCAGAATCTGACTCTCAAGCAGATAAAAATCCTGTGAATCAAAGGCCAGTTGGAGAGAAGTGGAGTCTGAATTAATAAGGCAGCTCAGCAGCAGCTCTACGACACCATCCCAGGGGCAAATCCACAGCCCACAGCTCTGGGACTGCCCCCAGCAGGGTCAGCAGGGGCTGGGGGGCACCCAAGGGACAACCCTCATCCAGATTCCAGCACTGTGGCCACCCTTGAGGATGAAAAAGAGGCAAAATGGGCTGTGGGGCAGCACCCACCAAACCATAGGGCAGGTCTGTTCCTCTTCCAGCAGGAGGAAGCCTTTAGCAGATGCATAGAGCAGGCAGGTATGGGAGGAGCTGGAGGAGGAATTTCCGCTCCTGGACAAGCCTCAGTCTCACCTGGAGGCATGAGAGGAGCCCTGGGATGAGCACGAGGCTGGGGACACTCTCATCCTGTGGGAAAAGCAGGACATCTCCTGTGCCCCAGTGCAGAGCTGTGCCCTGCCCATGCTGCCATTCACCCCTGAGAATAAGGGGAAAGCTCCAGCTATTGTCCAGGTCCTGGAAGTCTTTTATGAGAGAAGAATAAGCCTGAAATGCAACAGCTTTTTTTTGGTGAAGGAAGCTTCACGTGACTCATCCATCACAAGCTTTATTATTGCTTCAGACCCTACTGCAGGTTTACAACCAGATGTTTTAGGGAGCTCACATTTTCCCCGTGAAATATTCCCTGCACCGTGTTTAGAGCTGACAGACAGGTGGTTGTAAAGTCAACCATAACAGTCAGGGCTGGCAAGTTTTGCCTCAACACGATAAAAAAGTCCATTATTAGTACTTTGTGATTAATGATTAAATATTATAAATGTACATTAATAAGTACAACATACTCTCAGTATTTTATTGCTGCTTTTATGATATGACAGGCAAATCTATGAGAGCATATTTAATGCACTCACACCCCCATATTGTGTGTGTAATTTACACAAACTGTAGAGATGGCTTAAAATGCATCTAAAAAGGACACAATCAAGGCTGGTGGGACTCCAGCATAACCCAAATTTTTCCTTATGGTTGCATCTTCTACAGGAAGACTTTTGCATTCTTCATGATCTCTAAATTTCTGCAATTTAGCACAACAGAGGAAGGCAAAATTAGGGGAGTAAATAGTGTTGGAAATGTAGACCTGTGAAAAACTCTGCAAACTTGGGAAATATCACTGCAGTCTAATGCAGGGGGGGAAAGGACATGCTCTATCAAAATTAGTGTCATCCAAAGAGTGGGATGAGCAGAATTTAAAATTACTTCAGGTTCCTTAAGGTGCTCATTTTGCTGAGCTCAGACACAAATGCAACGTTTGCCACCCTGCACTTGCTTGACTGGCCAGCACCTGCAGCCAAGGCTTAGAGAGATAAAGCAGCAAACAGGTACATTGCATCAACCAGCCCCTCCATATTAATTCTCAACTTTCCTGGCTCTCAATCAGGTCTCCAGGCAGTGCAGCAGCTCCTGCAGAAGGGGAGGTGCACTGGTGGTCTCTGGGGGATGTTGACTGGTGCTGAGGCTCCTGCAGCCCCTGGGAGGAGTGTTCTGTACACCAGCTCCTTCTGCCTTCCAAAGCACATTTCTGAGCAAGGACCAGCTCTCAGCCAGGCTCCTCAAGCTATTTTGTCCAGCATTTACCTTTCACTTTCATTTCTCCCAATTGTTTCGCATAGGAAATAATTACCCTTCCTCAATATGTCAAAATGCATCATCATAATTCATTGACACACTGTTAAAATAAAAATGTGTTTCAAACATCTGGATAAATGCACACGTGTGTGCAAATAGGGCACCCTGGGCAACTGCATTTGCTAGCAGCAATTTGCAGGGGCAAATTCCTGACTGTAGGAGCAGCAGAGACATCCACAGATAAATGGGCTTCTGGGTCAAATTCCCTGAGCTGCAGAAGTCTTTGCAGCTTGTAAGGGTTGTATTGAGGTTTCTCCTATTCAAAGACAAGTCTATGGTTAAGAAAGCAAGAAAAGTTGAGGGCAAACCAAACAAGGGGAAAAAAAAAAAATAAAAGAAGAAGAAATAGAGGGTGCCATGGAAGCCCTTACTCAGATTGGGACTAAGTAATTTACAGAGATTTTAATTTAGAGTGGTCTTGCCCGAGAATAAAGATGATGTGAACTCAGAGGCCACAACCTACAAGCTACAATAAAATAGACAAGGTTGTCTACTAATAAATGCTAAAAAATGCAACTTTTGTTTTTATAATGAGCATTTCAGAGTTTTCCTGCCTTTTAAAAGCAGGTTTTTTCCTGAATGGAGGGGAACAGTTCACATGTGGATGCAGAATCATGGATCCAGGTTCTGGTGTTGCTGTGCAAGGTGTGCCCTTCATTCAGCAGCACTTGTGCCAGCAGCAGCCCCCAAGCTCAGTCCCAGCGTGGTAAATTCACCCTCACTAGAAATTTGGAGCATTCCAAATGATGAAAAAGACATTCATATAAACTGAAGGGATCTCTGACACATTTGTCTTCAAAAGGAGGTATAGACTCCCTTCCTACACGGCATGTTCTCTCTAAGAACTTATATTTCAATCAATTTTTACATTATTAATTCAGTCAATCACCTAAAAACCCCAAGCCCCCAGTGCATCCTTTGATTACAGATGAAAAAACACGTGTACAAGAGCCACATTTTTAGATGTAGGCTCCTTCAGTGGGATTTATTTCTCCAGCCAGCACGAGCTGACTTGGCCAGTGGTCTGACCCTGGCAGCTCTGGGTTGCAGTCCCTGCAGGAGTCGGATACTCAGCTCTGCTAAAAAACATCACGTGGAAGAACTTGGTGGCAACTTCTGAAAACTTGAGCTCAAGGGACTTACTTGTGCTATAGCCTGCAATTTAGATGAGGGATAGGGCATTTTTTTTCTTAAAACTGTTGTAAAATGTGCTTGTAATCACACAGGAGCAGCTAATTTGTTTCCAAATTCTCCAGGTCAGTGGAGAATTTCAGTGTTCAGCTAGTGAGGATGAGCTTGCACAAACTATACCCAGCTTTGATACAAACACAAAAAAGCTTTTTTTTTTTCTTTTTTTTTTCTTTTTTTTCCTTTAATAGGTAGGTAATTCCTCTCCAATCCATTTGGAATAATGTGAGTGGAGCAATTTTCTACTGATTTGGTTGTATTCAACAGGACTGCCTTGTTAGTGACTAGAGAAAATCTGAGTAAAAATTAAATAATAATTAGTACAGCTTGGATGCAAGGGTAAAATCTTTGGGACTGGGACCCTCTGGTGCTGCAGGTTTGGTCATTTCTTTGCACAGCAGTGCATTTGCCACCTTCACAAGTGACAACAGCCTCTGGATGAAGGTGCATCCCTGTGTTTCTTTCTGACACAATCAGCACGTATTTAACATTATGACATCCCAAAAGCAGCCTCCCCCTTCATCCAGTTCACCTCAGAGACATGTTGGCTTCAAAGCACAGATGGGTCATTAACATATGACTGTTGTTGGGCATAAATAACACAAAAAATACCTAACACAGCTGGAGTCGAGCACATTCTGAAACGCTGAAAACAAAAGAGGCAAACTTATCCACCCCATAATTTCTGCAGTCAATGGAGGCTGCTGAGCAGCACTGAGAATTGAGCTGCCTGCCCAGACACAGAAAAATAGAGTTTATAAACCCAATACCCTTAGGTAGCAAGTTTGAAACTGGTCATTTTAATCCTCCTACATTCTGCTTCTTTCACTGCTATACATTTAAATAGTGCAAATGTTAATGCATAACACTTTGATGCAGGGAAATAGAATGGAAAGTGCCTTGGAAACATCAGCTGGAAGATGCTGTAAGAGAGCAAAACTCTACCCTCATTTTCCAAGGAGAGAATTCCAAATTCTAGGCAATTTGCCCCGTCACGACATTTTAGGCAAAGCGCCACTGGAAAACATTTTGTGCCATCCCAAATCACTTTTCCCTGGGATGGTTTTAACACAGCACCAGCCTTAAGCTCCCACAAAATGAATGCTTGCCCTGTTTCCTACACAGAGTCTGTGACCCACCCAGCTGTCCCCCCTCATTTGAGCAGTTTGCTGTTCCTCTGTAGGTGACAATCAGAAGCCACCAGGGAGCAGCTGGAATTCCAGTGAAACCCACCCCTGCTCCCAGCCCGGTGCAGGAATCCATCCTTCCACAAAACTCGACAGAAAGTCTTGTAACAACATTTCCTGAGTGCAACCTGGGCATCATCTGGGGAGAACAGCATGAAGTCATAGAGGTAGTATTACCTCCACAATGTGTGACATATTGATAAGGACCATATTTCTCCATCACATAAAAAAAGAGAAATCCCACCAAGAGGTACATCACTAGTTAACTGGATAACCACATTCCAAGGTACAAAGTGCAAAGCTCAAAAAACCTCACTGTTTTCTATGCATTGCAGAGAGACACGTGTACAACATCAGAGGTCAGTTTGTCATGGCTTAGAAGAAGCTCCATCAAACTTACATTTTATTTCATCAGCAGTTTGTTGACATTGACCATTTCTGTCTCAATTAAGTGACTGACCAGATGGTTTTGCCATAGAGATGGGCACTGGATGGGAATGAACTCTGACCCATTTAAATTAAGTCTAATATTTATTGTTCCAGGCCAACAATGGTCTGGGGAAGCACTGCCTTTGACCTGCTGGGTACATACAATCATGTACATAAAGGAACTATACAAAATAGGGCCTGGATTGTTTAAAAGACGAGGCAGTTCCTCTGAGGTTAGGGATTCATATCATGGAAGATTAAATCTTAGATTTTATCTACAGATAGGAAAATAAACTGAGTGAAGAATTTTATAAATTAGACTCAGTAAGGGTAATTATGAAGCCATATGTATTTTTTATCAGTTCTTCAATAGGGAAAATTAACTTGGCCTTGATCCTACCTTTAATTTATTATCCATCTCCTACCAAGAGCATTTAGGAGAAAAAAAATCCTTTCTTGCCTTTTTCTTTGGTTAAACAGGCAATAAAATTGGCACTTTCAGGCATGCACACTGGACCTGGTGCAGGTCTTTGCTTGCTGCAAAACCCCTTAATTACTGGATGCAAACAGGAAATGCTGGACACAAACAGCAGAATCCCAAGCCTGACACTGGCCTGAAAGGGCTTTTCTCTCCTCTTTGAACTGCACCAACACGCTGTGAGCCATAAGGCAAACTGCAGAGAACCTATAACACTATATTAAATCTTTTCAATGCTGCATTTCTCATGGTCACAATAATTTTGATAAGATTAGAAAATAAAGCAGCCTGTAGTACCTGTGCACCGTCAAAGAACACAAAATGGCTCCGCTGTACGCTGGTACTAAAAAATATTAAATAATTTCCGCTGACCTAATTTTTTAATGTTCTCATAGTTGACATTATATATGTATACACACACAGGCACATTTTTCACATATTTAACCAGTAATAACTTTTTATCACCACAATTTTGCTATTGATTGCTTCTCTAACAGTGAAATGCATCACAAACAGAAATGAATGAAGCTGTCGGGAAGAAAGTTCCATAGTAGCTTTACTGTCAGTTCCCATCATAAATAACCATGACATCATATGAGTCTTATCTACGGGTTGCTCTTACTGATCAATGGCATCACTCTAGTAGTGTAAATAGCTTCTAATGTCCCATCTTCCACCTTCAAATAGATTCTGATTATTTATGATGGCTGTTAGGTTACAAGTCTGAGCTGTGGTTTGGATTTATTTTCTACTTACAGCTGCTGTGGATTTCAAGTTAGATAGGATTATTTTTTAGTTAAGATGATGAAATGGGATAGACTTGTCATGGAGCCTAGAAAAGCCTTCATCTCATTTACTCTCTGTAGCAATTTGACTGTGAATCCAAAGACCTTAAAGGCTTTTCATTAAATAATTCAGAATGTTAAAAGAGAGAGTGCTGGTTACTTTTGCCAGGTTCAGAGCAGCCTAATCAATTTACAGTTAAAAGGAAAAGGAATAATATTTTTCCTTGTTACTAAACTACAAAGGAGTTTCATTATGTGCAGAACTGTATAACACAGCCTTACAAAATTGTCACAAAAATATAATAGCCAACAGAAAAATCTGCTTGTCAGCTTTTCCCATGGTGATCATGAAAAAACTAATGATGTTTTACTCACTCAACAAAAACTATTCATCCCCAGGCTAGTCGATATTTGGAAGGATGATATAATTTCTATATTTCTTATGATAATGAAAGTCATGTCTGCCTGAATACAGAGCTCTAGACATTTAATTTTTTTAGTATCTATTGCATTCTCATACCCCCAAAATGGATCTTGTAATTGAGAGCTGGGACACATAGAGCAGCACAATGAGGAACGAATAAACAAATGCACATAGGTTCCCACTTGCCACAACAGATTAGGGGGTCAATGGCACGTTAACTAATTCATTATTTAAATTTCCAGAGTCAAGTTCTTCTCTTGCATTACATTTAGCTAGTGCACCAAGTTGAGGGGCCATCCTTGAGAGAACGGGTCATTTTTCCCCAGCATCAACAATAATTAATAAATGGTTAGTGTTGTCCAGCTCATTTCTCTAAAGAAAACACCCTAATGACACTGAGGGGAAAATCAATAAGGATAAAAATGCAGCAGTGATAAATATTCTGCTACTCTTATCCTTTGGTGACCTTCTGAGGGGCTACAGATTTAAAGACTCATCCCACTACAGTCTTTTATTCTCCTCTTTACCATAAGTCATCAGTTAATATGTAACTCTGAGCTGATTACAACTTATCTGTAAATGTCTTTCATGCAACAGCAGTGCACAAGCCCCTCAGTGGAAGAAACCTGGCACATATTTTCAGCTCTCCTTACAGCAATTTAGTTGCAAATGATAAAAAACTCGTGATGGTATTTGGTGTGATAACTTGATAACGCAAAGATCTTTGGGTTTGGCCTGCAAGAATCCAAAACACGCTCCAATCTTTGTATCTGGGTGACAAGCATTTATTTTTCTATCCAGTATTTCCTCCTTAAGATTGTTCTGTTTGGTGAAGAGCTGTTGTGCTCAGAGCAGCGCACACCTCCGAGCGCTGCCTTGCCTCGATTAAAGAGTAACCACAGCACCAGAGGTCACCTGGAAATGGAAAGTCTTTAAAACACGACAGCAAAATCACTGCCTGGGCTGGAGGCTTTCAAAAGACAGTTTAGTAATTACCAATAAAACCCTGATGGCACTTTTCCAGTCTCTGCTGTTGTTTGAGCTCACAGAAGTACGCGGCGATACCATCATTTTCGCGTGTCCCCTATCCCACCCGTGGCAGACTTTCCCCTTTTTCCTCTTTCCCAAGGCGATAATCTGTCTCTGATGCCTTAGGTGAAGTTAAAACCTCGGCGGGGAGAAGGAGGGAATGTGGCTGCTGGGCGCTGACAATGGCTGTTTTGTCACCGCCGGGCGCTGGTGGCCATCGGGAAGCGTGGACGAGTCCAGGCGCTCGATGCCAGGGTGGATGATTTATTGCCTGAGTGTCCTCGGTGGCAATTGGACCCCTTCCCGCTGTCACTCACGCCTTGCAAAGATTTGGTCCTAAAGAAGAGGTTCCCCCCTTGGTCTAAAGAGATTACAATGCTTGTCATAAAGTGTCTTTTAGAGGAGGGAAATGGGTATGAAAATGGGTAAAGAAAGGAAACAATTGGAAGAGGAGAGAAGATGGATGTTCTGTAACCTTTTCTCAGAGACCCATTTCTCCTTCTTTTTCTCCTGTCTTTAGCAGGTTTTTGTTTTGGCTGATGACAATGCGTAATAGCCTGATAAATTGATTTTGTGAGTCCCCTTTCTCATCTCTTGAGAAGACACTAACTCGTTGGGACTTCAGAGGGCTCTCGGAGGCAGGAGACAACAATTAGTTTGTTGGGGATGTCAGAAAGGAGCTTCAAAGTTTTGCCAGGAAAAATCCTTTCTGACAGATCAGTGCTGACAACGTTGGCAGCTGCTAGGAAAAGTGGAGCTGGAAACTCCCTCCGACTCTCAGGAGCAGGGAAAAATTGCAGGGCATTAACTCTGTACAGTGGGTTGGGCACTGGTGCTGTTGCTTTTCACTGAAGCATGTATGGCAATGACTAAAGCTTTCCACAGGATGAAAGAAGATTAAGAAACATTTAAAATCAATTTTTTCTCGGTTTCTGGTTGGTTTGTTTTGGTTTATTTTACAAAACCTTAATACATAACCTTTAAAAATTTTCACAAAATCAAGAAAGCACATCATAGCAAGATATGCTTCTGCAGAGCTGAAATACATGCCCCTGATGATTGTTTTAAAAACTCATACTAGAAACACTGGTTTATGTTTTAAAAGTGAAACTTCAAAATGGTCAATTTTTTTTTTTGCCTCTTGAAAAACCAAAAAAATTCTTCATGATTTTCTGAAAGCGCTCACATATGAAAACCAGTTACATCGAGGTATGTCTGTGTGCCCCCCAGTACAGGAAACCTCACAGAAGATCTCTGCTGCAAAACCTCCTAAATTCAGCAAATCTTGAATTTCTAAGCCTGGGAATAAAAATATCAGCCATTTCCTTTAGGGAGAAGCAGTGGTCAGTCCAGGCTTGCTGAAAAGAAGCCACCAGAACCAGTTTGTTGACAGACCCAGAGGAAAGCTGAGTTTCACAGGTTTTGGGGAGGAGGATCTGACACCGAAACCTGCCAAAGGCTTTGTGAACTTCCACAAAAGAAGCTGGGGACAATTAGTCTCTATTAAATTGATAGGGTCACGTTACACAATACAACTGCATTCCGGGAGAAGGGCATTGCACGTGTTGATATGGGCTCTGGCACATCTGTTGGCTCCCTTAGAGATGTTACGAGACACAAATATTTGTGTTTTATTTCAGCACAGTTAATACATATTTTTGCTGTTAAGTGGAAGATGCCTAATATTGTGCTTCTGGGTAAATTTTGACATAAACACATGCTCTCCCCAGACTCCCCTGTGCCATGATTTTACTGGAGATCTCAGAGAAGCAGAATTAATTTTTTAAAAAAAATTTTTAGGAAAGACAAACTCTCAATACCAATATACCTAGGTGACAAATCAATAAAAAAATATTTTTAAAACTTTTGAAATCTTTTATTCCTACCATCCTATCCCATACATATCTTTGATACAGGTTGGTACCTACACACCTTATTGCTTCCTCTGTTTATTTCCTTGATAACCTGCAATGAGCTGGGAATAAACCACATCCTGTCGGAACTGATCCTGCACAAAGAAAGCTTCCACTGAACAGAACTTATTTGAAAAGGAAGAGGAGGGATAAAGTGTATCAATAAGGAACTAAACCAGACCTTTCAAACCTGGGGAGAAAAGGGCACGTTATGCATTCAGCAGTGACAGCCAATTTCATGAGAGTATAAATTGCCTTGCCGAAAATCTCTTCAGGTGCATTAATGCTGTGGTAAAGACACAGCACTGGAGTAATAATTGCACAGCCATTTGCTGGCTTTTAAAATCACATCAGTCCAAATAATATCACCCAGGGTTATACATCCTGCTAGAAGCAGTCTATTAATATCACACACAACAAAGGTTCAACAGATCTCGACCAAAGCCCGGATTATTGGAGAGGTGAGACGAGTCTGGTGTGAGAGCTGCAGACAAAGTTAGGCCCAGCAGACATTTCTCAGTCCATTGCCTGTTTTGAGTTGTTACTGGGAGGTGAAAAAGAATCAGGGTATGTGGGAAAAAATGCCCTTCAAGTGGGAGAGAAAATATGTGTTTTTTTTCTTTCAAAGATACACTAGAACTCAATCAGGCTGTTAATCAAATAGATAAAACTGGCACTTCAGTCCCTGCCTCTAACAGAACTCTGTGCAGTAACAAAACCTTCTCAACACACCAGGAGACTCTTAAAATTCAAGCACTCTCAAACTTAGCAGCACCCCTGAGAGCCACAAATTGAGAGAAATTAATTCTGTGCCTCTGCACCCCTCATTACCAGGAGAGCTGAAGTAGGTCAAATGCAAGTTAATCTCTTAAATTCCACTTTTGTACACGAATGTTAAAGCAGCCATTACTTTTGCACTGGCAAATATCTCCAGGCTAAAGTGCAGAACTTTAATAAACCATAACAGGTTGGTATTGAATATAATTCCAGGTAAACACCTGATTTTTTTAAAAAAACATTTTAGTGTTGTCCCCTGAAATGCCCACCTCATGCATCACTGTAACAAGCATGTCTGAAAGGCTTAGCTGCACCGAAACAACTACTTGTGATAAACACTTCATTCTTTTGGAATTAGTTAAATGTGCATGAATGTTAGAACAACTCATTTTTTCATGTCAAACATGGAACAACAATGCCAAACAGAACAGTGTGCTAAAGATGATGCCAGGAGAGAGGCAGACATGCTTTAAAGGAAACAAGTCCCCGCTGCATGATGCAGTAAGCCCCTTCACATAGCAATGCCTATGTCAAGAGATGTCTAGCAAAATTTAAATGTTCCAGCCCTCATTTCACCTCATTATACAAAGGTGATCAGATGTGGATCTATAAATGAGCAGACACCTTTGAATCTGGTCACTTTGCTGACAAAACCCACCAATATTGTATTTTTTATTTTCTTTACTGGTGCATCAGTCCTGAGAGCCCAGCTTTTAAACTGCTTCCCTAAGGAGCACCATTGTGGGTAGAAACACAAGAAACTGGTGTTGCTCCTGTTAAAACCTGTGACAAATTTGCCTTGCTCTGGAGTTGTGGTCTCAGCCTGTGTAAATGCATCCACACAAGGTATCATGTCCATCTCAGAGAGTTACTCTAATAGAATTGTGATTTTTAGGTCATATACTTCATCAGACCTTGCACACAGCTCCTGCTGATGCCAAAGGGAATTGCATGCATGGGAAGAGCCTGTTAGATTTTCTACACTGGCTTCCCTTCTCCTGCTAATTCATCCATGGATGCTGTCCCTACAGACAGTAGCAATTCCATGAAAAACAATATATTCCTGTCCTAAGCATTCCAGATTTACATTATAAACCTTGGACACAGTCACGTACCTTCAGGTCAAAGCCATACCTCAGTATGGGCTGGCCATTGCACATTTCTCCCTGCTCCTAATCCATCTTCAGAAAACACCCTGTTCCTCAGAAATTTTGGCTAATAATCTCCAGTGCCAGCCTAAGTCCAGTAGCTGTCTACAGATGGTGGAGAACTTACAAAGAGAATAGTCAACCAGCAAAACTTCTTTAATATATTTGAAGGAAAGAAACAAGCCCATTGCCAAAAAAGCCAACTAACCAACCAACCAAAAATGACAAAAGAGGATTTTTATATTGTGATAAATACTGGTAGCTTTTTGAAATATAGTTTAATGACTGCAATAATAAAATGCTGAAAATCTGCTTCTACATACAGCCTACACATGGAGTCATAGATTTATTGCCATGATCATGTGTTAGACAGTTGTGTTGATTCCTCCATATCTTTAGAAGCAAGCAATAATGACAATTTTTGGAGGTAATAAAATTTCCCGTGTCTCTCGCATTAATGTGTTTCTATCACTAACTTCTTAGACGCATTTGGAAACAATCAAGTTCTTATTTTAAGGAGCCTTAAGATAAGGTATCTGTGAGCTCTGCACTTGGGGTAATTGATCACATTTGTTTCCTGTACAAAGGTTGGACTCCTCTTTCCCTCAAACTTGGCATGTTTCTCATTACCCTACGCCTTGTTAGCCCGGTAGAACCGCTCTGCTGTGGTGAGTGAAAACAGGACGATGCCATTACAGACCACATCTAATCAGGGATGGCAGCCCTTCCCCATCTCCAGGATCCTGAGCACACGGAGTCTGCTCCACAGAGCCCAGGGAAGCAGGGACGTGCTGCTCTCCTGGCCACTCCAGCAGCACCTCTGGCCTCCAGGCTGGAGTCCTGCATGGTGGCTCCATGTTGTGTTTTATCTCCTTTTCCCAGAGTCAGCATTAAATGCTCGAGATGGTATTTCTTATTTGGACGCAGATGTTTATTAATTCTTATCTGTATTAGTCTCACAAGCTGTGAGTTCCACAGCACTTCTAGCTAACAGTAGAAATGGAGCCGTATCTCTCTCTCTACAAGGCCTCTTAAGGATAAACTGTCCAATTAAAAAATTACACCTAAATTATTTTTACTTTTAAGCCAATAACCAAACACCCCTGGCCCGCAATATGGACTTTTCTACCCTATTACAAAATACCACCCAAACAATGAAGAAGAAAGTGAAAAAGAAGGATTGGCCTACACCCTAAAACCCCCATCTTGCTTTATAAATATTACTATATTCTAAACTCTTAAACTCTAAGTTTTCCACCTGGTGATATCACACACCTCTATTCAAACTCCACACCCACAATCCCAGTGCTATCCTTCAATTTTGGGAGCCCTTTCCATGGCCTCAGGTCAAATGCAGTGTTTGCTTGGGGGTCAGCACCGAAAGTCTGACATTCTCAGTGCCCAGGGTTCCAACAGTTCTGCTTCAGGAAGGGACCACAAGCTCCAGAAGAAGACAGGAAGTGCACTCAGTCTGGTTTTCCTTCTGATGGTAAAAGTGTCAGCTTTAAATTCAAGAAGCCTTAGCTGTGAAATGCCACATGGTTGCACTTGTCTGTGAGGGAGATTTTAACTTCACAATACAACAGGGTTTACTTAAAAACAGCCCTGTTATTCACAGAGCATTAAAAAAAAAAAAAAAAAAAAAA
>VYXD01014189.1:112549-177549 GCA_013397195.1 Hylia prasina
GCTAACAGAAAAAGAAAAAAAAATAGTTTTTTTCATGGTCTGTCTTTTCGTTGGGTTTATTATGTTGGAGTGGATCATACGCTGCTTATGTTAAAGGAAAGTCGTGGCACTGCATCTACTTTTACCAGCAGAGAATTTGTCCTCATTTATTTTGATTGAAAAACTGCTGTTATGTTACATTGTAAACGGACTGGTCCCGTTGCATGAAAAATGTGCAGTGCTGTATTTTTAATTTCCTCTTCTTTGCATTCCTTCTCCCCCTTTCCTACTAACAGTCGGAACAAGAAAACTTGAGCATTTACCAGAAAGACAGGGAAGCAACTTTACCTCTAAACTCAAAGCCATGTTTGTACATGAACCAGCAGGGAGGATTTTAATCAGGCCTTGCTGGCTCCAAGAAATCACCTACGGACAGCACAAAACTGCTGCAGGAAGAGGGGCTGGGAGGAGGCAGGCTTTAGGGGCATTTCATTTGACTTGCTATAGACTTGTTCCTTGTAATATCTCATTTAAAGAGCCAGGGAGTTTTTACCTACTGAGAAAATAGCCTGTAACAGCCTTTAAAATCCTTGCAGCTGGCCAGGTTTGGTATTCCAAGGTAAAAGTCTCTTGCCACTAAGAGATCTGCAATGCTTTCACTAAGTGTTCTTTTATTCAAAATCTAATGTTGAAGTTATTATTAGCAACTTCATCTCGCTGAAGTTAATATTCAGAGTTGGCTACCACTGAAATATTTCAGTTTAGCAGAAAGCAAATACTTCATTAGGGAAATGTTAAACCCAGTGAGGAATCATTACCAAGTTTAATTGATGGTAAAAAAAATAAAGCTACTAAGTGGGAAAGAAAATCTAGTGAAAATAGATCTCACCAAGAAATGAAACATTTCTGTCTGTTTCTCCTTTTAATTCCTCTCTTTTCTAAATATGCTTTTCATGCCCTATCTCTGCAGTTCACTGTAATCTACCTAATTTGTTCCCATGCTCTTTCTGGGCTGTCTTTCCTCTCTGACCATCTTGAGAACTTCACACATTGTCAACCTATCATAGGTGAAAGCTTTTGAAGATCTACTACTTTTCTCCAAGCCTAATAAGGTCAGCGACCTTTCAAGCTCTACTATTTCCTTTTCTATCATTAGCCTGATACGGGCATCAGCTACCTCTCAATTTTCTTCATCTCTTCAATGCCTCACTCCTTCCTTTGGACACTGTCTAATTAGGAACTTAATTTCCTCTTCCCTGATGGAGTTTTTGATAATACAGAGATCCTATTCACCCCTGAATCACAGAGCAGCCCTACGATTTCCTGCTCAGGGATGTCTTCAGGTATGTTAATTAATTTTCATGGTGACGGCTCTGCCACAAAACCACAATAGAGCAACAGGTCCCATAGGAAATCCTCTGGTGGGGAACAGTCCTGCCCAAACTCAGTCAGGCTGACTTTGGAGAGGAGGAGGATTTCAGGCGTGGAAGTAGCCAAGGATGAGGCTTTGATGCCCAGCGGAGCCCACTGTGCATTTCTGAGCCAGTACTGGCTCCTCTGTGGAAAAGGCACCACCTGTCACCAGCTTTTGGGAGACTTTGTCACATCCCCGTTCCCCAAATCCACTGTGCTCCAGGAGAGGATCTGCCCCTGCCCTATGTGCCACAGCCATGACCTGTCCACTTTTCCTGCACACAAACCACTGAGAACTTCAGTCACACAGAGGCAAAACCCATTAGGAGGAACCCATTTTTTTTTTTCAGAACTGAAATTTTTTAAGTAATTCCAAAAAGTGCCTTTNCTTTTTTTTTTTTTTTTTTTTTTGCATGAGCAATTATGGGCAAGGGAAATGCATTCTGTGGGAAAATCTTCATGCTAATTTAAAAGCAAAATGCTGTCCAAATAAACAGCCTTTCACCTCTTGCTACACTATTAAGGAAATTTATGATTTGTTCAGTTTTCTTTAGCACTTTTACTGCATTTTTCTTTCCACAGAGTCACTGGCTGCTCTGCCACGAGCCATGCCCTTCCTCCCCAGCCAGGGGAGGTGCCAGGGCTGCTCTGCCATCCTTGAGGTGCTGAGAAATTTTTGGTAGGAAACCTATAACTCATCTGTGCCCGCCCCTGTTGGCTTGCATAGCAAGTGCTGGGAGCTGAGCTGCGCTGGGGTTGCTGGCCTTGCTTCAGGAAGATATTTGGCAGCATCTAGCACGTCTGTCTGGGAAATTTGGGCAGTTTCTGCTCAGTGCTTAGTGAAAGAGATGCCAGGGCTGGCAGAGACAAGGACACAGCCCAGGGCAGATGTTCCCACTCTGCCACCCTGGGACAAGGTGGCAAGAAACAGATTTGCTGGGAATTCCCTCCCCTTCTCCCCACCAGTGCCTCTTTTCTCAGGTTTGTTTTTTTTTGTGTGTGTGTGTGGTTGGCAATAAACACAAAAACATCTATTAAAAAACCCAAAACCAAAGTAGCAAATCCTGCAGCCTGCTTGCCTTGTGTTAGGGACAGTTCCAAGGCCAAACTGCACAACACTGGGGCAGAAGACAAACACGAGGTTTCCATTCCCCTCGTACTGATCCTCCCTTGGTCATTCCCCATCTGCTCTCTGACATAACCCAACATAAGACCCCAAGTCCCCAGCAGAAAACATCACCTCCTGTGTTAGCACAGCCCCTCCAGGCTGGAAGGAAGGGGCTGCCAGGGGTCTCAGGCATTGGGGCACCCAGGGTCCCTGCCTCACCTGCCTGAGGATCCCCTGGGCTCCTCAGTGCTGGGCAAACTTATACTCAGCCTGTCCTCGTGCCTGGCAAAAAAGCTTGCTTGATATCACCACTGGCACATGCAGCAGGGATCTGATATTTCAGTAATTTCTTGGGTTTAATCAGCCTTTTGAAAACCTCAAAAATTTAGAGGTGAGACTCCCCTCAAACCCCTTACCAGCAGCAAGGCATTCCTGTCCTTCTTGCACACCTATATCTCAAAATTGACCACATTCCTAAATAGATTTTAAAATTGATCTACAAAGTTTCTTATGAATCTTTTTCCTCTGACCTAAAGCATTCCCTTCCCCAGTGTCCAAACCAGAAACAACTGTGAGACCGTGTGGCGCATCTAGAGATGTTTTGTGCCCCTGCACGCCTGTGTTTGTGCATTTTCCCTTCCTTTCTTAAGCCAGGGCTTGAGATTTGAGTTATTCTGCAAACAAGACCCAAGAGAGACACAATTAGACTCCCCTGGAGACTGACCCCTTATAGTGCCCACCTGTAGCCAGACCCCGATAGCATCCCAGTGCAATGAATTAGCACTCTAAGCTGATTAGAGCAGCTCTGCACAACTCTATTTTATTGACACAATGAAGAGAGGACAGAAAAGGGCCTGAAATGAGAAAATCATTTCCATGCTGACTGAATTAAAAGAACAAAAGAGCTCCTTGCAGTTGCAGCATTCAATTTGTCGGAAAAAAAGGAAGCCACTTAATGGATCACAATAGATCTGAGCAGACAGATGAAATTTAAAACTTCGGCATGAGTGCGATTACCAGCTAAACATATTCTCAATCATTTCCTCCATGTGCATAATTTAGTTGGGTTGTTTACTTCGAGGGTTTGCTGGGGTTGTTTGTTTGTTTTGTTTTGTTTTTTTTGCAAAAGACTTATGTGAGATGTTATCTCCTGAGTGTCTTCGCATCCCATTTTTCCCAGTCCAGAAGGTTGTTGTATTGGCTGGTAATACATTTTGTTGTAACACAAATTGCACTAAATTGTGGCTGCCTACGTTTCCCCTTCTCCCCTGCCTCCAGATGTAAGTTAATATTTTCAGTGTATGGAAACAAATAATGCAAGATCATCTTATTCCAAAGCAGACTTAAATTGATTATAAATCACATGTATTATTCTGCTCTGCTTCCAGGAGAACAAACATACTGCAACTTCTATTCTAGCAAAATATATTAGCTTGTGCCACTAGAAACAGCCTTCTCATTAAATTTAGGCTTAAGCTAACAGTAATAAGACAAGAATACAGACTATTAAGGGGTTTCTGTGAATGATATATATAATTACTCCAAAAGAGATACACAATTCACTTTAGCATTTTCAAATCAAAATCTACTCAACCGTATAAGGAAACATACCTTTAAAATAAAGCTGTAAAATAAACTGAAAACAGTATTTTAGGCTCCCTGTCCGCTAATTACGTAAAAGCTTGAATCTGATTCTGTCCTAATTGAAAAGTAAAAATCAATTGCATCTGTAAAAATATTTGGCTTTCCCAGATTTTATTTATATTTTCTATATAATTAAGTATTAAAAGAAGAAAACAGTGAACGCAGTCCTGGAAATACATTGGCATATAAATAGCATCACTTCCCTGCACATTCCTTGAAAGTTAAATATTTTGGACTATGGAAAACGGAGCCCTTCTTTTTCTACATAAAATTTTAAAAGCTTATATCTTGTTACAATATTTACAAATCAAATATCTCTTGCAGACCTGAAATTCAAAACAAAAGTAATTTTCTGAGCCTCATTATGACTTCAGAGCATCTGAATTCAGATCATTTGAATTGATTTTTCCTGACATATATTTTTATTTTCTGAACATGTTTTAATCAGTTCACTTGATGTCCTTTTTACTACTCAGTTTGCAATTTTACCAGCTCGCTTGCATCTAATTTTGAGGTTTTAAAAAAAAAAAGTAAAGGAATTATAATTGCTTATAACTTCTCTGTTTTGAAGCTGATACCCTGCTAAAGAGAAAACCAAGCTGAGCATGGGCAAGGCTTACTTGTGCTGGCTGCTATTACTGATTTGACTAAGCATTTCACAGGGGTAAATACCCAAATCATTCGGGGAATGACTGACACACTCTGACATGTGGTTAACAGCCTTACCCTGCTCTGCCTTCACAAAGCTCACTGATGCCAATGTAACCTTCCAAATATTTCAGATAATCGTTTTCCCCCTACCCTTAAAAAACTTTTACAGCCACGTCTGAACCATTCAAAGGATCCCCGACTGGAAAGGTTACTGTAACCATTTCTTTTTTAATCCTTTTTTTTTTTTTAACCTCCCCACTGCTTGAGCTAATTTTTTATTTTATATATATGTGTGTGTGTGTGTATGTAAAATAATAATAATAATGATGAAAGGCCATGCATGGAGCTTTGGGATATTTTAGCAAACTCAACGTAGTGTAACTTTGCTGACAGCTTGTCACATTTCACTGACTGTCTGTCTGGGATCCTGCGATAACATCTGCATTCACTCAGGGCGAGAGCTTACCCTAAGACAAAAAAGTGGGTCCTGCCACATAATGCTCCATCATTCTGTCAGTTCTGACATGGCATCTGAATTTTTTTGAATCACTAAACACTTTTGGGACTCTGGTCCTTATTATCTTTCCTTAGTTTCTATACTCGCTCGGCAATGCTGAAAAATGTAAAATGTGCAAACAAGGTAGTGGACGGCTCGGGCTTTTTGTCGTCTAATCCTCAGCCCCTCATTCATGCTCACTGTTAATCTCTTAAGACATTATAAAACTGTTAGACAAAGAAATGTGAATACCTCTGCTTCTCAGCAGAATGGGAGGAAACCAAGGAAAATCTGGATCATGCTAAGCTTTTCTTTTCACCACAAAAATGGTAACTTAAACCTGTTGCATCAAATTATTTATAATTCCCAACACTGAGGCTGGTTTTTCCTTTTCTTCTTCAGCATTACAGAGCGAGCCTGGCAATATCACAGGAGGAGGAACGGTACTACTGAGCCTCTCCAAACACATCAAATGTGTAAGTTACGCATAAAAAATTCCACAGAGGCCATCAGAATATGGGCAAATTGGGTTTTAATCCCTCTGCAGTTTTTTTGCTCAGCATGGCACCGGGCTCATCATGCTGTCAGGGCTGCTGGAGACCACTTTGGGGGATTTCTGTGCTGCAGAGGGACCAGGGGCTCGGTGGGGTGGGCTTAGGTGGTGAGGATGCTGGATGGGACAGGGCATGGGTGCCTCCAGGCTGGCTGTGGCTTTCCTGCCTGGATGGGACCAGGGCCCCATTTCGCATTAATCCAGCTCTGTTTGGAGCCGTCTGCTATTTCAGGTCATCATTTCACTCCTCCTGACTCCCACTGCTGTGGGGGCATTAGCATGGGGACAAAAGCTGCTCAAGCACCTATTCTAAACCCATTCAAACTCAAACCCACTAAAAATCACACCCAAAATGATACTGTTGCAATCAGCTAAATTTTATTCAGGAATGCTGGGGCTGAAAACCAGAATTTTCATTTTCTACTTCTGCATTGTTGCCATGGGTGGTGGGATCAGATAGTCCAGTCTTAAAAACGCTCCAGAAGCACAAAAGTATTGGAATGCAAATGCCAAACAAATCACTCTCCCTGAGCTAAATACCTACCACGAGGGTTTCTTTACACACAGAAACTTCTATTAAAGTCATAATCTTCAAATAATTATTTAAACTATTGTGAAATCTGCCTAAAACATGTTTTATTCATCTCTGTTTGCATTAGTGTGAGGTAAAAAGGCTTTAATGAGGGAAGTTGAGATGTTGCCTTTTTTTGCAACAATGCCAGCCATCAAATTGGTGAGATGACTTGAGAAAATCAGCTTTTGAAAGGGAATAATGAGGGTCCATACTGGTAGGGGTTGAGCTGCTTTGCCAAGGGTGGAACTGGTGATATTTCCAGCAGAGGGAAGAGTTTGTGGGAAGGAATGAGCAAACTGTCCACAACAGGGGGAAAGCCCCAAGCTGAACTGATGGACACCGAAATCTTGACGTGAGGAAAGCTGAGAAAGGAAAAGATGCAATAGAAAACTAAAATATACGCAGCCACTAAAAGGCAGTCAGAGCCTGGTTAGCAAACCATGTGCACAGCCAATGCTAGAGGCAATTATTGCATGGACCTGCTGAAAAATAAATTGAGGAAGATGAGGGCCAGATATAAAGGGCAGAGATAGATGGGACTTACAAAAGATTGGAAGAAGCTGAGAAGTAGAAAGTTTTTCACAAGGCTGAACAGCGATTCCTGCTGACTCCAAGGTTTTGGGACAATGTGGAGAGCAGCAGTACCAGATATGAGAGGAGGAGAACGGGGATGAAGGAAATAAAAAGAAGTGCACAGGCCAGGGTCAGCAGGTAGATGAAAATGCAATTTGAAACCACAGATCTACAAATAATAAAAAAACCTTTTCACACAATATTAACTGGGGGGAAATGGTAAAATACTGTTCTCTGTGCAAGAGAGGAAGTGTGTTTCAAAGGCAAGGCATGAGCACATCGATGCTCACCCTGGCATCATCAACACCATTTTGCTCTGCAGGCGCAGAGGGTTTGGTGGGTTTAGCATTAAAGACAGAAAAAATGTTTTCTGTCCTCCTTGTTAACTGCTCATTTGTCTGCCTACACACGTACATATTCCAAACAGGTAGATGCCAAGTTAAGACTGGAAAGAAAAATCACTTTTTCTATATTCACGTGCAAATTTCGCCTTATTTGAAGATTATCACTAGATCAATGTTTACAATTTATCTTTATAGAATGTTTTCTGTAAATGCTGAAGCTTTCCCACCCCCAAACTTCCATTTCCCCCTGCAGGAGAGCTTTACCTTTTTTTACCCAAAATCAACATTACCACCAGAGTTTCACAATACCGCGACCACAAATCTCTTAGAAAACATTAATATCCAGGTTTGTTTTTTAGCAAAACACCCGCCTAGCAAACAGCTACATTTTTGGAAAGCCCATTTTGCCACATGAGGCTGTTTCAAGAAGATAGGAGGGCGCTGAAGGCTCCTTTTTTTGGAAATCCTGAGCAGCCCCACACCGGGTCTCCAGCACAGCCCACTCTGTGCGTGCTGCCAATTCACTTCATCAAGTTAAGACTAAGAACAACACTTCGGAAAACCCACTATACACCAGAGCCCTCTTACGCCCTAGGCCTCACCTGATGAAATGTTATGCTTTTTTGTGGGCTCTTTTACATCTTTCCACACTAAATGCGTGGTCTGTGCTCTGAAAGGAAGGGCCACTTAACATTTGTGTTTCTTTCCCAAATTAATGGGTATTGTGTGCGCCAAAGTTAGCGCCATCACATAAAGCCAGGCAGGATTATGACAACCTCTGTCCTCACTCCTGTGCATGCCACCTTCCACTCAACCAGGAAACATGAGGGCTGTCATGACAATAAAGCTCCATATTAATACCCTCTGGGGTAGAAGTACCCTATCAGCCAATTACTGTTTTCTGGTTTTATCTCCAAATAAGTATACTTTTTTTTTTTTAATGTATCTGACAAATATATCCTAATCTGCAGGCTCTAGCAAACAAAATATGGGCATTTTATTTTGTTTTTCAAGTTTTGCCATGTCTTTATTAGACCAAATGCCCAGATTGCAATGCTATTGTTAAACATCAAACCTCAGTGCTGTGTCCTCTGGGGCACATGTGTTCATCTGGGTTAATAAGCATCTTGCCATATCCCAACTCCTGTGTTCATTTGCTTCTGTTTAATGATGACCATCTCCTCCTGCCCACATCTATGCTTGTCTCTCCACTGCTTGTTGAGCCATCAAGACACACCTTTGTTTCATTTAGTATGCAATTTTCACCTCTGACCCAAGAAACTAGTCTTAGGCTTCCTGAACTTTATTGCCTGTTAATAGACTGCTGGCTCTCTTTTCAGCAGTCATAGAAATGGTGGAGAGACATTTAATTGAAAAGAGGGACAAAGCTAGAGCCTGAAAGGCAAAGTCAGTAGGGTTTAAACAAAACAAAAAAAATATCCAGCAATAATATGTTTGAGGAGGTTTGGATATTCTTTACAAGTTCGTGGCTCTTTACACAAATAAGAAAGACATCATTGATTTAATTATCTTCCCGGGGAACAATGGTGTAATACCCTGAATGGTGCTAAATGATTGATCTGGTAATTCATCTTCTGCTAACAGCTATCTATGCATTTTGTTTCTCGCCAGTCCTCAGCCCAATGACATTAGCAGCAATGTCACGGAGCAGTGCTGGGCTTTCATAAAACACCCACAGATGCTCTTTCCTGCCAGTGTTTAGGGACACATGGTTATAATTTTGTCTGTATTTCTTTGTCGTAGATTACTTTTAACTGCATCTGTTCAATTAAAACAGAAAAAAGAAAGACACAGCTAGAGCCCATCAGCTTTATATCAGAAGAAGCCTTTTAATGAAATAGGGAGATTTAATTTTGTAAGTGTTCTGATGGGTGCGAGATGCCTTTATGTTTTTTCAGAAGTTCCTTTTGGTGAATAGTTAGGAAAGGACATTATTACAGCATAAGGATATTATTGTACACAGAAAGGCATTATTAAAAGTGATTTATTGTCCCATGTTAGGAAACTTATAGGAAAAGTCTGATAATATATTAAACTTGTTTATTATGGACTTCATATAATTTTTGAATAATGCCGCTTTTTCTTTTGACAAGAGCAATAAACTCTGCTGATATAGACATACGTTGATTATCCCAAGTCAACTGTGTTGCTTAAAGAAACATGCCCAAACAATCAGCTTCTGACAGCTGCATCTCTTGTTATTTACAATAGCCATCACAGTAATAACTCACCATTTCTATATTAATAAGGCAGTGAAATTTATTATGATGGTATTGAAAAGTTATTAAGTACTGCATCCCAAGTGACAAAGTACCACAGCACTGTCACTATCCAAAAGCAGTTGCCCATCCATCACAAAGCTTTCCAGATGGTCCTGCATCTTTATCGCTCCCAGGTTGGTGACATCACCTGTTCACCCACTCAAAATTGATGATGAAAGCAAACAGATCTATCTTACTTACATTTACCAAATCAATTTAATTTTACAGGCCGTGGCTTAGTGACATATTGACTGTTTTCCTTAATGGCATCTACTGTACTTAATGCAGAGAACTCATCTTTGAATCCTGGCCCGCATAATGTGGCATTTCATAATAAATTTTTTATAACGTATTTATTTAATGGGAAGAATTATGATTGTTTGTCAGTTCTATTAGATGCAATTATTATTCTCTTCAGTTTAATATTTTTTCTTTTTCTTTCTGATGTTGTCTTTCTTAATGGCTAAATTCAATTTACCAGTTTTGTCTTTTTAAGGGATGTCTGGCATATCTCATTTATTTTTCTTTGTAATTTGATAATCTCAAATCTACTCCAATGGCAGCTTTTGCCTCTATTAATTTAATGCTCTTACCTGCTTGAACAGAATGTTACCAAACTCAAAACCTATCTTGGTGGTGTTTAAATAAATAAAAATCTCTTTGTTCTGAAGAGAAATACAAATTCCTGAAACATCCTCTCGGTTCTGCTCTGAAGAAGGTAACAAAACTTCCTTCTCCCCTTCCTACTTCTAAGTCCACTTGACCCTTATGGTTTCACTCTGCTTCCCTCAGGAGTTAATGCTCCTCCTGATTAAATTAAAACCTCAGTGGCTTTGTGGGCAATACACACACAGACCTACAGAGAGGCTTCTGTGGCTTTAGACCGTGCCATGAAATGTGCGATTTCCTGCCCTCAAGGTCAAGGACACGGTGGAGCATCCACTGTGGGTGGAGAAACAGTCAATTCTACACAGCCCCATTCCAGGTTTCATTGGGACAAAAGCTTTTGTGAGGTTTTACAGCTGTGCCACACCAACAGCTGCTCAGCCTCCTGCACTGGCTAAAAGCCTCCTCCTGACGCTGTTGCCGCTTTGACCTTGGGTTGGCTCAGAGCCTCACCAGCCCCCCTGAGCACAGCCCCAGTGCCAGAGCTGGCTCAGGACAGGGGTGGGTGGCACCTCCCTTCCAGCAACCACTGCAGCCTCTCAGCTCCTTTGTGTGATATCGGTCTGAAGGTTTTCTGAGAGCAGCTCCCCTGGCTAGCCCAGGAGGGAGATTTGCAGATCTGGTGCTCCCCTCCCAGTGAGCGGTAGCTTTGCCTGACCAAGGCAAGGTTGTGGTCTTTGTCCAAAAGAACGAAGTGTCACATCCCACCAACCTCATGCAAGACTCTGCTTAATCATATTAATCAAATAATTAGAGGAATCAAAGGGTGGAAGTAAGGAATAATAAGGACAACATGGACTAATGCTGAATGATCCCCCTTGTCCTCACCATCTCCCACCTACAAAAACCCAAAGCACCAACAGCTCCCCTTTGCTGTCAATACATTTAATTCAAACTGAATGACAAGTCCACCTGCTCGTATCTTGCTATTCAAGGACCTAATATTTGCTCATTTGCAATTATAAACTGTGTGTTCTCCGGGCAGAGAGAGAGTTGGTGATTAGCCCAGGGAGCTGACATCCTCTCTGAGGGCAACGCTCTGCTCGTGAAGCAGCATCTGCCTGCCTTGCTGCAGCCAAATTATCTTCCGGCTCAGCCCCACCACAAGACCCAGATGCAAACAACAGAAGAATTCAGACTGGTGACACTTGCAGCCATGTCCTTTTTGTACCCAGCTCTGGAGGGGCTGTCTCAAGCACCCTCGTGCACACTCAGCCCAGGCAGGACGCACGGCGTGAACTCCATCCCGTGTGCGCCGAACGCCGTGTCCCTCACAGAGAGCCTAACACGGCAGCTCAGCACGTGCTCAGCTCAAACACCTGGGTAATCCTGTTGATGATAAGCTCGTGCCTAAGTGCTTTATTGGACCTCAGCCAGAGTGCTCTATGCCTCGCAAAGCTGAGCTCCAAATAGGATAAAACATCACCTATGCGCCAAAGCCAAGGTAAGGATGTCACCCCCACCTGCAGCTGCCAGGAGTGGATGATCTGTTGATCTGGGGGAGAACACACTCTCTGCAAGGCTAGATTGGTCTACTGTTGATCAAAAAGCAGCCCCACCTCTCACTATAAAACAAATCATTCCTTTTTAATTCCAAATAACAGGATAGCCCACATCCTTGTTCCTGCTTTTGCTTCAATAATAATTTTGCAAAAGTCCCTGGAGTCTCTATACTGCTGCAATCCATATGAAAGGAGAAAACCTAGGCAAGGAATCTGCATTATACTTCCCTGCTTTCCAACCACCTGGCTGAGTGTGGTGCTGTTTTGCATGTTAATGCTGTTGAAAACAATTCAAGAAACAGCCGAGATTTGGTCTGTAAAAGTCACAGACCAGTGGCAGTGTGAAAGTGTCAAACAACAGCAAAAAATCAAGGGTTTTGTTCTTTAACACTAGGACACGCTCCATATCCCAAAGAAAAATATTCACAAGTGATGAAGTCTTTGTTCCTTCTATTTTTCTTTTTGAAAAAAAAAAAAATTATCTACTGCTCTCCTCCAGAGTGATTTTCCTGACTACGAGGGACTTAGTTCCCTCAGCACTGTCACTGTTTATTAAGAATAGCTTAACTCAAGTTTTAAGATGTGTGAATTCCACATGAAGTTATTTAGAAGACAAGACTTTTTGCTCTGTTTTTATTAAAAACAAAACAAACAATAAAAAAAAAATTCTGCTTTCAACATTCTGGAATAGATTTTTCCAAAGGGGGACCCAAAAATAGGGGCCAACTTCTGTACATGGGAATTGCTTGGTAACTCCTACTGATTGCAGCAGAACTTTTTGGATGCTAAGAAAGCAAAGATATTGGTTTGGGTGCTAAAACCCAGATTTGGGAGCATATATATTAGATCTCTAAAAGCCTATACTTTTTCTCTTTTTTAATGTATTATTTTATTTTCATAACAATGTATAGTGCACCTAAACCCCAGAACCTCAAATAAATTCAATTTTTAGAACTGCCAAAAGAGTGCAGAATTAAAACTTCAAACTGCAACCATTCCAGTCCCTACAAACTAGTGGGAAGCTTGTACTTCAGAACAATTTTTAGGAAGCTGTGCAGTTTTCTCCAAGGACTCACATGAAAAATGTTAGAGGAGACATAAATAAATAGCCAAATGGCCTCCTAATTTCCATTTAGAAGTAATAGCATCAGCTCAAGCATACTCTACCAAATATGAGTTGTTTTTCAGCCTCACTGGCATGACAGGAAAATATACTCTGCTCTATAAACAGATTATATGCTGCTTTATAAAGCTCTAAAATATTTTTTTACTTCTGTGACAGGTTTGATTTATTAGAGTTTATTGCTCCTGGTTTTGCCCTCCTAGTAAAGAAATAAAAGTTTAGGATCAAAAGAGCTGTGAAGAATTTCTTCTTATGAATGAGACTTTGGGTTTGCTAGAGCAGCAAGAGGCCTGAATTTGGATATTGGAGTTCCCCTGGTCGAAGGTAGGTGCGTGTGCTTCGGCCACCTCCCCAAAGCCTTGCTTTGAAATACTCTCCCAGTTGTTTTTCATGGCGGGGCATGAACCACGGTGAAATCACTAAATTTGTGTTCCCTTGCTTTTGTTTAAAAAAAAAAAAAAATTACTGCCATCCCTTAAGAGCTTGTTTTCTTTGTTGATTAAGCAGCAGTCAATTTTCCCTTTTCAAACAAGCACCAAGCAACAGCCTCCCGACCCCCTCGGATATTCGGGCTGCCGGCAAATACTAAAACCCCCGTGACAAACTGCAAAAAAGCTCGACCTTTCCCCTTGTCCAGTGACCCCCTGTTCGATTTGTACTTTAGCTAACCAATACCTGATTAGATAATGCTCAACTCTAGCCCCACGAAATGAGATAAAATCCAAATTTATGGCTTTTCATTTAAACTGATCTACAGCACTCTAATCATGACCCAAGCACAAGTATATCACAACAAATTCTTTTTGTCCCAGAGTGTGTTTTATGGCTGAACTGTATAAATGGACACAATGGACATTGTTTCCTTGGACTTGCTCTGACAGAACTCTGAGCTGATCCCATAGGGAGTCTTGCTATAGGGGAATGTAGGAACAGGCTCCATGAAATTCCTCAGCCTCCTGCAGAAAATTTTTCTTTATCATCAACTGCCTGGATGCAGAATTTAACAGCAGCAGTTCCCCCAGCTTTCACTTCTCTCCCAGGCTAATCCCAGTATCAACGCAGATGGATATCAGTCACAAAAACTGGAAGTCAGAAGTATCCCACAGCTGGAAATACCCAAAACTATGACAAGCTTTTGCAAGGGAAAAAATGTCTTTTCCAAAAAATGTAGTTACAGTCCAAATTTATGTGTAACTGTAAACCCTTCTCTCCAAGGTGCATGTAGCGTTTTCGGCTAAAATTTTCTCATATAAGATTTTAGACTACCTAGACATACTAAACAAATGCAAAAACAGAGTGTTTCATAACGAAAAGGATAATATGTGCAGCATCAGAAAAAGGCTGAGGAAGATGTCCATCTTTCCTTCCAAAATTGTTTTAATGTTTGTTTTCTTTTTAAAAAAATTGTTCCTTCATAAACTTCGAAAGCCAAACACCGTTGTACATTCAGTGTTCCAGCTTAAACTCAGATAAAATGAAAAGACTGATTTTTTTAAAACCTTAATCATCCTCTCTGCAGTCACAGGGGAATCTACTCAAGAGGTAAGTACACAAATAGCAGCAATGGTGCAACCCAACTTTGCATTTCTTGGCGCACTGCAGACAAGAAGTGAAGAAAAAAGTATGTCTGGACACAGCAAAACACTTTCTTTGGCCTATGGGACCAGAAGCAACACGAGCAGGTTGGGACATCCCTCCTTCTGAAGTCACCAGCTGGCTTCTATAGCACCATGAACTATCCTGGGAATTACAGGTAATCAAACATAAGAGAATTGTGTCACAATCTGCATCAATACAAGTCACTCATCAAACAAGTGGAAAGATTTCAAAACTTCTCATGCTACAAAACCCACATCCAGCGCCACACAGACACTCTGGTTCTATCCTTTCTCCATTTATGATTGAAATGACATTTCACCTTGATTATCAGCAACAGCAGAATGAATTCTCATTTGTTAACTGACTTGTTGGCACCTGGCTGGACATACACCTTGTTTCCAAAAGTGCCCATTTAAGCAGAAAACGACAGCACCAGAAAAACTTAAATTTCCAAAACCATACTTAAACCTCAGTACATGATAGTTTTCCTCACCATCCCACACTGCCTTTAGCAGTGCCTGAGCCCACGCACCAGTATCAGCTTTTTTCCCCCTTTAATGTCCAAAGCACAAGCCCAAGGAGATGGTGGATTCCTGAGGAGTGGGATGATGATTATCTGGGGTGGAATGAGCACCACTGAAGTCCTCTCCAGCACTACCAGGTTCCCCCACGTCCCTCCTTTAGCCCCAACCACCACTATGTGCCATTTTACTCACTATGTAAACTCTGGTAACCAGAATATCTTCATCTCTCTTCAACTACAGTAAATGTATTCGACCCGCTTGTTGGAAAAATATTCAGTTTCAAGTTCCTCTAAGCACCACAGAATACTTCTGGGTGAGTGACCAAATTGCAGAGGGATTTGACTGTTGATTTTGTGTGATTTTGCTCCAACACTTGTCAATAGCTTGCCCCAGCTGTCCCAGATAAATAACACTATTCAAATGGCACGAGTCCTGCAGCTTGAAAGGGATTCAGGCTGCCAGCTGGGTGCTCAGCACTATCAAGATATTCATTTCTTGTCTGAATATCACAGACCCCAAAATCTGAACTATTTCAAGCAGGAAAACCAGTCTCTGATATTGTAGCATATTGCCAGCATCCAAGGGTGTGAAAAGCTAGATGGGCTTCCCTCAGTCTTAGTGGAATTATCCTGTCCTACACCACTTGAATGTCCAGTTTAAAATACGCTAATTTTGGAATAATGTTAAACCAGCAAGTACAGCCATGTATCAAGAGTTTTCCTTTAATTTCTGTTATCAATATTTGAGCTTAATTGTGATGTGGTTAAAGGTCAGATTTTATGGTTTCCTGGTGCCTTTTTCAAATAATCAAGATTTCTCACTAGCAATTATATTGCATCACAGTCTGTTAACTCAATAGAGTGCTGCCAAATCTATGATTTCTCATGACACTATTCTGTCACATTGTCACAGGTCTCACAAGAGTTTAAACAGCTGGATGGAAAGTTTGTAATGAACTCCCCGAGTGTTTGTGGACAGTTAAGAGCAAATCAAGCTTCCATTTTCCACCATATCTGCAATGTTGTGCGCCACAACGAAACTGCATTTTTCCTGGGAAAATGAACTCCCTTCTCTCCAGAGGTCAGGCGTGCCCCTGGAGAGCCATGCAAACCCTGCACAGCTCCCCTTATCAGGAACCAGAGGAAACGTACAGATGGAAAGCAGAGATTGTGCTCTGTTCCTACAGCACATTGTTAAAACGATGAATAAAACCACGCAGGAACATTTGTTACATCATAACACAACAGCAGCACCACTTGATGTTTGAATCCCTGACCTGACCATGGACCAGGAGCTCAGACAGATCCTCAGTGATACCACAATGAGGCAAATGTTGTCCCTGAAGGCAGGGAAAGCAGGATCCAACACTTGCATTCACCAAAGGAGTCCATGAGCTCCTTCAGGAAAAGGATTTCCATTCCCATGTGTGCCAGGAAAACCTACTTCACCAAATGAATGGCAGAATTCCCATTAAGATAAATGGAAGCAGGATCAACCCCCGCAGCTTTTGAAGTCCCCTAGTAGCACAAAGTTGTTCAATAGCAAGTTTAGCCATACAACACTAGATTTAAGGACTATTTTAATCACTGTTGACAGAAAGTGGCAATTCACAACCTGGAAAGCAGCATCCAGTTTCCTTTCAGACCTATAATGCAGTGATTTTGCAAATCCCTCAGCCAGAGACATAATGCAGGACTATCCAAGACCTGGTTAAAAATGGTATAGAAGTGTTCCAACAACACCTTTTCCTCACTTTCCTCAGAAGGAGCATCACCTGTAAATATCCACCCAGATTTCATGCATGAAGAGCAATATCAATTCCTGACTTTTTTGAGTTTGCACTCGTCTCCATCCAGAAAACCCCAAAAGGCCACAAAGCAATTTGTGCACATAAATATGCTTTGGCTGCTGCAGGATAAGACTCAAATTCTGCAAATGTTTCTCTGTTTATAGATAGACACACAAGAACTCAACGGACTGAAAGAAGGTACAGCATCTTACCTCCCAGCCGTAACAGGGATCTTTCAGGTGTGGACGCTGCTCACCTACGAAAGGGCCAAACTTTTCCCCTGCTTCAATCTTCCTTTTGGTCCATATCCCTAATCCTGCTCCAGGAATGTTGGATTCTCGGAGCTCAAACTCTGAAGGAATGGGAATGTCATCAGGAATGTATATTGGAGCCTTGTAAGGAGAGCTCTCCTTGGGTGTGAAAGCTTCGCTGGAGGTTGCTGGAGAAGACGGCTCTTGGATGCTGATGGATGTTGGACACTGGATGTTTGCAGCCTCTCCATCAGCTTCTGGCACTTCCCCCAAGGGAAGTTCTGGAAAGCTCTCATACAAACATTCATCACCTGGAAAAGAAAGCCAAACAGTAGGATTTGAAACACCTTTTCAGATTTTGCACATGAAACCCTTTCAGCCTGCGCATGGAATGGAAGGGATGGCTTGGGAGACTTCACCAACCACTAAACCTGCAGCAGAGCCTCACCCTGGATGGAGCTGAGCCTTTTCTCTAGTGTAGGCCTGAGGGTAACACAGTGTTTTTCAATATTCCTGACATCAAAAGTGGTTTGCATCATTGAACAGAGGCAAGGGAATTGCACACAGATGTAAAGGCAGGCACACCCCATTGTCCAGCTGGGTCTGGATACAGCACTGCACCCCACACATGCTTTGAAACTACAATTGAAAGACAGCATTGTATGTTACAACTGAAATCTAAGAGAGGTGAAAAGCAGAAAAGCTTCACTGGTCTTGCAGAGAGACAGACTGAACCTAAAGTAGCCAAAATTAAGTTCGATGGCCTCCAATTAGTCTTCAGAGAAAGGATCCAGCCTACCACATAACTCTTGGCAAGAGCTGCAGCTGATGTAAATCAGTGTCTTACCACTGACCTCCAAGAAATGCAATGGTCTAAAATAAGTTCAGGATCCAAACAGCACCTTATAGAGAACATGAACCTTCTCTTCTTACAGTTGCAAAAAAACCTGGGGCAGATCCAAAACACATTAAAAAAAAAAAACACGCCGGGGGATAAAAAAACAAAAAAAAAAAAAAAAAAAAAAAGGGAAAAAAAAAAAGAAAAAAAAAACCCTCACTATTTTAGACAACCTAAAATGTAAGACTGATTATAAATTCCTTTTAGTCAGAAACTCTGAGTTACTTCAGCAGAGGCTTCAGCTGCACCAGCAATACAGTGTTCAACCCAACACCACATGTAAAAGGAGCAAAATAGCAAAACTAACCAAAAAAACCTTCTTCACTATTTATATCCATTTAACTTATTCATGCTCTTGGGGTTTTATACACACCAGAACTCATTCTGCTTAATTCAAATAGGAGGTGGGAATACTGTTCTCCAAGGACTGAAACAGAGAGATCAAGTATTTAAAATCTGAGCTTGAGGATATTTGCATAATATGGTTGGCACAGAAACGAAAGCGTTACACTGGGCTTGGCTTTCAGAATGACTCTGTTTCAGTGAAGAAACAGGAAACTTTAAAATGTTCTTTCAATTTCTTGCTCATTTAAGAAACTATCCATGGTAGATTAGCACCGTATGCCTTTTCCACTGGAAACTGGTCATAGCCCATTGTCTCTCACATGTTTGTTACATATTATCTCACGGTTTTGTATCTGTACTTTCATGCTTCTGGTACTGCCTAAGACAAACACTGGGACATAACAAATCATTGGAATAGATTGCTCCCATCACAGGACTGGCAAACTGGATTCTTCATCTGTGAGCAATTTATTCACAGCCATGAACTGTTTTTCTTTCTTTTATGTGGCACTGGCTATGACCTCATACATGTCACAGGAAAGTTCAGCTACCCGTTCCCTCGGCCTCCAGTTTGGCAGACTCTGCCTGCACTTTAACAATTGAACCCAATACTGATTAGTTTGTCACTTTCCTAATACCTGGCATTCTGAGAAGTAGAAAATCCTGACTGACTCCACCATTTAGCTGAGAAGGACACAGAGAGGGATTTTCCATTGCTTATGGTTCAGAAATCCTACCTGTCATAGCTGACTTTGGCAATGATGCTCAAGGGCTCGTGAAAACACTGGTGCAGAGAGCTTGCTCTGGGCCTACCACTTATGAGCTCATGCCATACCTTCCTGCTTCCAGCACCACTTATCTGGGACTCCTAGAGACAGGAAAGAGAGCATGGAAAGGAGAGAGATGCAGCTCTACCTGGATACCACCACTCACTCTGCCCTGCACTGAGACAACCCCTTCAGCAGGCACCTCTCTTACACCATGGCACTGCTGCTGCCCCCAAACACAGTCGTGCTCCAGCATGGTGGGACAGGTGACAGAGGTCCATCCTCACCTCCTGAGCATCCCCCAAAACTTGAACAAGCTCCCTGAGTCTGCAGGCCAGCAGCAGTGCTGCATCCACTCAGGGCAGCCGTGCTCCTGTTCAGATGCCTTCCCCCAAATGTTTAGATTGCAGTCTTGCCTAAAAGACTTCAACTGGTTTTGAAATGGGTAAAAAAAAAAAAACCAAAAAAAACCAAAAAAACAAAACTAACCCGTGTATACACATGGGGTGCAGGAAGAGAAATCACACAAGGAAAGTGATCTGGATGATGATAAGCACATGGCTCACTGGAAGAGGGGGGCCAGGGGTAAAAACTTCAGGCATCTAAATCCCACTGATTTTCCATGACAGCTGGGTGCCTGACACTCAAACTCTTTAAAAAGCCCATCTCATACAGTCACTGCTGTTGTCCCTGTCCTGCCAAGCAGTATCCCATAAAACCAAGGCTCTCTGTGTCCCACAGTCAACTCTCCTTCACAAATAACAGAGTATCTCAGCCAAATAATTTAAGTCACAGCAAGTAATGACCTGCTCTGTGCCTGTCCCAAAGGGCCACCTTCCTTAGCTCCACTTGCCAGCAGTGCCTGCCCACAAGCCAGCACAAGCTGGGCCTTAAACATTCAGCAAGCACAGCTTTACAGATGTTTCATCTTCCCCAGGGACAGTCCAGTTTAATTTCTCTCTTGCAGACTCAAAGGCCTCAGTTATACTTATCTCAGTCATTCTGGCTACGCTCATTTTTAGCCATATAGGGTCAAACCTGCAGCTGATAAATTGGCCTCTGAAAGCCTGGCAGGGAGACAAGTCCGTTTGCTGGGTCTATTGTGCCTCCTTTGATTTCCAGCAGCCACACCCTACGTCGTCGTTAAACATGGGCTTTCAGCTTGAAAGCTCTGGAAAATATAATTTGCCTCCATGCCCCAAAGCTCTAAGAGTGGGTAAAATGGATTGCTGAAATAGTCCTTTGCCTAAAATAGCAATGTATTCTAACAAAAAATATATTTTTAAGCCTCAAAATAGACACAGATTTGAATTATGACTGACCAAGAGATGGGAAGATCATTATGACGTATTTGTGAAATTATTGATAGAAGCTGCTCTATTAAAATCCATTTACATGAACCAAGGTTCTGGTCTTAGTTTTCAAAGGGTGTATGACCATTTTTCTTAAAATTCACGTCCACGTGGATCAGAGGGACTTCCAGCCAAACCATAGGATACTGATTGATAGAAAACCTTTGTAAGGTTAGAATTAGACACAGGGACTGCGATGATAAGCATCATTTTCACAGTGAACTGCAAATTATTCACACAGATAGCACTCCAGTTTTGAAATTCAAGATGGCCTCTTTAAATTCCAGTAATTATCCCCCCCATTAATGGGATGAAATAAAAAATGAGGCCCCTGATAAGGGAACAGATGAGATTAGGTTATGTGGAAGATATTAGTCACCATGAAATTCTTCACCACTATTTTACAATAAAAACATGAGCAAGCTTCAAAGGAAACCCAGGAGTAAAGGTTAATTGCTACAAAAAGGCCAGGGTGGACACCTGTGTTTGCACTTTTGTCACAACCTTGCCCACCAGCAGGAAAGAGCCCACGTGGCTGGGGATGTGCCTGACCAGGACGGGAGAGCAACGCGCCAAGGATGGTGTGCAGCTCCAGGGCCTGGGGTCATTCCAAGACTGAGAGGCCTTCTGTGCATGGCTGGGAGGAGGAGAGGACTTCCTTCCACTAAGATGTTTCTTAGTTCAGCCCAGTTTTCCTCTCCAAGAGCAATCAGGCAAGAGGTGCTGACGACCGAGGCAGAGGTTGAACACAGCCCAGTGCTGCTGTCAGAGGCCCCGTGCCCCGAGGGGCAGTGCCTGGCTGCAGCTGAAATGCCTCACCATGGCACCTCGTGGTGAGCAGATGTGCTGGCCTGGTGCATTTATCTGTGTTTCAGGGCAGCCTTAAACTCAAACTTCTCACAAAATCTTCCAGGGATCAAGTCTACCTCCAACTCTCCATGGCCAAAGCCAGTCATAGCCAAGAGAAACGTATCTATATGGAATTCTATTCTTCCTTTCCCTAGCTTATTTGTGTCTATGAAGAGACATTTCCAAAGTGACTACTGACTGATAAATACTCTAGCATATAAATGCAGTTCTCTGTTCTCTGTACTTGGATTCATGCACTTGCCCACCAGTGATTTAGCCATAAACTGGATTACTCTGGAGGAAAGAGGCAGGCTGAAAGCAAAGGCATCTAGAGAACCTAATTCAAAATGCCATCACCTTCTGAGCAGGATAAAGCAAGAGCTGACATAAATGTCACAGTGGCTCTTTGCAATGAGAAGAGCCACACAGTTTCATGCCTACAGCTTCTCAAAGGTGAGATGACCCCTAGTCCCAAAGATCAGACACCATGAGGACACGGCTCTATTTGACGGGAGAATTCCATCACATGTCAGGAGCTCTGAGCTCCACTGGCTCTACAGACCATGCCTTGTACAAGCCTTCAGCAAGGATGCATTACTGATGGCTTTTGGATGGTAGGATCACGTGAATTCCTTCTGCAGGAGATGAGGGTGGACCTGAATGTAGCACAAACTCCTAAATCAGATCCTTGAAAGAGACCATTGAGCATTTAGATTTGTTTGACCTAGTATGACCATTCAGTGCAGCCTGGAGTATTTGCAGGGATATCTGAAAAGGAGACAGGCATTTCCTGTTGCATACAAATGGACACCTTTATCTGAATTTCTGTTTGAACAATTATTAAAGAAAAAAAAATAACCTGTTACAGGCAGAGACTGATTGATTACAAAATATATCTACATCAGTCTAGAACACAGGAGGTCAAGAAAAGCAGAAAATTAAGAGAAGGAAGCCCATTAGCTTCAAAAGGAGTTCTTAGCCAGTGAACAAAATGGGAGCCACCTGACTGTCCACATGCGGTAGGCGCAGCTCAGAGGGGGCCAGAGGAGATGTAAAAAAGGATCCTTAGCTTTAGAAACATTTAGAGATTGGGTTACTATCTCCAGGCACAGGAAGGACTCCAGCCAAGGGCTACATTACTCTGCTTGAACATTTTATCGGTCAACGTACCTGAAACTGGTTTGTGCTGCTCCCTTTTCACAGAACTGTTCTGTGGAGCTGGACAAAATTTATTATTATTTGTATTGTAACACAGTCTGGTACCCCCAGGCAGGACCCCATTGTAAAAAGCATCGGGCAGACCTAATCAAGTGAGATTAGATTCTAACTAGACTAGAGCCAGTAATACCCAGTTAGGTGAAAAATCATAAAACATGGGAGAGAAACACTGTTTTACAAATGGCAAGTTCCACTGTACAACAAAAGAGATTACAAGCACATTTAGAGATAAACACAGCACTTGAAGCTGTTCTGAATCATTACTTCAATTACCAAGGAAAAATACTTTCACAACCATTAGCCTTCAAACACATGGGGATTTTGCATATTTTTATTACTTGACCCTAACACAAGCTCGAGAAAACCAAAGCTGTCCAAAACTCACTCAAAAGATCCAACCCCAAAAACCACACATGCAATGAGAGCAAGGGGGACCAAAGCACCCGTGTGGTGGCCCCAAAGGCCAGATTCTGATTTCTCTTACACAACTGTTAAATCTAAAGTAATCACTTTAGACTTCCACCAAGGAATAAAAGAGATCAGCGTCCGTCCTGGAGTTAACCAAAATTACTCAAATTTCTTCAGATTGACACTAATGTAACAAAATGAGAGGAAAATGTGGTGCCCAGATTTCAGCCTTCCCTTCATGCTCGTGACACTGCTGATCACAGAGGGCATTCCCAGCAAAGCTCCCACACCTCAGCCCTGAGCCACGGCGAGCAGACCCTTCTGTGTGCTGGCAGAAGAGGGAGTTGTAGGAAAAGCTGCGCTGACAAAGGCAGGAGGAAAAGGCAGCTGGAGGCTGAAGTACATAAATCACCATCTTCTCCTTGTCCTGCACTGTGGGCAGCAGTATCTACACGAAATGCAAAGGGAGCTCAGCCAGGGTCACCTCTGGAGCATCCCATGCCAAGGACATTGGGTGGCTTCAGTCTGTGCTTCGTGGCAAGGTGCACATCAGCAAGAGCAGAGCAGGGAATTCACATTAAAAACCCTTCTTGAGTGGGAAGCAGCTTTTGCTTCCCAAATCATAGTGTCTGCAGAAAACAGCCCTGAAACAAGAGGCTCATATTGGCAGCAGAAGGGAGGTCCTGATGGGCACTAAGTCCGTGGGAGAAATCTGTCCACAGGCAAGTGAGAAAAGAAGCTGAACACGCTCTAAAGCATCAGGTCTTTAAGAGAGGATAATTTCAGCATTGCCAAGTGTCGGTACTAGACCAGCAAAGTTACAATATAGTAACTGTGTAGGGACCTGCCTGTGGTCTCTGGCAATTCTCACCATCAGCCCCTACAATAACTGGTAGCATTTGGTGCTCTGTCTAGTGTCATTCATGTCTAATTGAGCAACACAGTCAAAAGCATCTGATGGGGACCAGACGCTGGCTTTTAATTAGGGTCCAGCACTGAGAGACTGTGGGTCAAATTCTACTTTCATTTGCACAGGAGCTGCTCTCCTTGATGTGGGGGGAAACCTGCACCTGCATAACTGAAAAGTAAAATTTGGCTGCTTGTGTTCCTGTGCACTTTTCCATATAAATTACTGTACTACATGCAGCAACAAAGGTTTATAAATGTTGGCTGGCACGCACTGAATTTATTTACAAGTTAAGTCTAATTTTTATTTATAGTTCCAGTACAATCATCTCTGGTAGAAATATTTATGTTATCTGTACTTCTGGTCTGTTAGAGCCTACTGCAATCATAAACATGGCTGAAAAATTATTCGCAGTTAGCAGGGCTTAAACTACCCATTATATCACTAGCTAGTGCCAATAAACTTTGGTGCTGGTTGATAAAGTTTCCTCAATGGAATAAATATATATTTGACTTTCAAAACCTTTCCTGGGTTACACAGAGTGGGGGGTAAGAGAAGAGGGAAATGCCAGCTGTAGGATTTGATATACTGAGAGCCAGATCTGCAGCTAGCAAGGAGTCTGGGGAGATCCACAGGGGCTGGGAGGCAGCCTAGGCGTGCTGAAACTCTAACTAATAGCTTGAATTTGTATCTTGGTAAGATATTTCAACTGAGGGGACCTGCAGCAGCAAACACATACTCACTAATGCCCTTCATGACTCTGCACATGGAGCAGACCCAAGGGGGAAAAAAAAAAAAACAACTGCCTTGAAATTTTTAGCCCTGAGTGCTGGTCACTGCTAAGGGAGGAAAAATGGATTAGGGGGACCAGCTTTTGTTCATTGTTTGATTGCCATAATGGTAAACATGGCATATATTCTCACTCTGACATGGCACAAGAAGCCAACCAGCTCAGGACAAAACTAAGGACAAGAAGGTTAAATGTGAATTATTGAGACTAGCCACTTATACACAGAAAATACCGATCAGGAGCAAAATTTAACTAAATCTGTATCAGCTGGGGTTAGACAGAAAAGGTAATGCACTTTAACAGTCCTGCCACAGTGAAAAACTATTGCTGTAAAAGAACATTTTTAAATCAAAACAATTACTTAAACCTACAGTACTATAATCAACATAAATGAAACTTTATCTCGATGCAATAAATCAGCGTAACTGAACTTCTTTTTACTCATTAGTAGACCTTTACTGTTTTAAACTGAGATGTGTCACAAAGTAGCACTGAAAATCACATGCCTCTTTCCAACAGAAAGCAGTAATAGAAGATGACTATTCTACCAAATTATAATGAAGACAGATAACAGAGTGAATTATAAAACAAAGGTTATAGATAGAGACTGAGCCTTGTAGAGGTAATGACTTTTAATTGGATTGAGTTTATCATATTTTCAGAGGTACAGCACAACCAGAAGAAAGGATTAGAATTATTTCCACATTTCATTATTTGGCATAATGAGAAAACAGAGGGAGGTCCACATCCCTGATGTGTTTGGTAAGCCACAGGAGATGTTGAACATGTCAGTATCTGGTAGAGTACGGTCCTGAGACACAAATGCATTCGCTTCTTTATAATGCGGCAAAGTGTAATCACTTGAAAAAGAAAAAAAAAAAAAGGGAAAAGGAAAAAAAGCCAGGTCATGAAGTTTGGTTTCAAAAGCGCATTATGAATAAAAAGGAATTTAACCCCTTCCTGCCAGCAGGCACTTCAGCACTAGCCTGCAAACACCCATCCATCTGCTTCGAGGAGCTGAGCGATTCTCACTCTAAGCACCAAGAGCTTAAAAAGAATGAACCAGCGACAGCTCAGTGTCCCCATCCTCTCTCTCACACCACCAGGGCAAAAACACCCTGGGGAAGACACTGGGGAGGGGACCTGCGCTGCCTGAATCCCAAGGAGAGTGCACTCCACCTGGGAAGAGGAGGGAACAGAGACCAGTGGGGAGAAGGCAGCTCAGGATATCCTGAGTTGGAAGGGACCTGAAAGGATCATCAAGTCCAACCCCTGGCCCTACACAGGACATTCCCAAAATGCTGGGGGTAAAAGATCAAGATCTGAGAGATTATCAGAGAAGTATGTACCTGCTCCTGAGCTATGCCCAAGTACTCCAGGGAGGGATGGACTTTTGGGGAGCTGCTTTTGGAAAACCGAGCTGCCGTAGAGCAGAGTTTCGCACCAGCAGCCAGACAGCTTTTTAATTAAGCAATTACAGTGAAAGAGTATTAATTATACTCGAGTGACACTGTGATACACTGTAGTTAAGTCCTTGAAGCACTAACAGAAGTACTCATAACAAATACACTAATCAGGGAAAAGTATGGGATAATTAATCCTACAATACTGTCCACTTCAAAAGCTCAAGGTCTGGCAAGACTGGCTTCCAGCATTTGTTTCCGAGGAGATACAAGGCCACAATTTTTCCTGCAAGCAACTCCTCAGCAGAAGGTCACCCAGTAACATGCAGGATGTACTTAGCTGATTGGAAAATCATGAATCTCAAGAGCAACTATACTTCGTATCAGGTGTATTCTGCAGTGTTCTGGGGCATCAGTATATGTTTTTATCCACTCTATTTTTTTTTTTTAATTTTTACAAAAAACTCTTTGGAACAGTTTTATTTCATCACAAGTGTGCACACATTTATTCCTGTAGGACAGCGCTGTTTTGGGTGGGATTACTGTAAAACTTGAATGAATTTTTTTTTCCATTTTTCTCCATGAAACCAAGGGCCTTGGCTGGCAGACTTTGGCAAGTTCTTCTCAATATGTCACTCAAAAAACCCACATATTTTCAGAGGTCAAAAATCTTTGTTTCATTTTTTTCCAAAAAGAAGCATTCTGAACTGAATCATCTACATTATCTCCACCACCAATTTGTTCCAGACTCTGTTCATTCCTCAAAGCAATTCCACAATTTTTTTCTGACATAATTCTACCTGCGCCAGCCACATATTCTAAATAGACCCAATTAACTTTTAATCTCAACAAAATATTCATGGTTGATAAAATGTATTTGTGATTCCTGCTCTATGTCAGGAGGTTGGTCTGTCCAACAAACAGGATTTTTATCTTAATGCCAGTGGGACTTTTGTGTGAGTTTACCAAAACGTTCATTTCAGTGGTAAAGCAGGTAAGGTTTGCCCATGGAACTGACAGCATTTACTGCAGGCTTCCAAGCACTAATGGCAAAAAGCTGCTTGCTGCCCTACAACAAGCCCCAAACTCCATGGTAGGATGACTTTAAACAAGGATGGAGGCAAAAGGAGGCTACACCCATTAACTATAGCTAAATTCTCAGTTACCTTTCTAAGATCGTTTGTTTTTCTGGGAAGCTTGGCATAAATGAGTGTGAGGAGCTACAAGAATCTGTAGCAATTATTTTTGTTGGCCTTTGTATAAGAGGACAAGGGGAACCACAGGGTTTTTATGGCCAAGGTATCCACACAAAGATAAAATGGGGGCCCAGCTCCTCCGTCATCACAGGCTTCAGCTCAGCTTAAGATGCTGCACTGCCTCAGGCCAGTGGCCACAGGTCCCTCCACATGCCCTGTCTGCATCCTCTGCTGCGGGAAGGTGCTTGCAAAACAGAGGTTAGCTTCCCCTGAAAATCCTTCATTTCCTCTCCACTCTTCCCCACCATTTCTTTCCCTTCCCTTTCTCAGAGATGTTTAATTTTCTTTCCCATGTTATTACCAAAAAATCATGAAAAAGGAAAACATTCAGAAGGAAGTTAAAGGGAAAAAAAAAAAATTCCAAACCCCAAATATTAGAGCTCTGAGTTCTGCTGAGCAATCAGGAGACTTGTTTAAAAAGGAAAAGTGTTTGCAGAAATCTGGCAAATCTAGGATGTTGTCACCTCTTCCCTATAAAATTGTTCCTCGTGTAATTTGGAAACTCCTCCAAGGGTGTTTGTCTGGCTGTACTTTCACCTAGCACGTCTCTGAAGGGTGAGTTCTCTGTGGTTCAGTGCTTGGAGGTTTTTAACACTAAGAGCTTTCCCCTCTTGCCTCTCTCCCGTGCTGGTGGTCCACAGCCGATGCTGGGAGGTGCCTGTTCTCTCTTTAACACATATTTTCAACCTCAGCCAAAAGCCATTTGCTGCTCCCTTCACTTGGACACAGAGCAACACCTCACTCTGCTCACCCCTTTTCTTTGGAGGAAAATGAGCAAAATGGATTACCTCCATCTGCATTGCTGAACTCACAGGGGAAACTTCTGGAACCCTCAAGGACCAAGAGACTGCCCACGTCTCATGTTTGGAGAGCTCCACGCAAGCCAAAGCTCCACAGACCGATATCACAGACACAGAAACCGCTGGGGAGTTTTTGGCCGGCAAAGCCCGGAGTTTTCCAAGCCCAGCTAGTCAGAAAAAGATCGAGAAGATATTTCAGCACACGCAGGACTAACAGGAAAGACCTCCTGGGCTCTCACCTCCCTGAGTCCATCAAACCACAGAGTCTTTGCTTATACTGGGAGCGGGTAGCTCTGGCACTGCACACTCAGTTGCCTTTGCAAACGTATCCAGTAACAAATTCCCCCATTCCCTCTTGGGTTTCCCATTTCTTCCACAGGATCATATTATCTCATTTGCCTCAGATGAGCTCCATGGTGAATAGCTCATCTCTCCCCAGTGCTTTGAAGATGCAAAGCAGGACAGTATGGAAATGCCAAGTGTTCCCGTAGCACCAGTAGCCTGCTGGAAGGCGGGAGGAGTGACAGTCCTTATTCTGATCACATCCCCCCTCCAAAATCAACAGTGACACCAGTGTGAAACCAGAACGAGACCCCCGCTGTGAAACAGTTAACATCAGTTAGATCTATTTTGACTTTTTAAAAAAAAAAAAAAAGAAAGAAAGAAAAAAAAAGATTGGGACCACAGTTTATTTTACATGGCTTCCTGGTCAAAGCCTCAACCGTTTGGTAGATATTTATTAATATATATTAACTGTAAAGAAAGTTAACTGCTAATGTAATTTATTCCCCTCTTTGTTCCATACACCTTGTATTGCTTTCTCTGAAGCTGTTGATCTTGGAGAATCAGAGGGGTCCTGGGGAGCTGCTAACAGAGAGCAATAAATCAGCACTCTGAAAGCTTCTGGTTCATCCCAATAACTTGGAAGAAAATTTGAAAAATAATCTTTTCTTTTTTCTTTCCCCTTTCCAAACTGGCAATCTTCACAAGCTCTATTGTTTTCATGTGCAGGCTGCTATATGACAGCTTAAATAAATACATAGTTCTTAAGGGAGTAAATTCAGCCTTCGTGTAATTGGATGCCAAGCCATTAGAGACCTTGGCCCAGGCAGTGCTCTCCATCCCCAAGGATCTCCCAGGACCCTTCAGACTCAAGCTAACAGGAGGTTGTTATATACTTTAATTCTACCTATTATGTCACTGTGCACTAATCCTCTGTTATAAAGAGTACTTAACTTTATATCTATTTATGTTTACGGACATGGATTTAAGTACTGTTTATAATGACAAGGATGTATATATACAACATGTATATGTAATATAATATATATATAAACACAGAGACACATCCTAAATCATAGAAGTGGTGGAGTCCTTGAGCTAAAATGGCTTGAGGAGCTGAGGGTTTTTTATGTCAGGAAAATAATATGGCTTTTCCTGAAATTGTTCTGAAAGTGAACTGAATTCCTTCTGTCCAAACTAGAGCCAAAAATGCTGAGAAATTTTCAGGGTAGACCATTACACCTCACAAAGCCGTAAGTGATCATACAAGAGATCCTGTGTTAGATACCCCTCACTGCAGCACCAGTGACCCCACCAGGAAAGAGAGAATTGCAGTGGTACAATTTGCTGCTCACAGAAGACACTTCCAAGGTAAGGAGGTGGAAGGAACAAATTGCATTTTAAGGTTTTGCCTGGTAAGCTCACTAGAAACTCAAGTCAAATAAAAGTAACCATTCCTATAGAGCACTTTTCAAAGCAAGCATCAAACTGGTATTTAGTTGACCTTCTCCACACCGTGGTGAACCTCAGTTCAGCAAATCTGGTAAGGCCATGGACATCAGAGGAAAAAATCCAAGGACATCAGAGGTAAAAAAATCCAAACGTTGTCACGAGAAGGTGCTGAAAGAGCTCCCAGAGCACATCCATGTCTCCATCTCACTGACCTCAGCCGTGGAGGTGAACAGAACCAACCCACGGTCACAAAACAAATCAGTGGCATCTTTGGAAAATAAGCAATTTGTCTGAACTTGGCACCCCTTGGTCCCTCCTCACAGAGCTGCAGTTTGTGTATGGACCACAGCCCGCACAGGAAAAGCTGGAGATGAACAAATGGAGCCTTCCAAGGGCTCTAAAGCAAAGACTGAAATGTGGTGAGACTTGCACAAAGAGCCCACGTTGGGTATGGAGGGAAGTTGCATTGTAGTGAGGGCTGTGGACAGTGGAAAAGTCAGCTGGAGGAGGGGAAGTTCAGGGCCAAGCACCAGGATGAGCCTAGCTATGGGATTCCTCCCAAAGGAACTCTGCTCAGAGCTGGCTGTGCCCCCCTTCACCCCTCATCATCCTTCTTTTCCTGCTGAAGTCAACACCACTCCTCCCCAAAATCAGTGGAAGCACCAGAATCTGCTTGTACCAAGCCTGAAGGAGCACACAACCAACAGGCTAAAGCTTGAGCAATACTTCCAAAAATAAAAAAAAACCCCTCTGAACAAAGTTCTGCAGGGTCTGAAAGAAGCTTTGATGTCATAGAAAGTGCCTGCAGAAAGGACATCTCCAGGGCTGAGACCACCAGGGATGCTACCCAGTTCCCAGACTGAGCTGACAGACTCCCACCCTGCTGGAGAGCCCATTTCTAGCCCCTGCTGCCCACCAGGGACTTCACCTCAGGGTTAACCTTGTGTTGTCTCACCAGAGGCCAAAGCCCCAACTCTTATGCACCCAGAGGGAATTTTGCAGGAGAAAAAGGGCTCAACGTGCTTTTTGTCCAGGTATCTTAGCTGAGAGGGGTAGACAAAAAAAATACCATTTGTTGTTTAGAATGCAAATCCCAGCAACTACTTTGAACAGGAGCATTTGGTAGTTGACACATCTACGGATGTTTTAAATCATAAGGGCATCTACTCCATTTTAGTTTTAATGTGTTTGTGTGCGAAGTTCTTTGTCATTCCAGCCCACCTGTCTCAGGGCACAGAAATCAAAACCAGGAGTAACTCTCAAATTTCACCTCAATTTAATCCATCACAGAAAGCAGACTGGTTTTGCACTGTATTAAAAAAAAAAAAAACCAAAACCAAAAAAAAACCCCACCAGGACATTTAAACAAAGTGACACAGATCATCAGCAGATCAACTGAAAATGACAGCTCAATCAAACAAATGTACGTTGAGAATTTCCACAGGGCAGCTCTAGCTGCAGCCAAACCAAATTTGTTTAGTATACATAAGTTAGCTGCTTAGAAACATTCAGTATGCTGCTAGCCAGATGATGACTTTCCCAGATAAACTTCTATTTAACCAAATATCCCCCCACCCATGGAAGTGCTGGCAGAGTTTTAATGGATTCTAGTCTCTTAAAAATTTGACTTTGGTGGTAGGCTGGTACCAAACCCACCCACATGGCCCTTAACTAAAAATAACTAAACACTGCTTTAAAGTAAGTGTTATAACCACCAAAAGGTAGGCAAAACTCTATAATCCTGATGGAGTGCTTCTGGCTGCCAGTTAATTCACAAAGTGGCATGAGGGTGGAATACAAATTATGAACTTGGGAAACACCAGAGAAAACTGCACATCCTGTGTTATATATCAAGTATACAGAGACGAGATGATTTGTCTGATTCCTCTTTTAAAGCAAGGTATTCCTCTTGAAATCAATGAAAAATCTCCTATTGATTCCAGAAATGTCACATAAATCTCTTGCTGAGGAAATATATTGATAAGAGCTGCCCTCTGTAATTCCACCCTGCTTTAGAGCAGCTTTTCTATGGTATCATTTAGTAACAGTCAAAGCTTAAAAATACTTTTGAAGAAGAGGAAGTAATTTGGCAAATTTAGTTTAAAATTCATGAAACTATACAAGAAGTTTGCTTGAGCAAAAGAGGTTTTGGTTCAGACAACAGAAGAGCTCTGGGCAAAACCAAGGCATTGGATTTCAGCCAGCCTAGAAGGATTTTGTCCATAGCTACTGAAATTAGTGGCCAAAAGCCCATCTGATGTGAAATAGCCAGATTTTATTCAGCGTGAGCATTTAGGGACCAGTGGTGCACTTGTTCACCCAGCACATGTACGCACGTGTGTTTAAGGGGTGACCGTCCAACTAAATAACTCCAAAATGAATAAGAGACAGAGAATGACTGGCTAACACAATGATTTGTAATACAAATTATAATTTTGGTGAAAGTCTATATTTAATATATTTTTTAGGGTTTTTCTGCTTTTCAACTTCTGCTTTGTTAAAACAAGTGACTCAAAAATAAAAGCTACTAGGCAACACATATCCGCTCTTCAAAGTTCTGTCAAACAAAAGAGCCTATAAAGCACATATTCTGATGGACATCTGCTTGCTATTTAATATTTACAAAAAAATACAAATGCAACAAATTAGGAGGCCTGTGATGCTGGAGCATCCCAAGGAGCAGTGTTTACACAAGGATCAGAGGGATGTGGGATGGCAATGGAGAGAATAGATGCTTACAGATACGTCACAGCTTATTTCCTGGGGGAAAAAAATGCACCAAAAGGTCATTGTAACTGACATAACCACCCTAAATAACTAGTACCCAACCTGAAGGTTGCCTGTGAAAGCCAATATCAGCTACAGTGTGCCAGCAACAAGAGATGTATCACTGAAGGCTCTCATTGCAGAAAAGGAGACAGAGGTGCCCCTGGTGGAATGCAGAAATCCCAGTGTCCTGCTCTCATCATCAGTGTCAGAGGTCCACAGACCCCATGAGATGAATAAAAAGAAGAAGTTTAAAGTGTCAGGGTCTGATGGGACTGGGGAAGAAAAAGAAAATTCCTTAAGCACCCGCATGGTGGGAGGAGTTGGCTGTACACAAAAATGCTCCCTGTTGAACACTGTATGATTTCCTTTAAAAGTATCTGTTTGGGGGGAATTTAGCTCAAGAGTTTTGAGTGCATAATTGTGCTTTTGCCAAAATTTGCACATTGACATATTGCTAGGGAAGAAAACCATGGGAAAGCAAGGATGAAGGATGACAAAATTCAACATATTAACCCCCAGAAGGGTTCCTGCTGGATATTGGTTTTTTTCAAATGCTGTTTCTCAAAGTGCAAAAGAGCCACCTGATGATACAGTACAGAAATCACAGAGCTCAAAGTTCATATTATTTTTAGTGATACAAGATTATTTTTAATTTTTTTCTCTTCCATTGCCCCTGAACATAACACAAAAAAAAGGTGAAGTTGTCCATGCAACTGGAAAACAAACAAGTTGCAAACTCCCAAATTAACACTTGGAAGATAAGAGAAGCAACAGTAAAAATAAACAGAAAAAGGAGTTTAGACAAATTAACCTGGTCTACCCAGAGCAGCAACAAACAAACAAACCTCGAACACAAAATTAAACACTCCCTGAAACTCTTCCAAAACAACAGGAAATGGTAAATTTTCCTTGATTTTAGTGGTATGGCTGCTGTCAAATTTTGTCTGGAGATGCAAACCATCTCAGATGAAACCCATGCAAATCTGAATATTACCATCCTCTTTTTCTCTAATCTCAACACATAAAATACAATTCCAGACTAGCTGAGCTGTTGTGTGCACTCCACTGACAAACACATCAAGGGTGGAGCAGATTATCACTGGTAGCGGGGAAACCGAAGATCAAACCAGAAAATCTTCATGCCTATTGACAACGGGTTTGTCACTTACAAACTCTACTTTTTATTTATATGAGTAAAGCCATTTTATTTTTAGGGAGTTAAACACACAAACTCAAGGAGACAAACAGAGCACACAGCCCAAAAAGACACCTTTGTCACATTGCTCCCTGAAGAGAACATTCCCATATTTTATCCATGTATGTGTAAATCTACTTCCTTTTCTCCCACTGTCCTGCCTCCCTAAGGAGCAGAGCACCCATCCTGCACATGGCAGGAGTCCAGAAATCCACACAGCTGCCTCAAAGTGCACAACCAAACCAGCAAACCTTTTGTAATTTTCCCAAATTATTAGGAACCATCAGTAACATTTACAGGTCTGACCCAGGGCTAATTTAACCCAGTCCAGACTTGAACTGAATCAGCTCACAGTGTGTATTCAGAAGTTTAATATGAATAAAAACGACTGTAGGAGTTAATGTAGATAAGAGGTAGAAGCAAGAAACTCAGCTTCACAATCATGACCAACACAAGGAGATCTGCAGAAATCAAAGCACAGGATGCACTATGGTTTCCACTGCATTCCTCAGCCCCAGAGATCTGCCAATATTTTGCACGTAAGCACATGGACCTTCAAAAGAGCCGGGTTTGTCCCAAGAAAGTACAAAACAATCACTACAAAGGCGAGCAGTGAAAAATCCTCCTCCTGAACAAACATGCCCTAAAAATGAAGTATAAATCATAAAACCCAAATGAAAACAACCACTCCCCCACCCCAAAATTGCCCAAATAATGGGATGAGGAAGTTTTCTCTGATGAGATTAAATACTGCAAAGCTCTTTCCAAGTCCAGTAACAAACTACTTTAGAAGCAGTGGCAGAAAGCAGCACAACACCACCGAGCAATGCAGGGCAACGCAGAGGCAAAGCAAGGATTGATCCAGAGCCCTGGGACAAAAGCTTTGCCTTCCCTCAAAATGCATGGAAAAGGCTCCTCACAAGTGTGCCACCTTGCCTAACTCCACTCTCAGGGGTTTGCTGCTCAGGTCAGTGGAAGAAAAATGAAGCTAACAAATGTTTTTGAAAACACCAGTTCCTGAAAGCAAACTTATTACGCTGAGGACTGAGCACCATCGAGCACAAAACTCCGGCACTGCAGCTTGAGACAAAATGCCAGACCTTCACACAAAGCACCTCTCTAAGATTATTTCCCCAGCTCAGCAGAGAATACAGTGAAATAGGTCATACATCACAGGAGCAAAGCAATGCCATGCTCAGCAATGAAATTCCTTGGGACAAAGGGTCTCCACATTTATTCTACCCCCCCCATCTCTCAACATATCTCAATCTCACTGGAGGTCAGCTTCCTACTCCTCAGTCTGCCACGTTCAGCCTGGGATGCAAAAAGTCTGGCAGCAACAGAAAGGGGAGGGAAGATGTTAAAATGAGTCTTACTGTCTTCTGCCTTATTTTCATCCTTTTCAAGTGTATGAAACCCAACAAAATGGGCAGATTCCTATGATTTGTAACAAAAGGGGTTACAAACATGGACACCAGACCAGGAAATCCATTTTTCCTATTATACGTCCACCAAAAGCAGTGGCCTCATGGTGACCTCCTCCACCAGGACACTGGGGCACCAACATGGTGTTTGGAGGCACCTTTCACACATCTCTGTCAACGTGGAGTCCTCAGTCCATCACTCCCATGGAGAAGGTGGTCCCCATTTTCACCCTCTTCTACTAGAAAGCTCATTTCTGGCCTCGGAATATTCATGGACACTTTATTGCCCATTTGTACTTGTTCCAGCACTGTCCTTTAGCTTAAATGGTTTGCTGGGAGTGTTTGTCACCTTCAGTATCAGACATAACCCCTATCAGCCTTCATTTCCCTCAGCCAAGCTTTTTAGCCTGTTCTTGTACTCAATTATCAATCATCAGCTGTTCAATTAGAGACGGCGCAAGCCTAAGACCCAGGAGCCTCAGGAAGAGAAATATCCCAGCCACTGTGACAGAGACAACACGAAGTTGTGTCAGGAGCAAGTATACAATGAATTCATAAATCAGGAGAGAAAGCAGGGGCAAGAGGAGAATTGAAAGCAGCATCTCCCCTTTCAGTGGGTTAATGTGACTTCTTCTCACTTTGCTGCAGAAATCACATCCAGGACAAGTTGCTTTCAGGAAGCAATTACAGGGAAGCAGCAGTGCAGAAGATGGATCTGTTTCTCAACTCTTCCACATGTCACTTCTCAGGAAGGAGCTGGTCATGGGGCTCACAACTTCAAATCTAAATATTTCCAAAGGAAAACATCCCTAGATGTGAATATCATCTACTGGCCACACAGGATCTGCAGTTGTACAAACCACTTGGAAGCATTTTATAGACCAATCCAAAGAACATCAATTAAATTCTGATCTCTCTGCTGTTAAAGGCAAACTACTGATTGATTACACAGGGCAAGATGTCATCTGTGCTCTCTGTTGCACTATTACCAGGCTCTGTCATACAAATTTCATGCGTTCCATGGATGCAGAGGACAAGCATTATGGGCAAAAGCTGTAAAATGCAAATGTAGGAGCTTGACCTAATGGTTTTAATATTTTTATTTAACCTTAATGTCTTTGAAAATTAATCATAACTGAAGATATTTTCAGCAGTATGTCTTTTTAGTTCTGAATACAGGTAACTCCATCATATAAACATGTATCTGTGTGTCTCAGGGCAGAGATGAACCTTTCATTACAAAGGCCTTTCTTGGAAGAAACTTGACGTTACTAATATTAAAAAAAAAAGCTATTTTATAGTATAGGTTCCTTCCATAAAAAGTTTCCAGAAATTTTTTTCGTTCCAGTATGGGAAAAAAAAAGAAACAAAAACAAACTTCTGTAGAAAATAAGTAACCTCCTACAGGCAGTTGCAGTGATCATGCATTTATTCAAGTCAAGATAAAAATGCTCTAAGGAAGTAAAAAATTCCTTTTAATTAAAACATTCACCGGTATCAATTTATCTGTTGGAAGTACATTGACAGCTGTGAATCTGCAGCAGGTGCACGTGACTATTTCTAACACTCACTGGAGAATGGGTAAATCAATTTTAACTCCTTGCTGTATTCCCTCACGTCTTTGCTTCCCTTCTGGGAGAGGAGGAGTTTGTGCCTACCCACACCCCTCAGAGGGCAAATCCAAGCCTTTTCTACTAATTGATGCTGAGGTTAACAAGGAGCAATTCAAAGCTTCTCATTAATTACTGCTAATTGTCATGGCAATCTCCCTCCCCTGTTTTACATCATGAGCAGAAGATTTTTTTTTCATTGCAGAATAGGTATGAAGAGAGATGCTTGGGAAAACATAATTAGCTCTGCTAATTAGTGTGATCTGATTTGAATATTTCTATTTGCTTTTGTAATTAAAAATAAAATAGAAAAACAGCACTCAGTGAAGTCATGTCCACATTCTAAATATTCAGTTCATAAATTAAGATAACTAGGCTGCAAACCTGTTTCTCCATTTAAAAAAAAAAAAAGCCATCTGTGATGGCAGAACATCCCCCAGGCAATGCTGTCCACAAACCAAGAGGGAAGAGACCCCTCTCCCAGTGGGAAGGCTGAGAGAACACTGCCATGTCAAACCTCCACAACCCAAAGTTAGTTAAAAGCACTAATAACCTAAAACAAGATTTTTTTTCAAATGAAACAATTGGGTCTGTTCCCTTTGCCTTTCATCAGCAATTAGGTCAATTTGCATTGGCATCTCTGAGTCACACCATTGCTGTTCTGTGCCAGTGGTGCATTCAGAGCAGTACAGGGTGACTTAAAGGGAGGCTGGAAGACTGACTTCTTCTGCAGAATCTGTCCTAGAGCTGTGTCAGAGCTAGCTTTACCAACTTTAATTCCAAGCTGCTGAAGAATTCCTTAAACCCCTTTAACTCTCAAACTTTGGAGGTTTGAATAGATTAACTGGATGATTTTATCTCCTTGCACCATTCTATAGGAGGATATATCTCCATTGAATCCTTCTGGGATGAACAGAGTGTTTTCCTCTTGATGAGAAAATGAGTGAAACATTCCTCTGCACACAGAGCACACCACAGCAGTGATTTCCTTAAACCTTTGGATTTGGCTGAAAAACCCAAGCGCTGAAACACCTTGTACAATTTCTGTGACTGTTGTGAGCAAAGAGGATTCTCAGAGCTGTTGGAGAAGTAAAAATAAAAACACATTCATTTACCCAACATCCCAGCAACTACTGGAGCTGCTGTGCAACCAGAGGAGGCCAAGCACGTTGTTTTACACCAAGGCTCACAAGCCTGTGGTGTTAGACTTGCACACACTGGCTGAATAAAAAACAAGTAATGATTTATTCAACCTGTTTCTGTTTCACATAATAGCCTGAGCAGATTATGATATTCTTTTACATGCTCCCAAATCCAAATACACTTCTGGATATTTTTAAAGTCACGACTGACTGGAAATATTTGTGATTTTAGCTGTTTTGTTTAGCAACGAGCAGTCAGAGCTTGCTTTTACCCCCCGACACAATGAGCCCCCAAACATTTCCAGTCCAGGCTCATGCAGATGTGAAATTAATGTTCACCTTCTCTGGTAACTCTTACCAGCAAAATAATAAATTCAGTTAATAACGGAAAAGAGTATTCATGGTGCTTTCTTGACAGTGCTCATTCACCTCTGCACTTGTTATGGTAAAACAGAGTATTTGACACTGCTCACTTTTGGCAAGGCTCCACCATTCAGACAGTGCTGCAGCCACAGGCTGGAACAGATCCTGGGCAGTAAAAAAACAAAAAATCCAACCAACATCTAATTGTAAAACACAAATGATTTCCTGATGGAGCAGAGGCTTTCTAGGAGGCTGCAGCCCATCTCCAGGTAGGCTCCCATGCCCTGGAGGTGGTGTGTCTGTACAATAGCTGTGGCCCTGCACAGAAACACCCTCTCCTGCACAGGCTGAAAGCCTTCGGTTGTTCTTCCAAGCAGGACACAATATGGAACGTGACTGGGGAGTTTTCTCCATAAACAAACCAAACCTCTTTCCTTACAGAGCTGCCTTTCTTCTCCCAAGACCCACTAAAAGCTTGGAGTCTCCTTGAATCTATTAGAAACCTTTCCTGGAGAGAGGAACCAGACATTGTAAATGAACCTTGACTTAGAAGCCCCCTTGTACCTGCAAATATCCCACAGATTCCAGGGGCATTTTATGTCCTGCCTATTTACCTGTCATGCTAGTTCTCACCCTATGATTCATTTATTTTTAATGCTTTCAGCAGTTTTTACTGATACTTTTCAAGGTGTTAGGGTATCCCCCCTGTAGCACTTTTGGATTTCCTTGCAGAACTAATGGCAACTGTGGCAACACACAGAGAATATTGTTAAGATGCTTTGAGAAAACTTTTTTTTAAAAAAGGTGTCCCCATTACCTGCGTACACAGAGCCATGTGTAAGGGACTAATAACTCAGACCAGACTCTCAAATAACCCTAGTGAGCACAGTAGGAGGCCAAATCCTGAACCAGGCCATCTAGAGGGGACTTTGACCATCACTCTCCACACAGGGCAAACACAGAGTCCCTCACGACGAGGTCTGGATGGTCTTTAAAACCATGAAGAGTTAAAATTCCCATCTCTGTGTGTCCCAGTGCTTGCTCACACATAGGACACCTTTCTTCCCTACACCCAGCTCCAGGTTTCTAAAATCTTGCTTGCACCAGGCATGTAAAATTGGTGGTTTGGGTGTACATGGCAAGTAAAGGGGATGAAAACCCACTATTGCCCACACTCCGTTTGATCCAGCCCTGTTCCCACAGCCAGGGATCCCACCAGGTCCAAACAGAAAGAATTGTTCCCCAGTTGGTCCTTTCCCTGCTTGTATCTCCAGAAAACCCCTGACACTGTAGCAGAGCTTGTTCTTGAGCTTTATGGGATTTTTCAGGCTCCAGAAAAATGAATCTTTTTGAACAAATAAAGAACTACCAGGAAAGAGAGAAATCCCCAAACAGAACTCAGCCCTATCTGAATTCAGATCTGACAAGATTGTAGCCACTCTGCAGGGCTTGTTCTGGCACAGTAGTGCCAAAACATTTCCCAAAGTCCCAGGCAACTCCAGAATTGCCTCTGGACAGTGCACTGCCAGCCTGGCTCCATCAGCACTTTTCTGGGGCAGCTGGCACAAAGTGGGCTTGCCTCTCTCCACAAAAGCTGCCACTACACTTTCTGATTTTGGCAATCCAGTGTTAAGGGCAACAACATCTAAGAAAACATTGAAAATATGACCCAGTATCCAAACACCTGCACATCCTTAATTATCCGAGCAGCTCCCTCCATCAAAAGTATTCATTATTAGCTGCATTTCTTAAATAACAGGGAAAGTCACCGCTGCATTTCCCAATAATGTATGCCCACAACTCTATTTTCCCCATCTGCTATGCTTGCCTAAGACTGGTCATTTGTTACCTGCTAGTTCCAATTGATTTCCTTTTGCCTCTGCTTTCCTTCGCCATGAGTGCAGGGAACAAACAGCACGATTTATACCAGCCATCCAGTACCAATCATTAGATAACAAGGCCCTTTACTGAAAGCATTTAGGGTAAAACAATACTTTAAGTTTACCTTTGCTTTCACTTCCTTCTTTATTACTCCAGGTTCAAAATAAGGCCAAAGAAGTTCCACTTACACGGAAGATTAGACAATCATCCAATATAAATCCTTCACATCCTATACAATGTACAGGGCTCGGATTCTACTGCAAGTGATTAAATTTCTTTTTTAAATTGGTTTCATGAGATGCCCGGGCCCCCTTCTCTTATGCCCATTTGCCACATATTGATTTGGATGTGGAGAGAGTAACTCCACTTTTGGTGGCTTTTAACCCACAGAATCCACAGAATCCACAGGCATGGATGACCACCTATGCTCAGCTCATCAAGCTTGATGGAAAAACAGAGACAGGGACTGGGAAAGACCTGCTGGTTTCCCTCCTTGGCTTTTCCCACCTCAAACCCATTAGGAAGCAAGTGAAGTCACTTTGCACTGAGCTTGGTTTCATCCTCGTTTCCTCTGCACTGTGAAAATATTTATTACCCTGCACAGAGGAGAGCTGGACTAGAAGAAACTAAATAAGAGACACTAAGCCCAAGAATATAAAAAACAGCAAAAAACTCAAAAATTCAAACCTGCCAGGTGTGCAGAGGCTCTTGTGGGTGACTTGGTTCATCACGAGGACCTAATGCTGCATGGCTGGACAAAATGCTGTCCTAATGTAATGCCCTTCCCATAATAATTGCTGTGTGCATATATAATATATTCATATCCGACCTTTGACAGAGTCAGGTCTTTCCATTGAAACAATATCATTTTTTTCCTAAAGGCAGATTATGCTCCAGTAAAACTTTAATAACCTTATTCCAGCAATGGCTGTTCTACCTGCTTGAAATTCAGTGTCAAGGGAAGTGGTTGATATTCAGCCACCCGAGGTGGCAGGAGGAGTTCAGGTATTTTAGAAGAGAGGCTTTCTGGAGGATTGCTGTCTCCTCTCACCCCGGCCATGACCAGAAGCAGAGGGTGATGCAGAGAGAGCCACCCTCCTCTGTACACATGCCTGAAACTGCAGAAGCAACAACACCCAGAAAATTGAAACCTTTTAGGTGAGGGCTGCCAAACAGCCTGGTTCCCTCTGTGACACTGAACGGGCCGTCTCCATTACCTAATTCTTCTGGAAGTTCAGGGAAAAAATGTCTCCCAGTGGAAACTCCTGACTCCTGAACACTTTGGCAAATCTGGATCTTGTTTAGGTGCCTAATTCAGGGCTGAGCAGCAGAGGACTAGCAGGGTGATAATAAAAGAAAAGATTGCGGCAATTTATCACTGGGGAGCAGCACAAAACCCTTCCCAATTCTTTTATTAAACAAACTTTAATCGATATAGTCTGGTTTCCTGAAGTCAGACGCGAGCTGGGAAATCCAGATTTTGATTTCACCAAATAATTCATGGCTACATCTCCAGAAACATGATGGAGAATCCTCCTTAATTTTCCACAGAGTTATTCTGCTGGAATAAAATTGATTCTGTCTCTAGCATGGTAATGCATTCTTGAATCCTTTATACATTTTAGCAGATGCAGCATAGCAGCTCTTTTAATATTTTATTAATATTATATGTAAGACAATATCATTTATCACAGCCTTTTGAGACAAGGGTCAAACACTTCTTCTGACAGAAAAATTAAAAATCCCTTTCATTGAATATTTATATGTTCTACCATAAATAAAAAAAGAAGTTTTCACATAAAAATCTATTAATTTCAAATCCAAGTGCTTTGGGTTTTATGCAAGTGCAAAACCTTTGTAAGGGACAGTTTCAAACCTCCGTGAATCCCTTGAAAATGCCCTTAAACCCCACGGGGCTGAGCCTGGGCCCTGTGGCATTTAGTTGTCAAAAGGGGAACCTGGGTACACACACTCATGTGCTAATAATTGAAAGGTCACTTCCATATACCTTTCATTTTGCACAGGGTTGTACAGGCTGGGAATTTCATCTCCAGTTACCCACAAGTCGGAGACTGCCTCAGCTCATGAGAAAAGAGAAAACTGGTATAATTCAAAGAACTTTTGTCGTGCCCAGGTTTAAAAAAGTGTTCAAATTCCAAATAAATTTGACTCTAAGGTTTTTGCCGAGGCCTCTGTGAACTAACAGTAAAAGGTTGTTGTCGAGCTATATCAAAAAACCTCTCTGATTGCAGCCAACTGTCCATCCTTCCTTAGCAGGGGGGCTGCATGTAATTTTCTGCCTTCAATTAAGATTCACCACTAAATTCATCTTCTTTTAAAACCACATTATTGCACCCTATGGTATCACATGAAATGCGCAGCAAAGGTTTGGGAATTCTTTTGGAGGATGACGGGGAGTGGAAGTCCATGTTAGAGGCACAATGGAAATAAATGCATAATTCAGTCCTTGCTTTTTTATTTGTCCTTGGCATTAATGAAGAACAAATTAGCTACTCTCCTTGGGTGTCTACCAGAAATAATAGTAACAACTAGAGCTCTTTCCCCCCCTCAGTAATATGTTCCTTTGTAGATAAGCACTGTGAAGAGGTAAAATTATGTCTTTTAAAAGTTTACTGTTTTCTTGTTCTAAGATGTAAATGATAAGGCTGGGACTGGGAAGTAATTCAGAAATATTTATTCCACTGAGACAATAGCTTTTTGTCATCAGAAGAAAGAATTGGTGGCTACCAAAATGAAACAAAAAGACAACAGCATTAACCATGGCTTGTGCTACACCAGTAAATAAGAAACACCTTTCCAACAGCTCAGCACAGCAAAGCCTGGGCCCTGACTGAGGGATAGGAATACCAACCCCAGAAGGTGACCTGGCTGAGGGACACAGCATTTTTATTGTTACCCATACATGTGCAATAAATAGAATAACAAGACACTGGAAGCATTTTCCCTTCTTCCAGATGATTAATTTACAGTCTGTTTCATGAACCTTTTATAATGTAAACAGGGACTTATAAAAAAATTAAATATCTTTGCATCATTTAACAAGTGTGACATCCTGACCAAGGTGGTTCTTGGTTGGAAGGAAGCATTCAGCCTGGGACTAGAGCTTGCTTTAAATAAACTGACTCCAAAGCTTTGAAATCCATGATTTAACCAAGGCAAAACACCAAAATAACACCTCTCAAGTGAAGACCAGCATGTGGACAGGGCTGCAAGACAGATCTACCTGCAATGCAATGCGTTTGTGTAATTAAATCAACCTGCCACTCTCTCATCTATTATGTAGATGCAGAAATACTATTAATAATTATCCTCACACATCTAGAAAGACTGAATTAATGGTTCCAAGCAGCAAGAACTTGTTTGTGTTTGGATCTCTCTCACCAGAGCTTCTTTAACTAGCTCCTGGGTAGAATTCATTAATTTTTATTAACAGGGAAAACATTTGTCCCCGTGACAATATTTGCATTGCCTGAATGATTTTCACCTCTGCCACAAGGTGTACTATCGGCTCATACATCACACGATTACTTGGAGAGCAGAAAGACCCTCAGTCATTAGTGAGTGAATTAAAGATGATCTAAAGAGCTATTAATCACAGTGACAAAAGCCTTAATGTTGCTGTGACCCTGGTGGAGCCTGGGGACTAAAAGGGAAGCTGAGGGAGAGAAAATGGAAACATATGTTTTCTCCAAAATAACCTACCTTAGGAGAACTGTCAAAGATAGAGTCCCTTCAAACTGAGAAATTCTGCCATAGCACAGCTCCTAGATTTTACTAGGGCAGGTTCTGTAGCCAGTCTGCTTTATTATTATTTACAGTTACTATAAACAATTAAGCAATAAAAGATACATGGTATATGCAGACCTTTTTCATTGCCAGGAGTTATTTAAAACCAATGTATTTGGAGCAAACTGATACTTGTAACATGCTGTAGGATAAACAGAGATTACTTAACTCACAACATAGCTCAAACTAAAGACTTAGCATCCACATCCCCTGTGGAGAGCACTAGGCAGTAAACTCTGCTTCTGCATTTTCAATTTGAAACTACTATTAAATAAAGTCAAGAAAAAGCGGAGGTTTTCATTTGCTCAGATTCAGCAAGGTGAGTCAGATGTCCAGACACAAAGTTTGAATCACAAAAGCCAAATATATTAATATTTCTAATCTTCCCAATAGCCACTTTAGGCATCCTCAGTTCCAACCTCTTCCTATTGGCAGTGGCTTAGTGAGCTGTGTCTATAATAAAGTTGTCTCTGTTTTGTGGGCAGTAAGATGCCAACACAAAAACTGTACATACAGGTGTGGAATGAGAAACACTACACTGCATTGCATTTTCTTCCAATGTTACAGTCTGCAGCCAGAAGTGAAATAAACTGGTATTTCTCCACCTGTTTGCACTACAAAGAGATGTGTTGGAGCAGCTGAGCTCCTGGTACCCTCTGCTGTGCTCTGTGTGCCCCATGGGCAGCACAGAGCTCCTTCCTGCTGAGTGTGCTCTAATGCTGCTTCCAAGTCACGTTCCCTAAGGATCTGACCCACAGCTCTTGGAGGGTTCCCATTTGCTTCATCAGCTTTGAATGGATGCAAAGGTGCAGGGAAACATCTGTAATGAGCACAATGGCCAGATATTAAAAATGAGTTTAAGGAACACAAGGAACCTTCCACCTTTCTCCTCTCTCCTTTCCCTCCACGCTCTGAGCCTACAAACTAGACAAATTCAGACTCCCAGAATTCAGCCAAGAGGGTGTAAAGCCTCTTGCTCTGATCTCAGGCTCCAACCCCACACTGGACTCCACAAAGATGAACTTGTTCTTAGACAGGACTGCTGGCTTACTTTTTATGAAACTCTTAGTATTTAGTGATGTGATATCTGATCGGACTAAAGCAGAACTTTCATCTCAATGAGAAAGGGCACTACATATTCATCTGGTGTCAGACCCATACATAAACAAGCTTCCTCAAATGACAGATCAGAAGCAAGAAGTGGCCTCTTTCTTCTAACAGCATCAGCCCAGCTGCAGATCTCAGTGGCGCTTATTCTCAGCTGGTCTGCTTTCAACATTCACTTCCCATTTAGAAAGCTAAATTGGGAGTGCTTTAATCTTCTGGGTTCGTTTCCTTAATGAGAAGTGAAAGGTATAAGTGGCAGCAGGTAAAGAGATATTGAAAGCTGTGGCAGACTAGCATTTAAATTTTAAGAAAAGCTAGATCAGAGCATTTTCTAACATTCCTTTCTTCTATGATAGTAAAAAAATATTACAAAAGCCATAAAAAACAAAGTTTTTTTGCTGTGAAGACAGCACATCAGCAGAAGGGCACACTTTGAGTGGGGCAGAAAGGAGAATGTGGATTTTGTCCTGGGGTATGCTGCAAAACTCTGCCCCAACGCACCACCGAAAGACGTTCACTTGAGCTCACATTTCTCAAAGAGTGTGTTCAGCTTCAAAGTAAGCAAAGACACTCTTTTTGCTTATAATGTCCTCAACACCTCACAGGATGAGGCCTTAGGAACAGAAAAGAAAGTTGCAGTTAAGAACTCCCCTAAAAGCTTCATCCTAAAATTATTTTCTGCTAGTGGAAAACACCATGGCTTGGCTTGTTTGGTTTCCTTTCCAGATATTAAAAAATTGTCATGCCCCTGCATCATTTCTTCCTTCAAAAACCTGAAGGAAACTAAGAGAAAAGCAATCTGATATAACATGCATCCCATGATGGGGCAGGTGTGATGCCAGGACAAGCCTCAGCCTCTCAAAAGAGCACATTTCATTGCTCATTCCTTCACCCAAACACTTTTCCTGCTAATCTGTGTTTGTTTAGGCAGAAAGAAATTCCTATCCATTTTGGTCACAACCAAGGAGTCTCACAGAAATCCAGGCCTTGGGTTTTGATATATATGCCCACTTACGATATCACTTATGTCAACATTTCCAGAAGTGGCCACTGCATGGGACTCCCACACGTGCAGCCTCAGCCCCACTGCTCTGCTCCTCCCAGTGCCTCAGCACACCTGGGTCCCCCAGATCTGCTCCATCATCACCTATCTTCTCATATTTCCATTAAATAATTACACAAGAGATATAAAATAAAAGTTTCACTGCCTTTGTGTCTCCCAATAAGTTACAGATGAAGTGACCTGGGGGAAGAGTTGTCAGATAAAAGTGCTAAATCTCAGCAGCAGAAAGGAACAACTGGGGCACTTTCTATGAATATCACCCAAGGTCCATTAGCCATCAGGCACTACATCATGGAGCACACCACTGGTGTTGCATTCCCATGGGGAGCAGTCTGGAAAAATAGGTTTATATTGTGCCAAGACACCTGCTAACACCCTTTGCTGTGGTCCCCACTCTGTACCTGAATTTTTCATGGCTAATTGAGAGGTAACAGCACCTAATTTCCCACTGCACTTCAGGTTGTTTGGAGGAGTGCTTTATTGTGTTTCCTTGCATTTCCCCTGGGTTTTGTTCCAACACATCCTATCCATGTGTTACTGACTTAGCTCATTACATATAAATTGACATCTCCACTGTGCTGAGTGGAGTATCCTCAAAATCCCCTAAATATTATCGTGCCTTAGAAGTAACATGGAGCAGGCCGGAATATCCTGTGCGAGTGAGAGTCTGGGAAACAAAACTAACAGAGGTTCATTCCCCTAATACATGGAAAAAAGGGGATCCAGTGCAAATGAAGCATAGGATGGTAAATAAGAACTGTATTCGCTTGCAGTCATGCACCATAGCCATTAAACCTTAAGGTCTTAAAGGTACCAAGCAATGCATATGATAAATTTCTCAAAAACATCCCAGCCATAACATAGTTCCTGCTGATTGCTCATTTACCCATAATGCATGCTGTCATAGCAAAGCCTGACAAATGACAGCCAAAGCTCAGGTTATTTTTTACGCTGACTGCCAAGCCCCTCACCTCAGATTATTCATTTATTAGGGCAATCACTGAGGTCTGGGTACTTAATATTGTTTTCACCAAATATGAAAATGATCTACTTGCCTATTCTTTAGTTCCTCCTAGGGCAAGCCATTTATCATCAGCCCTGGATAAATGACTGCTTCATTATAGCCATAATTTATGAGATGTTAGAACTAAAGAGCCACACCTAAAGACTTAAAGCTTTAATATGGATTAAAATAAGATAATCAATCAAGCATATACAAATTCTCTTTAGAATTATTTCTTGCTTTGAAATGGCTTTGCATTTTTAGAATGGAAGTAGTGTTAAATTTCTTCTTATCCAACCCCAGCCAAACTTGCTTAAATGTCCATGAGGAAGTCTAGGGTATAACCTTGTTGGTCAGCTTTAGATGCTGCTTGGCAATCATTACATAATTCAATAAAACTGCCTTTTGGGCTAAGGACATTTTTAGTGGTTTTGATGGCAGAGTTGTAACCCAGAGTGAGAAGATTTGCAGGCCTTCAATCCAGAACAAGTGGGGAAAATGCAAAGTGATGCCAGACTCCAGCATTCTCCATAGATACTGCCATGCTTTTCATCCTCTCCTGTGGAATTTTGCTGCTCTGATGTTACAAAAGAGAGACATTTGAATGTTATTATTGAAAAATATTTCCATGGTTTTAAGGGGGTCTTCTCTGCCTGAAACAGCTCAAAGTTTGGGTGAGAGAAGCTTCTTCCTCTAGCTGGGGAATTAAATACCCCTCCCTTCCCCAAAACAGTGATACAGCTTGAAAGCAAAAGTTGCTGGTTTGTCTTGATTGCATATTTGCCAGCACAAAGCCAATATAAATATTATTCCTCAAGCAAGCACCTTGCTTGAAACACAAGCCTAAGCCTACTTAACCACTTAATCCTGCATCTTCTGAAGCCCCTGTTGGAAATACATAATATTTTAGGTTTTTTGAGCACGTACCACCAGGACAAGGATGCAGCTATGGTTTCCATTGCCAGCCAGGCATGCTGTGGGCACAAGCCTCAGGCAGGGCTGGAGCCACAGGGGCTACAGGCAAGATGAATGAGCTATCCCAGGAAACCCAGAGCAAGCCCATGGCAGCAGGCAGTGCCTGATGTGATGAGCAGAAAATTATATCATTTTCTGGGAGAGGGGACTTTGTTTTCTCCTGCACCAAGCCCTGGTAGGTGACACGGACAACCTGAGCATCTCCCTGAAGTTCAAGCCTGGATAATGCACCCAGGAGGAACAGGGGGTGAGGCACACAAAGACCCTGCACTCGGAGCCACAATTAGAAAACCCAAACTTTCCCAACAGCAACAGCTTCTTGCTCTCAGGATAAGTGCCTGTGACGTGTTTTACTGAAGCAGATTGTTGGGTTTAGGATGAGGGAATACACTGCAGCTTCACTCAACATAGCTGTAGCCAATGAGGCTTCCTCAGTAATGCTACCACTGATTCAAATGTAATCCCAGCACCAGGCTTTGTTAGCTAAAGGACATTTTTCACTCTGGGTTAAGTCTGCCTCTCATATGCCTTGGTGTCAGCACTTCAGCAGGAATAAAATAATCCAAACTCTGCAGTTCCTATCTGTGAGAGCTGTTTAAGCCTATCTGTGGAAGGAAATGCTTGATACACACATTATAGAGGCAATAAAATTTAAAATATCCACCTATGCGGTTATAAACATATTAATGTATAGGAATATATTTGGTGGCACAGGTACATATATATTTTTATGCATATGCAAATAAAACACAAGATTATAGGCACAATCTAAAAAAACTTCAAGACTGTGTTTTCATCCAGGGCCCCAAAAATTCCATTTCCCTAATGATTTTGGGAGGTTTTAACTGGAAGTTCAATAGAATTGAGGCACAATGCTGTTGTCAACCTCAAATGGGCTAAGAAAAATCCAGTTCCCCTGCATGAGCCATTCCCCCTGACCCAGCCTCTAGACGTGGCAGGAGGGTGATGCTCCATGGCAATGGAGAAGCACATGGACCACGTTTATCTCAGTGTCACTGGGCTGGGGGACAACACTCCCAGCCAGGCTGCACCAACCCCTCCCAACCCATTTCCCTCAAGGAGACCAGCACCTCTCCAAGTCAAAAATCCATCATCATCCTCCTCTCTTAAATCAAAATATCTCTCAGAGCAAGAAGTTGTGTTCCACATTCTTCACCAAAATAAACGTAAAATCAAGTTAGAAACCCTCCAAAATAGGGTTGGTAATGCAAATATTGACACAGCAAAGAGGAGGGAGTGCAAAGCATGGCTGGACAGACAGTCTGAATACAAAATATTTCACAAAAATGTCATCTTTATTTAGTGGGTGATGAAATCAGCAACTATTTTAAAAGGTTTATAGTTTTTGTAGCCCAGACACTTATGCCCCCAAGTCATATAATGGGAACATGAAGCAAAGGCAGTTTTCACAAGTTATGTTTGGGATTAGTGTGGTGAGCACTCTCAATGCCAGCCTCGTGCTGATCTCCATGGAAGTTTTGCAGGAGCAGAATTTCTAGGAACAGGTAATTAAGCAACAATCTCCCCCACTTCTTCTTTCCACACAATGGCTTTATAGTTACACAATTTAATTCTTCTTACACGAGGCTGAGTCACCACCAGCCACCACAACACTGAAGGCACGCTCAGGATGCAGAATGGAATGTACACATTGAGGAAACATGCAGAAAAAACCCCCTGCACTTGTTTTCAGTGCTATCAAGCAGCACATACACCTTGGTGGTCATCTTGGGCCAAACCCTGCACCCTGTAAGGCCATGGCCCTCTGGTTTGGATGACCAGGAATTCTGCAGCCCAAGCGACTGCTCGAGTGTTGTGTCACCTTGTTGGCTGCCATGTGAATTGCTGGTCTAACCTCTGTGGAGAATCCTGCTTCTCCTCTCCTTTCACCAGGAATAAACAGCATTTAGAGTAAGAGATGAAGGGCATCTTCAAGTGGAAAGGTTCTGCTTCTCAACAGCTCCTTTCCTCAGGCAAGCACACCTGGCTAAGAGGACACACCAGCCTTGGGGGCACTTCAGCAGCAGGAGTGACACTCATTCTGCACTGCTCAGTGATGAGCTCAGTGATGAGCCAAGGAGAATTAGGACCAAACTGAAAAGACAACAGGGTTTCCAAAGACATCTCTCTAATTACTGCTCCTCAGCAGCTCTGCCTGAGTCAGGTAGCTCAAAAAGGCTGTTGTGGTGTCTCCAGGTGGACAGCATCTGCCAGCAGCTCTGCTTGGGTCATGGAACTGTGATACAACATCATCCATGGCCCACCTAACTGGCCTCCAGCCCCTAGAGAGCCTTGTACCTGCACACCCCCTAACTCAGCAACACCAAAGGTAGCTGGTGTCTAAACAAAACCACTGCACCTCCCCTACAAAGCTCAGATGTGGGCTTATCACATTAATTATTATTAATTTATGCTGCTAAAAATACCCCCTTTTATTCTTATTTTTTAATGAACGCTGTTGTTCTATTAAGCTGAAAAAGTTGATGTGAACAGAACAAGAAACAGCTTCCATGCAAACTGCTAAGTTACCAATTAGCTCCTTAAAACAATTGAAAGTCACAGAGCCCCCTCAATGCACAGAGGCGGTTAATTAATTAACATTAGATGTGATTAATAATGAGTCTCGTTTAATAGTAAATATCTGCCTGCAATGCCTGCATGTCAGAACAAAAAGCCTTCAGAGAGCGGGCAACTATATTTATCCTGATTGCGTTTGGGATTTTAACATGTTTTGTGCAGGCTGACAAATGGCCTATTAATTATCTAATGTTGTCTGACAACAACAGCTTGATAAAGATGTATGTTTTTGAATTGGTGGATGAAAACTGCTGGAGAAGAGCCCCACAGGGGCCTTGCTGTCCTAAAACTGGGCTCCAAGCCATGACAACAGGCAAGACAAAGCCCTATCTCCTGCCACAGCCTTCGGAGATAAAATATGTCTTGGCATTAGGAACGTTTTCAGAAAACTGCTTCTGCAATATCTGATTAGGAAAAGGAGGAGTATGTCTTTACTAAATTGGGGTTAAGGCATAATCAATATCATATATGGAGTGTCTGGCCTATTCTGCATAAACACAGGCACTTCATATTATTAAGGAGTCTATAATGCAGAGGAAGCATATGGCAGGACATTGCAGTGCTTTCTATTCTTTTTATTTAGAACTTTATCTTCCAACCTGTTTGACAGCTGCTCCTAAGTGGTTTCACAGTGCCAAATTATTTTTATGATTGTTTGATGTTTTATTCTCCCATTTCAGTTAATGAGATAGGATCCCACAATGGTCATAATTCAGAGCTGTCAGAACTAAAAAGCATGCTTGTGGCAAGATAGCCTGATGGTAAATAAGGCTAAAAGCTGGGGATAATAAAAACTCTCTTATCCGAGTCTCCTCTGCAATCAAAACTTGGTTTGGATCCTTCTTTCCTTTGTGCTCTCTTGCACTACAACCTTCCCTTTTGGACAGGTAAACTATCAATCTTTGGGTAATGTCACCCTTTTAATTCTGTTCAACCTTTCCTTGTAATGAAATGTGTAGGATACACAGGAAACGTTGAAATGTCTAAAGATATTGAGTGCTATATTATAATTAAAGGGCTGGAGTCCTGTTTATTGTGCCAACGGAATAATTTGTCATATATGCTTAGAAGAAACTGTTCAACAAATGACCTTTAAGAGTCCCAGGAAATGGGATATCTGGCATTCCCCAGGGATTTTAACAAAAACTTTCAAAAGTTCACGTTGCAGATCCTAACTTTCAGGATGAGAACTTCTGTCTCTTTTATTCTTGGACACTTTATATAAGAGCATAAGATATAAATAAGTAATCTTGGCTGTTACACCACAGAACTGAGAACTGGGGCTTCTTTGTTCTTATCTCTACCAAAGAGTTTCTGCATGACCTTGTAATTTCATTGCCAATTGTCCCAACTTCCCTAGTTAGAAAATATCTGTAAAATACCTTATCACTCATCTTAGACAAGTCTCCCACATTTTTTTTTCCCCCAGGAATGCACCACACAATTCCATTCTGTAGCTCAGATGCTACAACACCTCTATTTGTGACAGGCCAGATGATCAAAGATCCTGTTTGCTTTCAGAATCAGAAAAAAAAAAGAAAATAGTGTAGCCAGTGGATTAGGAAAAGATCCCAAGCACAAAACGTTTGAAGAAGTTGCAGGGATTACACTGGTCCCTTTTTTCATGGTTAAATGCAAACAAAAGTTTCCATTATTTTGAAAAAGCAATATCAGGCATGCAACAGAAAGAAGGGAGATGCAGGCAACTTCTCCAGGTGTTGGCAAAAGAGAATGTGGGACAGGGAGGGGCAGAGCACAAACTCCTCAGGAATCTCCTCTGGAAACATTCACCTGTGGCTTGGCTATTGAGGTGAACTCCAACAACTGGAACTCATAGAAAAGCCTCTAAACATCCACCAAAAGAAATTCAGATCCTCAACACTGACAGCCAGGCACCTCTAATGAGCTCACTTCAGAGTGAATAACATATCCCCAATATGCATCTCATTTCCTACTACACATTTTAAACAAGAAATCATGGAAACAATTGTGAAGCAACCAAAACAAAGCACAGCAATAACCAGTTAAATTAGCACTCAAAGCCCAGGTAGGCAAGTACATGTCAAAACAATGTGTGTGTGTTTTAAGTCAATTCTTTGGGTCTAAATATGTGTCTATAATAAGCAAGAAAACCGGACAAAGCTAATCCCAAGTATTCCACTGCGCAGGTCTCACACACAGTTTGTGGTTGGAGCATGGCAAATCCACATTGCTAACATTTTTGCCTCTCCCATTCTGAAGGCCTGGTGTGATAAAAAAGGGGCATAGCACTGTAGGGGCTGCCCACATCCAAACCCAAGCACAGGGGAGCTGATTCAGCAATCGCCTGGTAGGTTATATGCAAAGGGTGTAAGAAATGCTTCCCTTTGCATCATTTGCCCAGACTACAGCTAATAAATGTTGCTGTAGCTGTCAGATCAGATCCTGGGGATCCGCCAAAAAGCCGTGGGAGCAAGTCCAGAGGAGGAACACGTAGGAGCAAATGAAAGCCAGTTGTGCTCCTGATGTCCACACCAGCTCTGAGCAGCACTTGTGCCAAAGTGCCGCTTTGGGCGGAGACGCCTTGGCCACACCAATTCCATCAGCTGGGGAAGGAGAAGGAGCAGGAGCCCAGCCCATCCCTCTGCCAGCCAGGGGCTGCCTGCACCCCAGGGAAGCACTGGAGATAACCAGCACAGGCAGCCCTGGGGCTGGCAGAACACTTGCACATCCTTCCCGGCGTGGGGAGGGCAGGAATATCACATAATTTTCACATTCCTGCGGTTGCAGGCTTGTCATCTTAGACCATCATCACTATTCAGGTTTTGACATTTATCAAATAGCAGAACCCAAAAATCCCTTGGCTACGGGGGTCTCACCCAGGGTTTGATGCAAAAGATCTCAAGTCACCAAGGCTCTTTCCATAGACTTTCCATCTGGGTTCACAGCAGTTTCCCTCACTTCTTTTGTCTCCAGCTCAGTACAAAGTATATTGATATTGATTTGGGGCATGGGGGAAAGGAAGGGAAGAAGGAGGAAACCTCAATGTGGATGGCATAAGGAAATTTGATACAGCTTTGCAAAGTTCAGGTACTCCTTTTTTCAGTCACAAGGAAAGAAAATTGATGATGCCACAAGTTTAATGCTAATTGATTTATTACCTGCCTAAGCAAATCCTGGGCAATGCAATGGCAGGCTTAGACTTAAAGCAAATGATTTACAAGATAATGTTTGACTCTGGGAAAGGGTAATCAGATCCAGATACAATGGATGATAGGATAATTGAGAAGAAATAAAAGAGGATAAATTGCCATGTGCTAATGAGCTTACAGGCCCTAATGGCGAGGACATCAGTTTTAACACTCGGGTTATGAGCTAGGAGCAAGGATTTTTTTCTTCAACAGCTAAAGATGTAGTGCTGAAACAAACCAAGATTAATGGTGTCCCACTCACTTACTTAGCCATTCTTTACACCTTCAGTAGCTTCCTGCATTAAATGTCTGGCTGTTTTTAAACCAGGTTTATCCAAAGCACCTCACCTCACTTGGAAGCCATATTACCTATTTCTAGGTTAAGGCACATCTGTTGTTTGGGGATGAATGACTCAAAAGAGCATTTCTCCCCCTTGCAGCACTGGCTGCCTGATGAGTTTGCAATGTCTTTGCAGGTCTCTTTAGGATCATAGGAATATTCTCAAGCCTTTATACGGTCTCACTACACACAGGTTTTGAAGCAGTTGCCAGAGCAATGCTGTCTCACATCATGATTCATTTTTATATTTTTTTCTCCCTCCATCCCACATCACCACCTAGAACCAGGGACACTTTATTGGTATTTCTGATTACTGCTGTAGCCATCTAAATTTTTCAGCAGGATGGGGGTCTCTCCAGCCCTGATGTGGAAATGCACTATATGAATGGTGCTAGCCACAGAGTAATAAAAAGACAGTGCCGTGTGCTGTTATTGGTAAGGAATACAGAAATGAAGCACTTCCTTAGAGACCAAGCCCATATTCCAGGGCAAGGCTTCCAACAAATGAAGTTTAATATGATGAATTGTGGTACAGCTCCAGAATGAATACAACTCTCAAAAATGCAGGTCAGCTGAAGCTTTTAAGTTACAATGTGCACAACATGTCCAATGCTCAGTTTTAAAGAGAAATATTTCCAGTTAATATGCACAGAAGTATCCATAGCTCTTCTGAATTAATACATGGGGAGCCTTTTCCCTTTTTTTTCCCATGCCACACCCTTTAGGCATCCAGACACTAACTAATTACAAATCCTGTGCAATCTCAGTATCTCCTTCCCTATGGAAGAGGGAGGATGCCAAAAGGGACCAACCCCTGTGGACCCCTCTAGGCCACAACACACCACCCACACCAGGGAGCAAAACCCCCTGAGCAGCTTGTGAGCAGAGGGGCAAAGCACAGCCTGCCCCCACCAGGGATATGTGTGCTCCAAAGAGCAGCTCCAAGCTCTGCTCACTGGATCTCCTTTCATTGTCCTGACCCAGATTTTAACATTTGTTTTAGAATTAGAAACACGGATCATAAAACCACGAATTAGTAAACACAATGGTTTGGTGCTGGTGCCCGTGCCTCTGTAAGGGGAGATGTGGTAATAAACTGGCTCAAGCACTTCTGCAGGAAACCAGGAACCAGCTGGTATCCGAGATCATCCCTTTTTCCCCCCCACACCTTATCAAGTATCCCCTGGAGCTAAGCTATTGTCACCTTGAACACAGAATGATTTCATGTCAAAGTAAACAAGACTTTCCTACTTTCCTCCACTGAAAGTCTCTGGTCTAGTTGTAAAACAGAAAAGAACAACTAAAAAGGATAAATATTAAATGTCTTCATGTACTACAAGTCTTAACATATTAGCATGTTCCTTCAGGGAAACCAGCCTGGAGCGGCAGACTTGAAATGGCTGCAATTTGTACCAAGGATTGTTCTACTTGAAGCAACTTGCCTTTTCTGTTTGAGAGGAACACACAGCCTGAGCTCCCTGCTCTGCTATCAGGCACTTACTGTACAAGCAAACAGGATATGGTAGGTGTGACTCCAGTAATTGTCCCTATTCACTCTTACGGATAAAATATGGGTTTAATATGCTGGGAGAAAAAAAAAAAAAAAAGGTCAACTGAATTTTGAAGAGATTGCTTGTTTGCTTGTAGGCATTGATGTTAGTTTTAATTTTATCTACTGATTCTTTAGCTCTGAGACAGAGTCACAGCAGATCCAGCTCCCACTTCCACAGATATGGCAGTTTTTCTGTTGATGTTGAAGTTAACTAAATCCCAGTGACCTGCATATGCAAACTCCTTTCCCTCTGTGGAACCGCCTAACATTTATCCACAAAAAAAAATTTAATTCTATGCATAAAATTAAAATAAACCTTTGTTCTTCTGAGATGCCAACTTCAAGTTTCTGGTTGTCTGTCACACCAGTGCATGTGCTGGTGCTTCACTTTCAGCTTCAGCCCCTTCACCCAAAACCCTGCCCAGCATCAAAAGTGTTTCCTCACTCAGGAGAATCCTATAACTCTGCAAATGCCCAGCAGAGCTGAGGTACATTTCTACAAGCCTGAGCTTTGCTGTAGGCACACCTCACACAAAATTCAGCCATGGCTTACACTGTCAGTCCCACTCCCTCCAATGACACCCTGCTCCTCACTTCACTGGTGTCCACAAATACCTTTAATGCTTGTCCCTTGTATTGAGCCTCACATGGGAGAACAACAGCCAGAGGTTTTAGCAAGCAGAGGTGCAGAGCTGAACACCAAAACCACTCAGTTCCTGTTAGAAAGGCAGCATTTGTGCCTCACATTGCCTGACTGTGCTGGTACTCACGTAAGAGGAGGACAGGGAGACTTAGAGGGAATTGCTGCTATTTGCACATAACTGCACAAGGCTTTTTGAATGACAGATGGAAACAACAGGAGGCCAGAAAGAAAGCAGGACTTCCTCTGCACCAAAGTGAAATCACCAGTGTTTGAGGGACAAAGGACATCACTGGTCAGAAGTGGAGGGGCACTGAGCCACCAAGGCATCCCACACCTGCAAAAGCAGGAGCTGAGACCCTTGTGCATCCACATGGCAATGCTGAAGACACAACAGATCCTCCCTAAGTGCTGTCATATGGATGCTCTTGGCCTTAAATTTCATCTCACCTATGTCTTACTTTATGTCTAGGTAGGTATGTCTAGGTAAGTATATACCTTTATATCTAGATATAGTCTTTTCCTTAAACATTTTTAATATATTGGAATATTTTATTTGCAGGTCTTGTTTGGGTTTTTATTTTAACCTTATTCCCTACAGCAACCAATTCCCCAGCGTGCAACCATCACATTGAGATCAAGTACACACACACATTCAGTGGGAGCTCTACGCCTTTCTTGTCTGTAACAGACTTCCCTACTGAGGCAAAACCTCCTATTAAGTCACAATTTTCCCCCAAGTCCTTCAAAACCTTTGGAACATGTGACATAACCTTACACCCATTGAACAGAGGGTGTATTTTGGGAGACTCCAGCTCTGCTGGTAAGCACTGTGCTGTCCCACTGACATCTGTGAAATGTGGCTGCACAGCTTCCCCTCCTGCAGACCAGGGCAGCATCCCCTGCCCTCAGATACCTGAGGAAAACCTCTCTGCTGTAGGATCATTAACATACCTCGCTGCCTGCAGCGGCGCAGGGCAGCTGCCGTCCTTCCCACAGCGCTGTGGCAGGAAATATTTCATCCTCCCGCAGCTGTGCCAACATTTCCAGAGTGCCTTGGCTCTGTAAAAGCAGACTTTTTGACCCTGCATTTGGCACGTGGACAAGGAAGAGGCACAAACAGGCTCACACCCGGGGCCAGTGCACGCTCACCTCGGTCCCAGTGGGACCAGTGCCTCTGGCTGCACACACTGGGATGAGCCCAGGAGGGTCCCCCGGTGCCCAGAGCACACAGACAGAGCTGGTAACGAGCAAAACATTGAGCTGCACCCCCAGCAGCATGCCACAGGCACCAGGGAAGGTGCCAGCTCAAGCCCCCTGTGATGGGGTTTGAACGTCAAACACCAACAAACCAGAGGGATCCTGGGCCAACACAAGGATCACCAACACAGGATCCACTGGAAGGTGGATCAGAAAACCTGGATTCATGTCACTACTCCATTGGTTTTCCCACAGGAACAGGTAGTTCCTAACTCAGCTGATTTTTAAAACAGCCTCTTACCTGCTTGGTGCCTCAGCTTCCCATCCACGTAAAGGGGACCATTTTCATTGCCTTATTTTATCCCAATTTATCCCTTCAGACTACACAAATTTCAAGACAACTACTATGTATGTGGAGCAACTGGTGCAACTCCCCCTGACCTCACTGCAGGCATAGACCTGACTCACCAGTAATCATAATCTTAACACTTTCTACTCCCGTAGATTTTAATTTTTTTCAACTGATCTTATTAGCCCACCAAATTCATTATTAGCTACCAGAAAACCATTTATAATACATAGAATTTAAACAGCGGAGTCTGCTTTGGACTTTTTAAAGTAAACATCTCAAAGCCAGATCTTGAATATGATTCCAGAACTTTTTGGGAGCCAGGGGATTCGAAAAATAATTGCATTTGAGGTGTTAGCTCATACATCAGTGATTCCAGCTTGATGCCACTAGAAGTGAGTGAGATGCAATGTTTTGAGAATCAGAATGAATAATGGAAACATCAGCTCAGCCCTGACCCTGGGTGTGGAGGCACTGCTGTGCTGGGCTACAGCCCCACTGCCTCTGCTTCAGCCAGCAGGTAAAGCTCAGAACAGGGAAATGCACATGGGGGTGCAGGAAAAAAATAGAATAATAGTGTAGAGCATGGATAAGCCATACACAGATATTGGTAATTTCAAATAGGTACTTCTCAGAGGAGCTGTACTGCACACCTTTGACCTTTAACTGGAGTGCTCAAACATTGCTTGTAATGATGACTACCAATGAAAGTCCTATGCTGTGCTTGGCTGCACTTTCTATATGAGTGCCAGCAGTAAGATAAATGATAAACTGGTTCACTGGAGTACTAGTGGTTTGGGGGCTATTGATTTTTGGTCCATTCTCTTTAAAAGTGAGATCTAAAAAGTTGACAGAGGGTCATTAATTTCATCATATACTTGTCGACTCATCCATAACCAATCCAGGGGCTGAGTGCGCTTGTCACTCTCTGTTTGCACTTTATTTGTTTAGGTTTTCTTTGTGATTCTACATTTTTCCCCTTTATTTCAGCTTTGTGTTTATGCTCCTGCTGTTATTTCTTTTTCCCCTCCAAATGAGCGCCTCGCTTTGCACTTCTACTGAAAAATGCTCTCTTATAATATATTTATATTATAAATAAATTCAGTGGCTTCATTATCAAATCTGTGCTAGGAGAGGAAGTCACCTCCGTTTAGTGCTATTCATTTAAAAAGAAAAAGAACTGCTATAAAATTCATCAATCTTAATTGTGCAATCTGAAGGATTTTGATTGAATAAACACTTGTCTGAAGACTTCAGGGTCTTGTTTGAAAGACACATTAAGAAAAGAGTTGGAGAACGTTTCCCTTATGAAGCTCCATAGGTCCATGACAGTGTTCTCAGGTGACGGGGAAAAGACTGAATCCAAATAAACATATGACCATAATTAGTAGAGTTCTCCTCCTTGTCCTTCTCATTTAGCCCTTAGCAACTCTTTGCAATGCCTTAACTAAGAAAATATTTTACCAAATCTTACTATTAAAAAAAAACAAAAACTCCTGGCTTATCCTAGCTTTCATAGAGTGAAAATATACAGAGAATTCTCCATAATTATTGGTGTAACAACAACTGGATACAAATATTTAAGACCAGAGGAATACTTTGTACATCTAATGGATAAATATCCACAGAAGGAAGTTATTCATGTGCAGGAACTCCATGCAGGAGGCAGGTTTTACCAGCCTAAGTTGTTAAGTGTATTTCTAGGTAATAGTGTCATCTGTCTCCCAACACCAAGTTCATCTGCACTGTCTTTCATTGGGAGCCCAACAGAAAAGTGCATGCAGGAAGTAAAAGAAAGTGTGATTAACTACTACAGGCGACGGCAGAAAATTCCAGCATTAATAATATCACAACTTGCCAGTAAATCTCTCTTTTATAGGTAAAGAAATACATTTCTACTTTAAAGTGTGTTTTTATATACCCTTGAGTGCCCAACTAGTTAAACTACCAAGGGAGCTCTACATGATTTAGAAGTTAATCCTTCAAATGGCTAACAATTGAATGCCTCAGCTGTTTGTAGTTTCCTACCGCTGGCTAATTTCATTTTTGTTTCATGTGTTCGGTGGCAAGCTTTCATTGTTCAGAGCTCTGACACCGAGGCTGTAAATGTAGTTAATTTAGTTAAAATGAGGCTGGGAACATTCACACAGTGTTCAGCTTGTTATGACTAGGCCTGGTAGAAGTTGGGGTAGATATGCCTGGAAACAAGTGGAAAACAAGTGGAAAAAATAAAAGGAGGGAAAGCAGACAAAGGAGATGATCCAAATTCGCCAAACTCAGGAGCATTAAACAGCCTTGTTAAAGGAAAAAAAGAATAAATAAAACCATATTTAACGTTACTGTTTGAGGGCCAAAAATATCCGGATATGTTGAAACACAGAATCAGCAAGTGATTTAGCAGTGGGTTTGGCTCTCTGGGCCTACCTTTTGCCAACAGCAGAGCCCATCAATCCCATCCTTTCTCCAAACCCCATTTTGTCTGACTGGCACTTACAGAGGTCAGAAGGTTCATAAGTGCTCACAAATATTTACAGCAGTTGGTGCACAGCTCCTCAGTGCCATGCTGGGAGCACAGACTGAGCCAAGATGTGCCTTGGTTGGGTTCCAACTCTACCCAAAGAGATTCACCTAAACGCCATGAAACCCCCCCAAAAAATCAATACTTTTTGCTGGCTTGGTGTGAACAGCTGGAACTGGGCAAACAGTGACCACTTTTCCCATTCACATCCCCAAATATAGGATGCAATATAATTAAACACCCTCTTGACCTCAGCAGAGCCTGTTCTTGGGGGGAACAGAACCCCCAAATCTCATGCCCCGGGCTGCTAAAATGGTGCCAAAGCCAAAGAAAGGCTCAGCAGCTCTGGCACTTCCTTGCTGCATTTCCCAACTTGAGCAAGCAGCTTCTTAAAATCCTAATTATAGTCTTGATTAATAGATATTATAACACAGCTCCTGTTCGCCTGTAATTATATTTGACACAGAGATACAAATCAGCAGTTTAACACACTGGAATAGGATTCATGGGATTTTATAGGATTATGGACATATACATTTTTATTAAAGCTCTATTGGTTACTCTTTTGCATTCATCAAATCTCTCCCTTTATACAGAGATAAATATATCTTTTTTTTTTCCAGAAAGTCATTAATTTTGGAGTTTGAGAAAAATGAAATAGACGAAGTGGGTAATTTTTCACACTTAGAATAATTTCTCTATGATATTATGACTCTTTTTCTTGCTCTGCTCTGGGAGATTAATATGGCTGTTATTTTCTCCACTAATTGGCTTTACAGATAGCCATGGGAGATAGCACCCAATGAAGCCAAACCAGAGAAAAAATGTTAACAGCACTAAGCTGTCCCATAACAAGGGGGTCTATTCATTAAAAAACAATATTCTATTAGAGAAGATCTTTGAACAGATTTTTGAAATAAGTGGAGTACACACTAAAAGCCAAAAAAGGGTTATTCCTCATTGAAGCTTTTCCCTAAGGCACTCCAGGTATGTAAGGTAGCATGAACAGGTACACCTAAACCACAGATGAGACACCACCACAGGGTCTGAACATCTCTTATCAGCTAGGGACAAAGAGCATCACCTCTAAAATAAAAAAATAAAATAAGTAGTGTCACACAATCACCACAAGCACTTCCCTTGAACCCAATGCTTTATCTAAAGCTGCAAAGCAGGGAGAAAACTATGTCTGAACTCTGACTAAAACACAAGCCAGCAGCAGGTATTGTGGTAAGAGAACACTTAAAAATATGATGCAATTCTCCGTCATTGACAACCAGAGCATTTTATTAGCAGCTTGAAAAGAGAAATACCTCTTGTTAGGAACCTGCTATTCCTGCAGCACAAATGCCCCTCCATGCACCAAGCTGACACATCTCACACCATTTACCAATGGCACACTCAAACCTGCTCTGTGTGACACCAAACTCCACAAATACCTCGACACAGGATCCTCCATTTTGGAGCAGCACAGCTGGGAATTTCTGCAAATACTTTTCCAACCTAAACCCGTCGTGCTCAGCAGCCAATATGTTAAATCAGCACTTTGAAAATAGAGCAACTCTGGATTACTACCTAGGAGCAACTGCTTCCAGTGTCTCTTCCATCAAAGCAGATCAGTTAAACACTTATGTATTTAGCCAAAAATCCCACACACCACTAGATATAAATCCTCAGTGTGATATTTGAGGGGGACATTAAAGGAACAATCACTCCAGGTGAGTTTTAGCTTGTTGGAAGGCAGGATCTAATCACAGGGATTCTGAGCAGCTGGTATTTCATTTCAGTTCTGCCTGGCCTCCAGGTCCTCCACCTGTGTGTGAGTAAAGGCACAAAGAGTGTCTTGGCAGCTGCTGCTTTTGGGACAAGCCATCATTTCTCCACCAAGTCTCCCCCAGGTACATTTTATATTTATAAGTATTATTCATACTTTAGGAGATCAACATGGAGCAATTCAGGTTCCCATTATAGTAACTGCTGAAGAAATTAAACAATATCCTAAAACAAGAGAAAAAGTTTCATAGGCATAAATTTGTGTCTCTGCCCTTCACTCCAGTGCTGTTATTTCTTTTCCTAATCAGGTTTTCCACTATTTAAACATATGATCAGGTGGTACTGAAAGGACCAAAGTAAAAATAATAACAAGAGGTATATTGAGCACTAAACCTCTAGCCTCATGTTGATCACTCCTACCACATGAGAAAGGCAAGATGTTCGTGGAAGATGGGAAAAGCCAAAGTGTCCACAACAAACAAGCAATCAACCTCAACAATTTTTGATCTAATGATTTGTTCCGTGGGTGCTTTGGTATGATAGAATATTGAAAGTCACCTTAAGAAAACTCTGCTCACAGTTACAGAGGCACAACTCCCACACACCCCACTTAGTGTATTAACTGTGCCACTCCAATCACGGTGAAGATCACTGGGAACACAGCAGAGCTGTGCCCAAACAGCTTTCTGTGAATTTCTCCCTCCTGCTGCATCTTTCTCCAGCACAGACCCCTCTTGAAAAATCACCAGGCAAGAGCATCAAATTCAAATACAGACCTTCCTCTGGAGTCACAGCCACTCAAATAAAGACTTGCATTTGAGATCATTTTAAGATTCATTATTAATTAAAAAAGAAAAAAAGAAAAAAAAGAAGAAGTTAGAAGTTCAAAGACATCTTCTAAAGCAACTCAAAGGAAAAATTGCCATTAAAATTTCTACCTGCCTGTTTTCAGAGCAGCCCCATGCAGGCAGAAACCAGCACAGGGTGAGGACACAAGAGGCCAGTTACCATTTTAACATTAAGAGAAAAGAGGAAAGTTTTTTTACAGGTGCATAAAACATAGAGTGAGAAGCTGAAAGATTGTTACTCCATTAAAGTTGCCAAATTTTATAAACCAGGACTAGAGGAAGTTTAAAACTTTTGCACAAGAACTTAGTTTAAGCACCTAGACTAAATAAATTGAGCAAAATTACCTACTTACTTGAGAGGTAGAAAAGGAGCTTTAACCTCCACCACAGACACCAGCCAAAAACTCCTGAGCCTCCTCAGCCAGATTTATATCTACCTTTCACAGCTGAATTGGGTGAGCTGTGTAATTTGAACACCTCAAAGCTCCAGTGGTAACAAGCAGACTGAGCCCTTCTATGCCAGGCAGGGGATACAGCTCAGCCTGCACCTAAATTTAATGCCCTGATATTCAAACCCTACATATAAAAATTTTAATATGCATATAATACGTATTTAAAAATGCAGATTAACATCAATAATCAATAAGTACACAAAAAAAAAATACTTGGAGCCACACAGGTGCAACCTCAACTGTGTTCACACCCCATGGCAAAACGAGCCAATTTCTGAAATTTACCCCCTCTTTGTCACAGTGCAGGTGGCTGTGAGAAGGTCAGTCAGCACCTGCTCAGGGGAAACCTCCAGCATGGCCCTGCCCACCCTGGGATGATCACACCTACCTGGGAAAATACCCCCTCCATCACAGCATTGGCAACAATCAAGGAATTGCAGGTCCCTCTTATCCAAATGAGAGTGGTGCCAATCCCTGGGCTGGTCACTCCTTCAGCTGTCAGAGCTGCTGCCACCAACCCTTTGGATGTCACTGCAAGTGACACTTCTGGCTGCTTCAAGGGAGCAGATAATTAAGGTAATTTTTTAAGCTTCTGACAGAAAGCCATTCCCATAACGTTGAGAAAATGGTGGGGGTTTTTGTTGGGTTTTTTTTTAGTATCAGGCACTTTTGTCCTTGAGACAGCACCTGTTGTACTCAGTGGGATCCATTATTTTCCTCCTGGGAATAACAGGCATGGTTTTGATCTCTCCCAGTATTTACCTACACTCTGCCATGAGCATCAGCAAGAGTTTTTTATCAGCGGAACTGAGGAAAGCAGCAGCCCCCACACTTCTTCTTGGAATATCAACCACAACACAAACCAGTGGTAGCAGCTTTTCCAACCAGTAGGGAGCAAGGATTTCCCAGCTAGGGGAAAAAAAAAAAAATCCTGCACTTTTTATTGCAAATACATATCTAGGAAGTCAAAATATACAAATTAAGATCATGGATATCAAAATACTGGACACAGAGGCATTGTTATTGTACTTAAGGCTGTACCAATGTTTTTCTTTCAGTGGTTTATTACTTGGCTTAAAGTTTTACTCCTGGCTGAAAACTGGCACAAAATTTGAAAATCTGAGAAAAACCAGCAGACAACTATAAAAGTCTATAAAGCAGTGAAATATTAAACATCCCTTTTTACCGTAAAAATAATATTTTTATTTGGAAGATGAAAGTAATTTCTAAAAGATGGGGTATTTCAGCCAATGCTGTCTTGTGGAGAAAAAATGTTCCTCTTTGCCCTGTCTTCCCACAAGGTTGCTAAAAACTCAACACATTTTTAAAAGGAAACTTCAAGCACAAACAGAGAGAAATATGAAAAATGCAGCCTGGAACTACCAGAATTCAGGGTGTAGTTTATTTTTTTTCTTTTTCTAGA
>VYXD01014189.1:182549-196317 GCA_013397195.1 Hylia prasina
TTTTAACACATTTCCAACGCTGGCATGCGCCCTACATAAATAATAAAGTTGATTATTTATAAAAACTACATTAATTTCAGATCTGAAAACCAGACATGTTAGATCTGAGTCTTCAGTGAAATTAGGGTGTTTTAAGGTCGCTGATTCTAGTTTGGTCAAGGAAATATTCACAGATGTATTTTACAGGTTTGCTGTGTATTAACTCAGTGCTGCACATAGGTTACACTTTTCATGTGTCATCCTGAACTGACACACGAGGCTTAGGGGCAGAATAATGCCAGAGGGGAAAAGGGATCTTATATGGTCCCACTACAGCCACCTTTTAAACAGAGATGCACAATAATATGGTTGGCAAAATTAATAGAACCTGATTACTCCTTTTATGGCATTTTAGGAATGGTGAAATTACCTCGGTCCGTTTTACCACACCACAGAAAATCACAAGCAGCCTTACAGGAGGCTGAAAATCTCCATATTTATGAATGAGGCATGGATGATTAAGATAAAAGCATCCCTGCTATTGATCACGCGCCTCTCTCATCTATTAAAATAATAAAACTACATAATGCTGCAGCACTTAAAACTCAGCACTGGAGGAAGGTGACCGAATGCAAACGCTGGTGGTCATGGCTCAAACACGCCTGGTGGGTTTGTGCTCAGAGCTCTCAGCACCACCAACACCTACCAGTGACCAGAAACTGGTCTAGTAAAGCATCATTCCCAAAACTATCAAAATACAGCCCTGTATAAAGTATTTTTATTACATTTTTTATTCTGGTTTTCTAAAGGGGAGAAAGAGGGTATTTTTTTCCAAGTGAAAATCATGGGGATTTTACAGCAAAAAGTGTGTCCTTTTGCTTGGCAGAGGGTGGAATATCTCTGTCACGCTGGAAAACCACGGCAAGCTGGCCTGATATTAGCCTGGATCCAATTAGAAACACTTTTCTGTTTTAACCCAGGTGGAATTGCACAATTATAACAGCAAAAGCCTGTGCTCGAGAGGAAATGGAGAAAGTTGTTCTTGCTGAAGAAAGGAATAAAGGTCTGTTCAGTGCTCCACAAAAAACTCCAAGAGGAGGGCTGAGCACAGCTCTGGAACCCAAGATCAAAACCAGGGTTGTGCTGCATGGTAGGACCAGGTACTGGGCATGCATTTGTCCCTCCAGGAGGGGAGAAGCACCCTGGTTTTCCATCAGGGAGAAAAGCAGCTTCTCCAGGCCATGATGGACACAATCCATATAAAAACTGCACCACCCATGCACTACACCTTGTCTGCACCCAAACCAACGTTGCAGGAGAAGCCCATCAGCTCAACAAGGCTCCTTCCACCAACTCAGCCAGCTTGAAAAAGGGAAATACAAGCAGCTGTTCAAAGCCAGCCTCCATCACACTGAGAGGATGTGGCCATGGACACTGCAACAAACTCTGGAGTAGTGCACACAGACACTGTGATGTGTTTGTGTCTGTTTGTGTTTGTGCAGCCCCAGATCCTCCTCTGGGTCGCTGGGGGCTCTGACAGTGCCACCAAGCCCCTGCTGCAACAGGTGCCTAAATCCTGCCTAAAGATGCAAATGATTTCAGCAGAGATTCTTTCACAAACTGCAGTAAAAAGTCTGAAACTTCACACTGGGTGTCATTTCTTCTGAGTAAAACAAAATACACTCACACAAGTCTAATTCCACTGACGTTTTCCTTTTAATTACTTTGAAAACCATGAGACAAATAAATTTCATGCATCTCCATGTGTACACTAAACACCTACAAAAAAAAAGGCATGTTGTGAATCTGCAGGATTCAGTTTACACAACTGAATGAACAGGGAGCTGTAGTAGGACATTTCCTGACCTATTTTTCTGTAATTTAATGTGGCAGCATCACAGGAAAAGCATTTACTATATATTTGTCAAAATGACCTGTTCATATTTTTGTATTCACATTTCCAATGAAAATATTTATATAATTATTTACATCTGAAAGGCCTTGATGTTTCTGCAGCTCAAAATACAGACAAATATGGACTTGGATTTGATGATCCTTATGGGTCCCTTTTGATTCTAGATGCTCTATGATGTTATGATTTTCATGTAGCATGAACCTGGGTTTTTAGGGTTAACAGCTGAGGGATACAGATAATTTCTTTTTAATTATTTGCTGCAAACTATTTGAACTCTTTTCCTGGCTCCCTTTCCCAGGCCACGTTCAGAAGCAGATATACCAAAATACTCCACCATGTGTCTGACCCAAACACAACCAGGACAGGAACCTTCACAAGAGAAACGAAAAAGGAAAGGAAAAGATAACGAGAAAAATAAAAGTCTACCCTCTGAAGATATGCAGACCCATATTAGAAATGCAGGAGTTGAGATAGTTTGGACAAATGCCCAAACTTCTGAGAGTTTAATCAAAACTAAACCAACCAACCCTCTTCCCCTTTTGAGATTTGCCCAGCAACAATTACGATCAGTTTTTAAAACCAGAAGTACTTAATAAAAACTAGAATATTATAAATCTTCTGCCACACGAACTTAATAAAAACAAATAATAATAATAAATTTTAATGTTTAAGGTACCCAGGCCCAAAGGCACTAACCTGTATTTGTGCCTCAAGTCAATAGTCCTAGAAATATTTGAATAAATGTAGCTTTTGCAAAAGGGTATTTTTCTATCCACTTGTCAGGTATGAGACTGATTATATTGACTACACTAGGACTTGTAATGAGATTGTTTAAGACATTATTCTATTTACATGTTCATCTGACGTTATTAAACCTCTATTTGTTTCTACCACAGAGAATTTAGAAGTATGTCCCAGAGAGCAAACTCTTGGCCATAAGGGCCATCATCAACCTCATTCTTTCCAGTTTGATATTAAATTTAACAGCATCAACGCTGGCTTGCACCAACTGCTCAGCCTGGGCTGCCTAAAGCCAAGCAGCCCCACACATCTCTTTGGGAACACAAGGAGTCATTTCCTTTGCCAGCCCTTCAAGTGATACTTTTTGTTCCTCGCTGCCTCATCCATCTCCTTCACACATCCATTGAAATGCAGACGATCCTGTAACGCTGTGCTTGATACCATCCCAAACCCAGCGGGTGTATAACGTTTCTGACATCACCTACGCACCACAGAAAACATTCCGTTTTAATGGAACTATTTTGGTTCGGCTGACTTGGTTCTAGCGGGAAGAGCAGAGGTGAAACATTAATCATGCCTTTAAAAAGTTTGGAGCTGGCGGCAAACTGCCGTGTGATTTCAGTGCCACGATCCCACAGGCAGCGGATTGTCCCTAAGCCCCAAATCTGGGCTCTTTCCCTACTTCTATGCAGGAAAAATTCCCATATAAATCTTCCAGCGGCTTTTGCCAGCAGTAAGGACAAGTAGAAGCTAAAGCAAAGGTATTTTAATTGCTCCAGTTAATAAAAATAATGCACTTTCATGTGAGTGGTGCATATTAATGTCTAGGAAATGCTCTACAGTGCTCTCCATGCTCAAGGGCTGGGTCAGAGCACCCCAGTGAAAGTGGCAGACACTGTGTTTTCACTTAGCATCATTCATTGGTAAAACAAACCAAAACACTAAAGCAAATGCAAACACACATGCAAAAAAATCCTATTTTGGGAATATGTTGGAGCACTTCTAGAAATCACTGGAACTGTTTTCATAATCCTTCCACTTGTAAGGCCAAATGCCTTAATTACCATGAGACCAGCTAGCTACAGAAGGCTCAGAAAGAGCCATGAAAACATTTTGGTGTAGCTTAAAATAGCTTTTCCTCCTCCTAAAAATAGAGCAAGGCACAGAGAAAACACTTGGAGCCTTTTTGGAGGCGACGGAGAAGTGTGAGGCCAGCCCCAGGGAGGAGCAGGGATCCCCCAGCCCCAGCACTGAGCAATTCTCCACTGCTGCTCTCCCAGGCCAGGACACTCTGCCAAAAGCATGATGCTGTCCTGCATCAAAACCCATTTGTAGCCTGTGCTGAGTCTGACCAGCCTTGGGGCTTGAGCCAGAACGATTTTTTTGGGGAGGAAATTCCACATTTGGGAGGGAAAGGATGAAGCATTTAAAAGGGTCAGCTTGCCAGCAAAGGAAGGCAGTTATAGGAATAAAGGGGAGGAAAACATTTCCTGGGTCACTGAGTTTTGTCCAGCGCTACCAGAAGGAACTAATTCATATATCATCTTTCACACACTGACCCAGCTCTTGCAGAAATGTTGGGATCCACCTCAAAAATTGATCAGGAGCCCCTGGGACAGCCAGCAGAGCCTCTGAAGCTGCTGTTCCCCACTGCTGCACCTCTGCAAAGGGGCAAGAGCAACAGAACTTTGCCAAAAAGCTTAATCCAGTAGTCATTCTCTTTTTTTTTTCCCAATCTTTTTTCAAAGCATCTGCTGCTGAAGAGGCCCCTCTGTAGCACCATTTCAACAGTTCAGAAAGCAGAGGGAGAAAACCCACACTGCCCTGTCCCATGGGGATGAGCCTCGAACCCTGGAACCAAGAACCCAGAGACTCCCACCATGAAAGGAGATTTGGATCCTCTCCTGCAAAAAATCTGGCCTCAGCATGAACAGCTTACTGAGATTTGGGAAGCCCCTCCAGTACCCTGCCTCAGTTTTCCATCTGCAGTATGAACATTATTATTTACCCATCCTTGTAAAGGGCTTTGTCATCTTTAGATGTACACACCCCCACTGGGACAGTTCTGACACTAATTTCTGCTTCATATCAGATTATGTGATCGTTATTAACCTTCCAGCTTTCACTACTGGAGGGTCAAATCCATCTCAGCTCGGCAGATGAAGCTCTACTGACTTCACTTACTCCAGGACTGGATTTAGTCTTGGGCATTTTTCAATTTAAAACACACTGGCAAGGCAAAGCCACCACTGCTCCTTCCAGGGGTGGTCTGATTTCATTTACAAGTATTTGTGCTGGCAAGTCCTACATAATGTTCAGATGCAATTGTGTGTGAGTATTAAATATAATGGGTTAGATGTTATGAATAGGAAAATGAGATAACTTGGTAAAGGAGGTTTGACAGCAAGAGTGAAAGAATGAAGATTCAACTTAAGCTGCTGAAAGCCTAACAAGATAAAGACAGGCAGGGGAGAGTTCTCTTAAATGTGATGAAAATAAGGCCTGAAGGGGTGGAATGATAAAGAGGCTGAGGAGTACATGTTTCAAGACAGAAGATGAATGTGCCCAACATGACAGTAACATGTAGCTAAATTAATCAAAGTACCCACAGCACTAAATAGAACCAAAACATATAGATTTATGCAGAAATCCCAGAACAGCAGATGTGAGACAGACAGAAGGATGCTTCTTTTTGATCTAAATTAATTTTCCATATTTTTTGGTCATTGCCTTTTATCATTCTGTGTCAGTGGAAACATTATAAATCTGCCTTTTATATTTTAAATACGTGCTGTCTGCTTCAGCGTTGAACCCACAGGTCCCTCAGCACACACTATTATGTCTCCCCATTAAAGACATCACGGCACATGACAAATATCCTGAAGCTAAATTACCAGGAGAAGATTCCTAAAAATCACAGCGGCACACACCCGTGTGACAAAAACAAACAGTTGCAACCACTAATATTTCACCTGGAAAGGATAATTTTAAGTTAATTCCGTTTCCATGATTCACGCTGGATTTACAGCCTTTGTTTTGCCTGGGCAGATGCAGCCCAGCTCTCAAATGCTCTGCTCACCCTCCTCTGCCTCCCCACACTGATCTGATGCTCCTCCAGGGACTTCTCCAGAGTCTCCCACAGCCTTTTCAGAGGTTGGGGGGTTGAATTGTAAACCCCCTCGACTGCCGAAGGGCAGGCAGTAAATTGGGGGTCATTGCCCCCTTGACTTGGGTTTTAATCAGTGGCTGCCTGTCTTGCTCAGAAGGTAAACCCCAATCAGGGCAGCTGCGAGAGATTAAGCTCAGTCGGATCAGATCCCGATCTCGCTTGCAGCAGGAGCGCGGATTCCAGCGTCATTGGGGTCTGGAGCAGGATTTGGCCCCGCAGACTCAAACACACAAACCTGCCCTGAGCACTGGAGGGAAAGCAAAGGAATGTTCTTGAGATGGGACACCCTCCCCACAACGAGGAGCTGTATGAACTCAGTGCATTCATCATCGCATCCCAAATACCTGCTGGATGCCAACTTGCTACCCCACACCCTGCCTTTAAGCATCCCCTCTCCCTTTCAAATGCCCGGGGGCAGGGGGTTGATTTATCTAAGGAAAGCTGGGGGCTGGGGATATCCCAGTGCATCCCACCTCCCCAGGGAGTGGCCGAGCAGGGCAGGGACCCAACAGAAGGACTCGGAGCAGAGGGCTCTCGGGGTTCACCGCCCAGCTGCTGCTCCCAGACGGGCATCCCCTTCCCAGGCTTTGTCTGGTGTGCAAAGGGCTTAGATCAGTTTTGTTCTGAGAGCCGGGGCTGCTCGGCTCCTCCCCACCCCACACCACCCCCAGCCTTCAGAGGGGAAGGTGACAGGGATTAGAGGTTTGAATTCCTTTCTTTTTTTTTTTTTTTTTTTTTTTTTTCTTTTTTTTTTTTTCTTTTTTTTTTCCTTTTTTTTTTTTTTCTTTAAAGAACTTCTGGATGCCAACATGACTTTTTTGTCTGCAAGAGATTAGGCAAACGAATGCAAAGGGTGACAGAGACGACGACTCAGCCCTACCATCCAGAGGCAGGTTTCTGGGAGGACCTGCTTTCCCTTCACTCTGCTGTTATGAATAGATTGATCTTTTTTGTGTGAGTGTCACGGCTCAGAGAAGTCAGTTGGCTGGTGCAGAGTGGGGAGCAAACTCAGCCCAAACAGCACCAAGCCACAGGACACTCTTTATTTGCTTATAGGTAGGTTTACAAGATGCAGGGAGTGAGAAAGAAGGGCATTGCCTGGCACTAACACTCCCTCTATTGGAAAAAGAGTATTTTCCCAGGAATGTGCATTATATTCCTAGAACAATGTAAATTAAAGTGACCAGCATGCAAAAAAAAAGTCCTTAATTTACTGGAAAAGGGGCTGGGCAACCAGGACATTATCTTCCATTATGCAGAGAGCAAGGAAAAGCAGTACAGTACAAAAGCTAACCATGTTTTAAAAGTCACAGCGCTAGATGAAACCTAGACTTGCAAGAAACAGTGCCCATTACACAAAATTTTTATTAATTTACAGTCCACTGCATGGTTTTCATTATTCTGACATGGCACCCAGCAGGTCCCCTGGACAAGTATTTCCACTGCAACCAAATTCATGGGTTTCTAAACAGAGGAGAACCTTTGGCTCCTGCTGCCCTTAACAGAAAACAAGGCTGTGGTGGCACAGCACAGACATGTTCTGCAGCTGACATGGTTTCTGCACTCCCCAAAGAGGCTGGCATCACTTCTGTTCACCAGCCAGCCCCACAGAAAAATTCTGGGTGAGGAAACAGACTCCACTAAAAGGCAAGGCTCCCAAAGCTGGGAATTTATTTATCACAGCATTTATCTCACAGGCTGGTAAGAAGAACTGTTCAAGCAGCCTGGATCCAGCTGAGGAGGCCACGCTCCCCTTCACCTTCCTGGCCTGCCCCAGAAGCTGCATGGGCAGCAGGTCAAGGGAGGAGATTCTCCCCTCCACTCTGCTCCCATGAGATCCCACCTGGAGGGTTGCATCCAGCTCTGGGTTCCCTGACATACGAAGGACAAAAGTCTGTTGGAGTGAGTCCAGAGGAAGCCTTGAAGATGATCACAAGGAGTTTGGAGCACCTCTGCTGTGGAAAAAGGCGGAGAGCTGGGGGTGTTCACCCTGGAGGTGAAGGTTCCTCAGAGCCCCTTCCTGTGCCTAAAGGAGCTCCAAGAGAGCTGGAGAAGGACTCTGGACAAGGGTCTGGAGTGACAGGACAAGGAGGGAATGCATGCTGACTGAGGGCTGGATTAGATGGGATATTGGGAAGGAATTGTCCCCTGTGAGGAGGTGAGGCCCTGGCACAGGGTGCCCAGAGAAGCTGTGGCTGCCCCATCCCTGGAAGTGTCCAAGGCTGGATGGAGCTTGGAGCAACCTGGGATAGTGAAAGGTGTCCCTACCCATGGCAGGGGGGCTGAAATTAGAGGAGCTTTAGGGTCCCTTCCAACCCAAACCATTGGATGATTCTATGACTGTTTAAAACAACCTGCCAGGAGTGGTGGTATCAGCAGATAACTTCAAAAGCCAGAGCTCCAAACTTAGAATGTGCAGCTGAATGCAAAATGCCTCATGCCTGGTCACACTCTGCATCACAGGCAGTGCTGGGAAGGCTTTGGGATGCCCTCCCACCTTTGGATGTGGACAGCTGTAAAAGCCAGCTCTGAGCATTTAACATGAGTTTAACAGGTTTAAGCCTGTTTCCCCACATTAGGCATGGATGCATAGACTGGAAGAACAGGAGATTAGCACACAGTGTTCACTGGAGGAGAGACATTTGCAAAGCAGGAGGGATTTAATAACTATTAGCTCCAGCCAAAAAAATAGCCCATTACAGGTTTTCTAGTGTGAGCCATGAAGATCTCAGTATCTCTTTGTATGACATCCATAACAGAGAAAATGAGGGAGGAACCTGATCGTGGGCAGAATGTTTGAAACCTGGAGGAAATTTAAGCCAAATTGCAATTAAAAAAATAATAATAATTTGGTAATATGGGATTGCATTTGTGAAGAAATTATACAAAAAAAGAATTACGTCAAAGCCAGGACTCAAAATATTTTGGAAGATCTTTGCGAATATTTTTTTAATCAACTATTGAAAATCAAGGTGTATCACAAAATGAGTGATGGATATTACATCTTTTTAAGGATATCTTTTTCATTTTTTTGAAAGACTGAACATTTCAAAACTGGCTGAAGAAACTTCCTTTTTCTCTGCTGAGAAAAAATAATATTCTTAAAGGAATGTTGCCTCAATATTGCCGTTTTTCAGACATATCTGCAGACAATTTTCAAATACCTCTGCAGTGAGAAACACTGAATACTTGGGTTAAATACTTTAACCCAAGTATTGCCATATCCAATGGGCATAAAAGCTGCCTGGGAATGGCAAACAGAACCAGACAAAATTCTAGAGAACAGGACAGCTGAACTCAAGTGGAGCGCTTCTCACTAAAATCTACAGATCACAATTTATAACTTAAAATTATATTATCTTCTTCTTTAGCAATATACTGATTTATACTTCAATTCCCTTCAAGCCCCTCATGGAGTCTTGCTCTGCTCTGCCTAGGAGAAGCGACAACAACACAGGACAAGGCAGAAAGGATGAAAGTTAAATTGATCACACTTTCTTTTTTGGTGAATACATATATTCTTTTACTCCAAGCTTCACATAAAGCAGCCCTGCTTCTACTAGGTTTTTCTGAGACTCCAAAATAAATACACATCCAGAAGACTTATTCTCATATTTCCAGCTACAGCAGAGGCATCCAGGGTTTTGCTTCTCCTACCTTGGATATACTTGCCTGTGTTGATTCAGAAGGAGACTAACATATAGGACCTTAAATTCTGTATGACTCTGTGTAATGTAATGAACACCAACAGACTTTAAATCTCCTGTATCTCATGGGCGCATTTTATTGCATTATATGGCAAAAATCCAAGAAAAAAAATCAGAGAGAAAAAAATCAAAAATGAAAAATACATTGCTACTGAATTTTCCAGCAATATCACAGGAATGTGATCTCCCCTCAATATACATACTGATGATCTATTTGGAATTTTTATCCACAGTTATGAAGAGAAAGAAAATGCTATTCCCTCAGAGGCCAATTTTCATCTGCTCTGGAATTCTCATTTAAACATCTCAGAGAACACTTTTCCTTCTCTAGACATTGCCCACTATTCGTCTGGCTCAAGGCTCATGTTTGTTACTGTGTGAGCTACATGGAAACAAGTTCCTAATCATATTTCTGACAAGAGTCCTCACAATCTAGTTGGCTGCCATCATCCCATTTCCAGTATTTCACCAGTAAAAATGTAGGAAAGGTTTAGTCTCCTTTTACCCAGCATGTGCAACTCCCATGGCTCAGAGTCACCACATGTGTGCAGATCAAGGGAATGGATTGTTCAAGGAGGTGAACCTCAGGTGCTGCTGCCAGGGCTCCCTTTTGGGTTCCAGGAGTTGGAGAAGAGTTTGCAAGAGAGGAAGCAAATGCTTGGATCCTCCTCTCCTGCTGATTTCCATCAGGACAAGTTGGGGTGAAGTCCCTGAGGATCCAGGGGTATCTCACAAGGGCTGGGGAGCATCGCCTGCTTTCCCAAAATGAGCGGCTTTGACATTAATAACCATAATTCAGAAATTCTCAGAGCCTTTCACTGCAGTGAAGAGCAGCACTGCCAGTGATGGAACCATTATTCCTCTTCTTCCTTAACACCTAAAACATACCAGAGTTTCAGGTTTCGTTTACATTTCATTGCACCCTGAGCTTGTAAATATATCTGTGCCCATTGGGTGTCATCCTGAGCTGTCAGCATTTAACATTTGGGCCTTTGCCCAAAGTGGGCTGTGTGCAAATGACCATAGCCATATTTATATTGAATTAAATATTATAAATGCCCAAGCTCAGGTCACAGCAGTGATCTCAATGATTTTGCCAATTCCTTTTAACATTTTCCTGAACCCCCTCAGGATGTTATCAAATACAGAACTGCATCAGATCAGGGCCATGCTGCAGGGACAGATAATGGGCAAAGTGACATGAAACTGGTACTTGGGTACAGAAATCTCCACCAGCAATAATCATCAGAAATCACTAATTACCCGTGTTTATGGATATGCAAAGATTAAGAAATGAGAGGGGGATCCCTCCCCATAGGAGCAGTTACTTGTTAGGGATGTTCCTGGGAGTGCACACACCTCACCTCCCCTAGGTCTGGACCCAAGGAATGTGTTGGCTTGCTGATGTAAAAGGAAAATTGAAAAGGTTTTTGCTGTATGTCTCCAATATGTTCAGCTCAAGTGTGTCCTGCTCCTCTCCTGACATTACCCTCCTAAATTTTCAAATTAAGTCTTTACTCCTTTCTACCCATTTTCCCCAGCATGACCCCAGTTCATTTCAGAGGCTCAGAGATCCTGTGTCATCTCAGCCTCCCCCTCACATCTCCAGAGAAACCCCAGTATGCTGTGAATTAAGAAAACAATGGAGAGCTGCTGTGACCCATTCAAACGACTGTATGAATGAGAGAGGATGGAGAATGCAGCCCTGATACCTCCTCCACATCCCTGCAATACAGACAAACATCACACTGGTGACATCTCAGCCCATGCAAGTATTGCTGTGAGGCTCAGACAAAGAGCACACATTCATCTTCAAACCTGGAACCACTTGGGAGCACTGCTCTACACAGTGAACCAAAACAGTCCATGATCCTTAACAAACCTGTAATTGAAAAGTCAACATTTGTCCCATTCAGCAAAACAGTTTCCTCTAAAGAGATTTAAACTTTGGAGATCTGATTTTTTTCAAGATTGTCTGCATGTATATTGTCCCTATTCCTGCTTCAAATATTTTTATTCGGTCTCTTTATTTTCCCACTCTCCAACTTTCACCTCCCACGCCCTGTGTGTGGATTCAGTCCTGAACTCTTCACAGGCCAAAATTTTGTCAGTGGAAGCTTTGTCTGCCAAGGCATGGGAAGAGACTCTCAATGTACATTTTCAAGAGCTCAGCTTGCAGTTATCCAGCAGGCCATAAGCTGTGTAACCAGCTTGACACGCTGGTTGCAGAGACTTTTTTTAAAATCCTAACTATATTATCATACTCCAGCTCAGGTTTTAGGTGGACACTTGAAAACACGATGCACACCATTTTTAAACACTTTTAAAAACACGATTTTTACACCATTTTTCAACATCCCCTGAGTAACTCAAACCTGATTCTGCCTCCAAGAAAACCAACAGTCTATTTCTCTCCTGCAGGAACAACTGCAAGACTAAAGCTTCAACAGCCTGAAAGAAAAGGTTTGTCTCTGTTCTGTCACACCTACTGTTACTTCTGTAATTAATGATTGTGTTTAGTCAAGGAAAGACCAAATCAATGGATGTGAAGAAATTTAAACACGGGTCTTGTTTCAGCAATCCATAGAAAGTGATTTATGCTTTATTCATCACATTGAAGATACCTTTTTTCCCACAACATCTGTAATTTGTCTGTTTAGTGGGGTCTGTGGTTTTGCTAAGCTGTGCAGATCTGCATAATCCAGCCACGCACAGCAAAACTAAAGTGCCAAATTCTCAATCCATTCAGGAGGCAGCAGAGTACTACAGCTGTTGACTTCTTGCAAAAAATCAGGGTAGCCAAGACCAGCACAAACATTATTTGTATTTGTACATGAAGAAGTAATACCAGTAATAATAACAATTTAAAAAAATCAGATGCCAAGCCCAAGACTGGTGTAAGTCAGCAGAGCAGCACTCAGCTGATTGCAGCAGTTCTAATCAAAAGAGCAGAGATCTGCCCTAATAACAGCATTATTGATCTTTTCTTTAAAACACACACTCCTATACACACAGCATATTCCCCATGTCCACCCTCTAGGATTATTATAGAGCCATAGGAAAGAGCAACAATTATAGTTTTTATTTAAGAGATGCAAATCAATATTAATTAAAATTAGACAACTGTTTGTGATGTAAGGGCTCCTTGTACTCAAAGGGCACAGTGGCCATTAAATATATTAAGACTTATTACTTAAAAGATTTTAGACAAAGTCAATGCCTTGCGTGTCCTAGGGGACAGTTCAATGCCTCAGTAATGTTGTACAACATTTAACTATAGGTGCCACAATCAAAGGCAAACACAATTAAGTATCAAACAGTTAAATGTTATGTGTCACTCTCTAAAGAATCTATATTGAAATGCTTAATTAAACTTTTTTTTAATAAAAAAAAAAGAAAAAAGGAAAAAAGAATTCCATAGCACAGGCTAGCACCAAAACGAGGGCTTATTTGGTTTGTATTAAATAACCTGCATATTAAGTTGCCTGTGTTTCTCCTGTTCATTATCATGAAGGCAGCATTTGCATTTCTTGATAGACTATTCCTGTTTCCTTCCCCTTTTTTTCTTGTCTTACATCAGTCAGTGGAAAGAGTGCCACCACAGGCCATCATTAACCTTCCAAATCTGCCTCAAAACAAATAGTACAAGAGCTCACTAATTTGAAGATCAAAAAGCCACTTGTCCATTATATAATTGGAATGAAAGGCAAAATGTTGCAGTTCTGAAGAGCACAGTAATTACTAGCTGTTAATTGCTCTCTCGTGGTGGCTCACTTTTAATTAAAAAGAACAGCTCGTCGCAGGCCGATAAGCAATGGTGGAGACCACTGGTTTAATCAACAAAGCAGAAAAATTTGTTTCTGCCGCAGCCAACAACAGCTTGAGAAATCTTCAGATGTCCAATTGAGATTAAAAACTGTCTATTTAGTGCAGTCAGATTTTATTTTAACCAAGGAAATGACTATTTGAAGTCTTCCAATGTGAGTGTCCCCACCACATCCCCGCTGGTGCTGCAGGGACTAATCACTGGCTTGTGGTTGTGATCATTCAAGTAAAGAAATTTAGCTACTTTCCTCTTGACTCCATCATTCTTGGGTAATTGGCCTGTCTGAGGTGAGCAGTTGTGTTGGGTTTTTTTTTTTAAGAAAGAGCTTTAAAGTATGGAAGGCCCACAGACTGTGCATTTAATTACTGTTCATATTTCATGCAGTCAAACAGAATTTCATTTAAAAAGAAAATGATTTACCTACCAAAAAA